>JALPQI010030649.1:0-179190 GCA_025490895.1 Thaumatotibia leucotreta | reverse complement strand
CCTAAAACATATCTTATGGAGCTGGAGCGTGCGCAGAGAGCTGTGTTAAAAGTTATGCTTTACCTTCCATATCGATACCCTACTGAGCTACTTTATGATATGGCTGAAGTACCAAGTGTACGCAAACTTTTCATTTACCAAATAGTACGTAGATTTTATAGACTGACAGCACCTTCTCTAGTACTGGGTAAAAACGCATAGCTCACTACCCAGTACCCCCGTTGCAACAGTGCATGGGCTAAAAGACAATTTTCATTTTTTGGCGCCGTTTTTATATAACAAAGTAAATAAAACTCTCAACATTATAAAACATAGTAATTTCCAAGTCAAAAAGATAATAAAAATCTGGTTAAAATCTTTAAACTACACGGAAGCTGAAAATCTTTTACAAACAATAATTTAAAGTTAACTTAAAATTATACTTGCACACGCGCATCTTCACACACATACACACACAATACAAAATCATTCACACACAAGACACACACGCGCGCACTCATACTTGCATGTTTTAGTATTAAATATAAAAAAAAAACTGTCTAATATTGTATACTTACCTGTACCTATGTATAATTGGAAAGGAGCTGGCTCTTGAGACACAGGGAAACCTAGTTTGAGAGTCAGGCACCTATCATCATGTGATAACCGAAAGTTGCAATAAAGATATTTATTATTTATTATTATTATTATTCTATGGGCACTATGTTCAATTCCATTGCAAAACGGAGATATTTGTATTTTAGTCTAAGTAAATACTATGATTAATGGTGTCTGAACGACGGTGATTTACTTAGAGCCTTACTCATATAAAATTATCCAATGGAATTCAACTTTGCATCTATAGAATGAAATAAAGAACATAAACAGACCTTTTTATTGACACTACTCCCAGCTCTGTTGGTTTTTGGTCCATTTTTAACCGTTTTGATTCAGTCGAATTGAGAACCGGAGGAGGTTCTCAATTCGACTGAATTTTTTTTTTTTTTTTGTTGTATGTATGTTACCTGATATCTCCGAGAATAGTGAACCGATTCTAAAATTTCTTTTTGTGATCGAACGTGTATTACCCCGAGATGGTCCCATTGGCACCAAGTTGGGGTCTGATGATGGGATCCTGGAGAAATCGAGGGATCTCTTCAAATGTTATAGGTACATGTATGGCGCTTTTGGTAATTTTCATTCATTTACAAGAATTTGCATTCAGAAAGTAGGATTTGAGGAAACAAATCGGGAATCTTGGAGAAACCGGTTGAAGTCGGTTTTTTAAAATTTTTAATTTGGTGATTATGACGCATAGTCCTTTAACATTCGTACGAAAACATATGCAATGTGCACCTAGCCTAACTCACACCTTCCAGCGAGGTTTGACGGATCGGCCCAACCGAATGTAAATAGGCCACGCTCAACTAAACTATTGTAAACCTTATGGTAAAGACATAAGGTGCATCAATTGTCAGTGAGTGTTGGCAGTAAATCGGTCGCTTGGGTCCAAGGATGTTTAGGATAGGGGTACTAAATGGAATATATGTATACATTTAAGTAGTCTTCAGTGTGATGTACCCGTTTTTTACGCAAAGGACTTTCCTTTATACTGTTATATACGTTTTTGTTCCGTCAGCCTACGTAGCCTAGTTGGTAGTGACCCTGCCTACAAAGCTGCAGGTTCGAATCCCGGCGAGGGCATTATTTGTGTATTTATTTATCACAAATTTAATATATTTTGTTCCTTGGTCATGGCTGTTTATACAGTCCAGGAAATTGAATGTTTAGCACTTTGCGGTTCAAGTTAATTTGGTTAACATGTATGTACTAAGACTTCCAATGTAAAGTGAGCCATAAACTGCTAAACATTCAATTTCCTCGACCGTATATAAGTCTCTATATATGTATCTATCTATTATACATTTATATCGTCGCCTAGTACCTACATCATAAGCCTTAATTGAGCTTAATACCGTGGGACTAGGTTGATTTGTGTTTGATGTCCCAAGATATTTAATTTATTTATTTATTTATTAAGATATATTAAATTTGATATTTACCAATTGTACCTGCACTAAACGGCGGGTGGCCGGAGCACATAGAACGTAGAATCGATGGCCGATGTGGCGGAACGGTTCTTTAATGGTGATCGCGTACAGTCAAGTGCAAAAATAAGTATCGAAAGAATCCGTTCATAAATATGTTACGACGTTCTTATTACACGGAATTAGAGTGCACTGGGACATATTTTTGAACGTTTTTGTATACCCCTTATTTTGTCTTCGACTGTACCGAAAGACGCAGCGTGGGTAGACCCCCCACAAGGCGAACTGGTGACCTGGTGAAGGTCACAGGAGTCCACTGGATGCGGGTGGCGCAGGATCGGTCATTGTGGTCATCTTTAGGGGAGGCCTATTCCAGGCTTTTTTTTCAGTAGTAGCTGTTTTTATGTAAAATATTTAAATACGGTCAAGTATACGAGTACAGTGGACGTCAAAGATATATTATAATTATGGTTTAGGTACCAAAAAGTTAATGTCTTTACACGACTCTAATTGCCTTAACATTAAGGTCATGTAAATTATATTTTTGGCACCTAAACCGTAATCATATCTTTGACTTCTACTGTACCTACCTATGATAGTCCACTGCTGGACGTAGGCCTCTCCTATTAACTATGCGTATAAACGCACTAGAAGGTAAATACCCATAATCGCCACGCTGGGCACACGGATTGACGAATGCAGTAATGTGTCCATACTCTCCACTGCGATGACGCTGCTGCCCATCATCTATCTTTTATCAAATTATGGTCAGCGACACTTCAATCCCTTAGTCGACTCTTACGACACCCGCAGGAGGAGTTAGGGTGGTGACAAATTTATTCTTATTGCCGTCACCACACTGCAGTTAGTGAGTTATTTTATGTTACCAAAATACCCGTTTAAGAAACTATTAATATAATAGAAAACATTGAATTTTAGCCTTTGGAATTTTAAAACGTTACTTTATTTCCATAATGCGCAATCTTTGCTGGTAATTGAAACAAAAATGGCGCCTAAACACTGTTCGAGCCACAAATTACTTGGTTTGTGGGTTTGCGAGCTTTTATTCGCGCTCCGGCATTTTTCCTTTATAGCCAATAATTGCAAAAACTCAAGGTAATTGGGATACGAACACTAAAAGTGAAGCTTTTTAATCGCTTGCCCCGATTGCCCTTAAAAATACATACAGTAGTCAAAAGATTGTTGGTTGCTTTAAATTACTTACTTCTAAAACTTTTCGGTATTAGCAAAATGTATATTACTTAGGTATCAAACATCATCATCATCATCATCATCATCTCAGCCGTAAGACGTCTACTGCTGAACATAGGCCTCCCCTCTGGACCTCCACATGTACCGGTTAGATGCGACCTGCATCCAGCGTGTCCCAGCGATCTTCATAAGGTCTTCTGTCCATCTTGTGGGTGGACGTCCTACGCTGCGTTTGCCTAGTCGTGGTCTTCACTCGCGCACTTTTCTACCCCATCGACCATCTGCTCTGCGTGCAATGTGGCCTGCCCATCAAACATACTAATATTTTTTGTGGTGTTTTAATTTTGACTCATGCTGCTTTTCTCGTCACCTCACATTTTGGACCTCGTGCAGGGTTCGCCCGGACAGCTACTACCGTCTTACCCATTAACCTGCCGCCGAATAGCAGTGTTAGCACTGCTGTGTTTCGATTTGGGGGTAAGATCGCCGGTGTAATTACTGACATAGATAGAGGCAATCCATCTAAGTCCTCAGGGTAGGCAGCGCATAGGCGATTTTCTGATCGCTATGTCCATGGGCCTCAGTTCCTGCTTTCCATCAGGTGGGCTAAGAGCTCAGTTGTCTACCTTCGTCACATAAAAAAAAGCCGTGAAAAAATTAAATGATATGTTTAATAAATTGCATATACCTAATAATTTTTGAACATAGGGTATTATTATTTGAGTAAATAGGTATTGGCTGTTGTCTTTTAAATAATAAGAATAGTTGCTTTGTGATTGTCACTAAATTGTCACTAAATTGTTAATTTTCTATTTTATTATTATTGTTAAAATCATGACGATTAGAGACCTTTTACATCTCTAAATCTTAATATCTCTTTATTCTGACAACTAGAGGACCTTTACATCTCTAGTAGTATTAGATATAGATACTTAATAATGTTGCGAACTTGTACAATAATAATTATTTTTGTTTAATATTATGGTCCTTTATTTATTTCTGTCTTTATAAAAATGTCTATAATAATCTTTTTTTTTTATGTAATACATTCTTTAATGCATGTTATTTTAATAAGATGTATTATTATACTGTTTTGAAAAAAATAAGTCGACCTGAGTTTCTTACTGGTTCTTCTCAGGAACGGCGTAGGGTTTGAACCAGTAGTAGATTTTTTTCTCTCATGTCAGACGATTCGAAAGTGCTTATTAATAAGCTTACTTGAATAAAGAATAGTTTGACTTTGACTTTGACTTTGATTATTTCATTGTTATTTCTTAGGCTGACAATTAAATAGAACGGTTTAGAACAGAAATTTTACTTTACTCCCTCCTAACAGGGAAGAAAAGACTCGCTTTTGGTGGTGTAAAAATATTTTTTTTCACTGTATTGAACAAATTTTAATGTGTCCAACACATGCACGCATTTACATAGGTAGTGTATGTTGACTTTAGACATCCTGTTTTGCCACATTCATTTGACAACAGGGAAATTGTGCCATTTCGCCACACAGGCTATAAAAGCGAGTGGCATTTTGTCGAACACTACTATTTGAAACGCGCCAATATTCTCAAATTAAAACGCCGTAAGCGACACTACTTTTTATGGCGCATACGTCGATTTTAGACATTTGTGCGAAACTGGCCGGCGTCACGAAACCGCTTTGCCAAATTACTTGTGCATTCTAAAAAGTAGTTTTAAATATTAAACTCTTTCACACATACGACTACTTTGTACTAATTCTGGTTGTGTGCCACAGATTACCTCAAGTGCAAGATGCATACATCATGCCGCACAATTATGTTCTGTTGAAGTATTAGGATTGTTCACATACATCATCAGCCTATGACAGTCCACTGCTGGACGCAGGCCTCTCCCATTAACTATGCGTATAGACGCATTAGGAGGTAAATGTGCATAATGGCCACGCTGGGCAAGCGGATTGGCGATCGCAGTAATGTGTCCACTATGATGACGCTGCAGCCCATCATTAGTCTTTTATCAAATAATTGTCAGTGACACTTCACTCCCTTAGTCGACTCTTACGACACCCGAAGGAGGAGTTGGGGTGGTGACAAATATATTCTTACTTCCGTCACCACACGGCCAAGATCACCAGATCAGGATGCAATAGCTTGTGAGCGCCCACTGCTGAGCATACACCTCTCTACGCGTACGATACGATACGTACTTACATTAATGCCCCGGCCACGACATTGGTCTAAAGGTGCGTTCAGACCAAGCGAACATTCGCTGTTCTAACCTCCCACTCTACGAAATTCGATCGTTGCACAAAACGTGATTGGTTGATTTCGTATTGCGGGGGATAGAACAGCGAATGCTCTTTTCTTTTTGAATGCACCTTACGCCGCGGCCACGACATCGGTCTAAGGCGACCGGCTTAGCGGAAAACGTATGGTGCTCCCTCTCGTACCCATGTCGGCATCCCGCTCCCACTCATGGATTCGCTCGCCGCTGGTCGCCTTAGACCAATGTCGTGGCCGGGCCGTTAAGGCGGCGAGCGAATCCATGAGTTGGAGGGGGATATGCCAATATGGATACGAGAGGGAGCACCATACGTTTTCCGCTAAACCGGTCGCCTTAGACCGATGTCGTGGCCGCGGTGTAAGTAATACTGAACAACTTTTACAATCAGGACCAACTCCTTATTTGCGATGGATCCAGATAAAAGTTGCACAGTTATGACTTAGGTAGATATATGCTACATTATTAGTCTGTAAAATACGTAGGATGCCCTGAAAATTTCGGGAATTTAATACTTAGGAACGTATATTTGACATGTGTTATACCTCTTTCTTACAAGCATAGTCTCATTATTCGAAAACACTGGCCACTTAGAAAAAAAAAACAATGTCCGATTTTCAATTGTTTTTTAAAGTCGTTGAGTCGCTGGTGAAAATGGAGCTGTCCCGCGAAAGTTTTAGAGCAATGATTTATTATGACTTTAAAAGTGGATTAACACAACAACAATGTGGAGACCGATTAACTATTGCTTTTAGTAGTGAAGCACCTTCAAAGACGACCCTATACAGGTGGTATTCGGAATTCCAACGTGGCCGTGTGTCTCTTGCGGGTGACGTACGTGAGGGTCGACCGAAAACGGCCGTTACCGATCAAAACATCGATGTTGTTCGCCAACTGATAAAGGAAGATAGGCATGTTACATATCGGGAGATTCAGGAGACTTTAGGCATTGGAATGAGTCAGGTACAAGTTATTTTACAACAAGAGTTGGGCGTGCGGAAGTTATTTTCCCGGTGGATTCCTCACTTGTTATCTGACGACCAGAAAACGGTACGTGTCAATTGGTGCCGCAAAACTTTAAAAAGATTTAATGGAGGAAGCTCAAATGCCGTTTTTAGTATTGTGTCAGGTGACGAATCATGGATTTACGCATATGAGCCTGAATCGAAAAACCAATCTCGAGTTTGGGTTTACGAAGACGAACCGAAGCCGACAAAAGTTGTTCGTTCTTGCAGCACGATCGAAAAAATGGTAGCCACGTTTGTCTCCAAATCGGGTCACGTGGCGACTATCGCTCTTGAAGATCGAAGAACTGTCAATGCCGATTGGTATATAGGCGTTTGTTTACCGATTGTTTTTGCTGAACTGCGAAAAACTAACCCTAACCGCCGTATTATACTACACCATGATAATGCCAGCCCTCACACCGCTCAGAAAACAGACGACTATCTGAAGGGCGAAAACGTCGAATTACTGGACCATCCTCCGTACAGCCCCGACCTAAGTCCCAACGATTTTTTTACTTTCCCGAAAATAAAGAATCGGTTGCGTGGTCAGCGTTTTCAGACCGCGGAAGAAGCAGTCGACGCTTATCAAATGGCCATTTTGTCAACCCCCACTTCAGACTTCAATAACTGTTTTAAAAACTGGTTTCAGAGAATGAAAAAGTGTATTAAACACAAAGGAGAATACTTTGAAAAACAATAAAAGTACTTTTATTTCATTAAAATGCGTATTTTTTCCGATTCCCGAAACTTTCAGGGCAACCTACGTAGCGTCAAATACATATTATCAGCAGAGCTATTAGAATTGTAATTCGCTAGTAAAATTGTAACTTTGTAAACACTTCATAATGCGGTGTCTAGTGCTAGTCTGTGGCTCGTTCGTACCTCCGTGCCATTCTAAAATGGGACCTTTTGATACACAGTTTAGAATCAAAATGACGCGAGTAACGCGAACGTCAATAGAGTTACGTCTTTTAAATTGTCAAGGTATTATTATAGTAAAGTCAGTGCTACCGCTCACGAAATGTACCGCCTTAACAATTTTAACAAATGCAATATTACAGGAATTTTATGAATTTTCTTCGCCTGAAGAAATTAACAGTTCAACGGTAAGAAAATTGTATGAAATGACCGGTTTTTATTCTGATTCTGCATTTTGAATGGCTTTTGCCACTGATTTGGTGTTTTAGTTTTCATGTTACACGTGTTTTAAGATTATAGCTTTTGATAGTGTTTCGTCGGCTGGCAGTCACAACTTACTATGAAAACTGGCATTACTTTTAGCAACCTCGTATAGCAGTAATTTGTAAGATCTGAGAAACAAGCTTTATTTGTTACTTAAGATTGATTTTTCAATCCCCAGTTAACAGTATTTGTCAGATAAATGTTAGCTCTGTCTTTTTTGACTGATGAGTTTAGAAAAATATTTTAACTAACTTTTACTTGTATCTGGGCACTGAAAATCTGGTCTGAGTGAATTTTGGTTCACAATCGTACTCTTTGCCGTACATGTTGGACTTTGGTCGCAGGTACTCCATGATGAGGATCTTTGAATGGATCGAAACGTTCCGAGCAATTATAGACTTAAATTACGTGAGTAATCCGTTTCGCTGAATACATTTGATTCTCACATAACTACACTATACAGACTTAAGTCTATATAAGAGTAAACAAAATAAAATGGCAAATGAAAAAGAACTGTATTAAAACCCATACCTATAATCGAGAAAATTAATAATAGCTCAAGGAATTGAGTTTCCTGTAAGATCTCAAGCCGCATAAAAGATTCGAGGCATTTTTACATTCCAATTCATGTGAAAGCAAATTTAGGGGACCATATTCATAATTAACATTGTTTAGATCAAGTACACCAGAAGAACTTAAAAGCCAAGGCTCATTCAAAATGACTTATTTTCTTTACACTAATTAGAATCATTACTTTATGAAAAAATCGTCTTTAATTAGCCAAAAGTATTCATTACCTACTCACAGATGAATACAAAAAATGTAAAAAAGATGATCGTTTACAGAAAATTATTGTCGCTTAAGACATTTTTCATTATTGAAGCTAATTATTTTATCTCATTAAATAGCCTATTGAAAGGACTTTTTGTCCGATCTTTTCATATTGTCCGTTTGTTACCAATGAATACATTTTTACGTAATGTCAGTATGTATGTATGAATGAGCCTGAAAATGACTTCTGATATTTTAATTAAACGATTTTGCAACGCTTTTTGATAAAAACTGACAATGAAAAATAATAAAATAAATATCTTGAGACATCTTACACAACTCGATCTAGTCAAGTCCCTTAGTCTATTTGTTTTTGTTTTACGGTATTGAAATATATTTTGTAGGTTGATCTGTGTTAGTTGTCCCCAGATATGTATTTATTTAACTAACATGAGGAGCAAATACTGTACGTATCTGATATCATTCGATTGAATCACTGATTGGTCATTTGACACCTCATTAGTTGTAATCAAGTTAGCTGGCAAATACTAGGTATCAAGTGGCTTGACCGGGTCAAATGCGTAGTAGCATTATACCGGATCATCAATCCAATTGGGCCAGTGGGGGCAAATATAATTCTATAACATACACCGTGTTTTCTTTTAATTCCGTGAAATTTAACAGGCTGCTTGGTACGTTAATTGAAGCTACCTGGTATATTGCTTATAGTCGAATTTGAAAAAAAATCTTTTTTCGTTTTCATACATAATAAATGAAATGGTAAGTGTGAGAGAACCTTAAGAATAAGATCTCTGATGTCTGACGGCACATGTCAAAATAAGTTTCATTAGAATGCAATAAAGGTTACAATACACTTGTTCAGTCATTAAACTTATTTTTTTAATAACTCAATATCAGTAAGAGTTAAGATAGGTACTAGTTTCTTAGACAAATTGATTATTTTTGACATAAATAAGCTTCCCTTTAATTTAACGGAAATCGATAAAAACACGGTGTATAGATCGAGAAATTCATTTATGTTAATGTTTTAGAATTATAACTAACGTGAGACATATTTCAATGAAAGGAGGAGAACTACCCTCATTGTCACTTTTGGCTTTTCGACAAAAGTGGCAATAAGGGTAGTTCTCCTTCGCCGCCTTGCCAACGCTGCCCGCGGCCAGCACCCGCTCTAGCAGAGCGCAAGCCCGCAGTATACGTAGGGCTTTAGTCGCGGGTACTTCATGATGAGGATTCTCTAAATGGATTGAAATATGTCGAGCAATTATCGACTTAAATTACGTGAGTAACCCGTTTAATAAATATTTAAATATGTTTTCATCACTCTTGCTGTCTAAGCGCGCCATTGCTTGCGCGCGTAGCGGGAGTAATAGAAAAGTGAAATTCCCTAGGGAGTAATAGAAATGTCAGTACGTCGTATTTAATAATATTATGTCTTAAAACTTATTTTTTGGTTGACAAGTGTGATGAAAAACATTGTACGCATCACGGTCGGTAAGCGGAATACTAACTCGAGTCATAAAAGCTTCTAACACTCTCGTTAGTAATTCCGTACTTACCTCCCTTGATGCACAATGTACTATTATGTTATTATGCCGAGCGTTCGCTAGCTAAACAGAGCGTCTTTTAGGTCGTAGTACGTCACTTAACCCTGCCAAATATAGGTAAGTTACTTTGTGCAAAGTTTCAACTGTGACTACAATGAAATCGTAAAGAAAATAATTAAAATAACACGGAGGTGATTTGCGTTGCTGTCACTCTCGTCAAGTTCGCTGGTAGATCATAATATAGGCCTTTCCTAAAGATTGCCACAATTACCGGTCATGCGCCACCCGTATCCAGCGGACCTTCACCAGGTCATCAGTCCACCTTGTGGGGGGCTTACCCACGCTGCGCTTTCCGATACGTGACCGCCACTCACCTTTCCGCGTCAACGGCCATTTGGCCACTTTTTCGGCCAAAAGCTAAATTTTAGAATCAATCATCAGCAGCCTATGGTAGTCCACTGCTGGACGTAGGCCTCTCCTATTATATGCGTATAAACGCATTAGGAGGTAGGTAAATGCCCATAATCGATCGATCGATCGGCGATCGCAGTAATGTTTCCACTATTGATGACGCTGCTGCCCACCAATCAATCTTTTATCAAATAATGGTCAGTCACACTTTAATCCCTTAGTCGACTCTTACGACACCCGCAGGAGGAGTTGGGGTGGTGACAAATGTATTCTTATTGCAGTCACCACACGGCATAAATATCACGGCATATAGAATCAAATAGAATCAATGTACTTACATAAAACGTTTACTCCGATAATGTATGCAGTCCATATAGACTTTAGTTCAGTTCATAATGTCTCGCAAAGACCGGTTCCCGTTTAAGTACACATTTAGTGCCTATTTTGTACCGACTAAATCCTATTTAAAGTTGGCGGCTCTCCAAAGGTAATTACTGAGTCAAGTATTCATGTTAGGACTTATGTTAATAATGGTGCTTGACTGGAGATTTATATGTACTTTTGTCATAGTTGCGAAGAACGGTATGATTTGTGTAGAAAAAATGTGCATGATAAATAGTCATTAATTTTTATACTACGCGATATAAAAAAATAAAAGTACGGCACCGCTGCGTCATATACGGAAACGGCACAGAATTACAGTAACGTACCTATCGTATCCGTCTCACGAAGCACGAAATCTCGAAAACACACCGTAGCCGTACTACCTAATTCCGTAGTGCTTAAAAACGATGACGACACTTGCACTGACGCTTCGATACCTACGACCGTCCTTTCGTACCGTTTTTGACGTATTCTCTTCACACCAGTCTTTACAAACGCGCCACAGAATATAGGTAATGACGCATTGTAGTCGAACCGTTTTTCACGCATTCTTTCCATGCTGGTCCTTCAAAACGGTACCTGCACGGAATCACTATGCTACATAATATATTATCCCTACAGCTATTGGCGTTCAATTTAAAGACTCCATAACGCTACATAATGGTGACGGCACCGAACTGCGGTGACGAATCGTGTACGTACCACTTTTGTTACATGCTCACTCTGGTTTCGTACCCACCCCTTTTTAAACTTGAATGCTAACGTACATCTAGTCTGTCTATCTCTCATCTTAACTATCTGTTTCTCGTCGGAACAGTATGCTACACCATAATGCGATATAATGGCGTGAATAACTGCTGCACTACTTTGAAATCAAATTAGCTTTATATTGATTTAAACTTTCACGATTTTCACTCATATTTTAAAGACAAACGGGTGTTAATCGCGTAAACTTACGTTTAATTATATCCTGACGTTTTTTAAAATATCAAATTAGCTTTGTTGTTACTAGAGTCACTGTTACTAGTCATTAGAGCTACGCTATGCTACGAGTTTGATGTCATGGCCATTTTCCTAAGACACGACTATACAACACATTTTCAATAGTAAAGTAGGATCAAAATTTACAAGCATGTTTTGACAACGTTAGCAAACATCGTAGCACATAGTTAACGCGCAATATAACATTGTTTACTAGTACACGCTCAAGGCTATCAATAAAACACAATTAACCACTGAAACTCATGTTAATATCTAATCCATGTACAATGTGAGCAAAATGACGTTGTTTACCGATTCGCCGACGTTCCGTGACGTGTCGTGGTGTAAACAAGCCTAGTTCTCCCGGATTATGGAAATCGTTGTTTGGTTTAATATGCGTGACGCAACGCTATGTTGATTACAATGTCTTTGCAGCTTAATTAATATAAAGCTAATATTTATATAGGTGAATCAATTTCGGCTGTATCGGCTGTCTGATTTGTTTGAAAGTTATTTCAATGTGGATGTTCATTTTGCCCTTTTGCGCCCTTTTTATACAATTTCGTCTGACAAAGCCGTGAATTATTTCGTACCCTTGGGGCAATAAAGCCACATGTGACTTTCCGCCCAAATCTCTTTTATTACGCGAAACTTATACAAATGATGTATTCTATCCAAAACAGAAATCCTTTTTTTTGTATCTTTATTAGTTCCTTAAATAAATCAAGTGTAAAGCGACGCATATGATCAGGATAACGTGCAACAAGGACAGTTCGGCACACCCGTCCTTGTTTCCCGAGGTAAACGCGAGCGCTTTAGCCGCGCACGCGCCGGTGCATGATCAGTTACGACCGTGTTGCCGGGCGAGAAGGATGTTACGCACGTCTCACCGATATTGGCAAAAATGGATTCGGAAAAGAGCGGATATGCAAGTAAGTGACTTATTTCTTTTTTAAATGTGTTTTTTGGATTATGGTATTTATATGCACTTGTGGCTATGTTGCTCTACAAATTCACTGCACTTACGTCGTTATTAACGGTTGTATGTGGTACTAACATATTTTAGGCAAAAAATGTTCTAATAATGTTTTATTGATGTTACTTACCACCTGTATCATAATTTGATAGACCTCCAAAATGCTAGTTATAAAATCACATAGGCCTTTGTTTCATGAAATGTTACCAGCCGCAAGATCTCATGTGCCCTTTTTACACGATATAGATAATCATACGTCGTTATTCAATACTTTAAGCTCATAAAAATGGGCTAATCCTATATCAAATGTTTTCAATTTTAATGTATATATCATTTGGAATTACTTATGAATGCTATAAAGTAATTACAATCCTCATTTTGTTTGTTTACAAGTTTTAATTTTACTTTTAATGTTAGTATGTAACTAACGACTGTGTACCTATATTTGTTCGGGTGAAATCTTTAACTCAATTTAAACTAGATGTTATTTAACCGATTTAGCTGAAACTTTGCATGGACATTTATATTACGTAACTAGGCATTATTATGGTGATATAAAGCTGATCTAATGCTAAAACTAGAAAAAGGTCATAGTAGCTCTGTAATAAAATAATGCAACCCTATCGAGTTTGGGCTTTTTTGGTTTGTCTTGATGAATACTACATAACGGTTCTAAACAGAGTACAGTCAGCAATGAAAATTAAGTATGTAAGCTTTCATACATACAGTCAACAGCAGAAGTAGCTAAGTGGGCAAGGTGTTTAAAATGATCTTGACATACTCTTATTGGTGTGTTAATAAGAGTGTGTCAAGTTAATTTTGAATACCTTGCCCGCTAGACTACTTCTGCTGCTGATTGTACACATAGTCAGCAACAAAAGCTTATATCAAATATGACACTTTTCACAAAAAAAACGTGCAACAAGGACACATATTATTACATATATTTATTTTTTGTTTCACTTCGCTTGCAATGTGAAGTGAATGAAAAAATATAGTTCATTTTAGAGTTTCATACGTTCGTACGACAAAATAGAACTTAAAAATTAGGTGTTCACTCACGTGAATAATCAGGAATAGCCTGACATGTTTCGGACCCTTCGGATGGACCTCTCTGAGGATGGGCCCCCGAGGGGTCCGAAACATGTCAGGCTATTTCTGATTATTCACGTGAGTGTACACATGGTGTACACCATGTTTAAAATTATGCCTCACGATAGTTTTAAATCATTAAAATAGAGCTTATTTTGGATTACTCGTGTAATAAAAGTAGTATGTCTGTCTGTATAATCATACAGATTATATTAAATTAAAATTCGACATATCTAATACGTCATTAACTAAAATAATACTTATGGATTGCAAACGGGTGCCTTAATAATTATGTATATATATATTTAAAAAAAATCATTGCTCGCATGTCACCATTACGCATCAAGTATACTAACTTTTTCAGGTACTAAAAGGATTGACGCCGAAAACAGAAACCGGATAGTTTTTTCACTCTATGTCTATGCCGCCAATAAATATAATGTCAATATATCACACACCTTCCTTGAGAAAGGACATACACAAAATGAAGGAGATAGCGTTCATTTGACTATTGAGAAAGCGTCATCACTGAAGACAATTTATACGCCTGAAGAATGGAGAGTTCTGGTCAGATGGGCCAGATCGCCAGACCATGAACCTTATTTAGTGAAAAATATGACACAAGAACATTTTTATGATTTTAAAAGCGAATTAAATGACCGGGCTTGGAACAACAATAGCCAAGGTGAAAAGATAGGCTGGAAGAGAGTGAAAGAGGTGTTTATAACTAAAGATGACCCATTCAAAGTGATGTTTAGATATTGTTTAAACGACGAATACCAATATGTAAAAATTAAGAGCAGAACTAGAAGTCAAGCAGCCAATGTGGATGTAAAGAAAGCGTATGATGGACCGTTGCCCTTAACAAAAGCTAAATATAGAGACCTTATGAGCTTGTGCAAAGAGGGTATTATACCTGCCGAATATGTGCCTTACTACGAGCAACTGCCAACTCATACTCAAAATGCCAGCAATGAGTGAAATGACCAATATCCAGAACCCGATTACACTGATGAATCTGATAGTGAAACGGATGATTAAAATGTAGCTGCAGGAGAATTAGAAATAAAAATGAATCTTTTGATTGCGTACTATGTGATATTGATTGATAAAAAAAGGATCTCAATAATTAACGTAAAAAAAAACTAAAGCAAAGCCCCTCGTGTGTTTATGAATCTCAAAAAAATACTTTCCTGATTAAATTAACAATAATATTTTGCAAATTAATCGTTAAATTATACATTAATATTACATACTTATTTTAAATGCACGAGGGGCATTTTCTTAAGTTTTTTTTATCAATATAGTGAGATTAGATTATACATTAAGATTTAAGACTTTTTTATTTTTAGACTTGACTAATCATGTCGAACTGAATTTTAATTATATTAAAGAAGTTTTTTTTTATTTTTATATTCAGTGAACCTTTCACTGAAAACTAGGTTTTAAAAGTTTTAATCAAGGTGGCAATTTAATCATTTTAAGCAAAACTGAATTGTTAATTGTTAATTTAGTAATAATTGTTGATTTGTTTTAGAGGTTTTTTAATGATAACCAAAGAACTCAAGTTTTTTTCTTAAATCATGCCAAGTTTGTTTGTTGTTGTTTTAAAAAAAATTACTACCTATAATAAAAAATATGAATGAAATAGTTGCTATTATTACACTTACGTCCTATCTCTAAAATAATATGACAGTAAATAAAGACGCTTGGTGCCATGCGTCATGTACATGTAGCTGTCCGTGCAATAAGGAAGGTTGTACATTAACGTCCGCTGTGGTTTGGTGCAATATAGGCGCAAGTACACATGTAACCCACGATTTTCGAAAATAATGAAATAATTAGAATCAACTATATCTTATTAAATAGAGTACATGTTTAAATTTACAGTTGCAAAGTTTCAAACCCCTATCTACAAGCATACAAAAGTTATCGACCAATTTTCATTGGCAAAATCTTTAAACCTCTCTCCTGTAAAGTTGCCATTTTGCAGATGTGGCTTTGTTGCCCCAAGGGTACGATTTCAGCTCAACTCAGGATTCCATTGACAGAGCTATTATTATAACTGTTATAAGGATGTAGTTTATATAGTCGTCAAACGTACAATAGGTAAACGAATTGATAGCGGAGAGACATATCTGGTGATTAGTGGATTGTAGTAACCAAATCTTACTGGTTTTTTATTTTTATTGCAAAATTGAATCCCGCATCATAACATTTCATCTGACTTTAAAATAATACCGTCAAAATAGCCAACTGTGGCTTCAGCGAAAACATTGCTCAAAACTAAATTTTAATATTTCAAAATATTTTAGAATTATAACTAACGTGAGATTCAAACATATTATTAAATATATCCGGAGCACCCTCGGCCAAAGCCGTGTACTGGGTAATCTCTTAATGAGTCGATACATGTCGAGCAATCATCTACTTAAATACGTGAGTAACCCGGTTCGATAATATTTTTAATAATATGTTTGAATCTCAAGTTAGTTATAATTCTAAAATATTTTGTTTTTTATTTGATTTTGATATATTATAGCACTAAATAAATATAAAACCCAAAAACTTGGTAACCGCGGCTAGCGTTAGTTGGAATTACCCCATCCCAAAAGGAACTACAATAATTCCTCGCCACACTTGACCAAGCAAGGCCTCCCCAGCAACCGTAAATCAAGTCTATTGTTGCCGCGACATGATTGTTTAAAATCGCGGAACTCTGATAAGATTTCACTGTCGCTGA
The DNA here is from genome assembly GCA_025490895.1 of Thaumatotibia leucotreta. Taxonomy (NCBI): domain Eukaryota; kingdom Metazoa; phylum Arthropoda; class Insecta; order Lepidoptera; family Tortricidae; genus Thaumatotibia; species Thaumatotibia leucotreta. Next base: position 162,574 of record JALPQI010030649.1, on the reverse strand, counting down.
CACTTAATTTCGTTCATGTTTGCCCTGACGTGCGTTTATGCCGCGTTTTTTGGATTATGCCTGTTTACCTAAACGTGTTTGGATGCGAGCGGACTGGTTCATATAATGCTGAATTTGAGGCCGGGATATCTCATGTTTTGTTCACAATAATAAAGTTGTTTGTTAGTGATGCCTTTTTTGTTATTTTTTTAATTCGGGATGCGGCCCATGACATACATAGGAAAAACTATTTATTGCACACCTCGCTTATACACCACATATTTTTAATATTGTTAGATTTGTCAGTAAAATTAAATTTTAAAGTTGTGTTAACCAAATTTATTGTACACTTGGCCACTATGTTGTTAAAATAATTATGTTAAGTCCTATATTTTGTTTATCTTCTACATTGTGCACATTTACCAACTCTTGTTACTGTTTGACCTATTTTTCTAGTTATTTTTTTTTCACTTTTTAGCTCGGTTGCCCTGAAAACCAGCGTCGTGTCATCTGACACGACACATGCTGAGTGGCATCCTTTTCGGTGTTTAAATCCTTACTGTTTATACTTGTATTTATTGTTCTGTATTGTGTGACACCAAATAAACCATTCTTATTTTTATTCATATAAATACACACAGAAAAAAAAAATACCAAAGAGAAGGCACACAAAGCGAGCTTACCAACCAATATTTTAGGCTGTCCATGCTCTTCTGTTTATAATACGTCTTCATCAGACAAATATGGGCACCAGCCTGAATTTCAATCTACTAGTTTCACAGGGTCACTATCAAATCGGCTACGAATAATACCTCAAAATATAATGCAGGCCTAACCAAGATGCCCTTCGGAAATCGTTTACTAATAAGCGATAAATAAAAGTAAAAATCACGTGATCATTTACATATTTACACTATTATGGCTGTGTGGTGAAGGCAGTAAGAATACATTTGTCCCCACCCCACCTCCTCCTGCGGGTGTCGTTTAAGTCGACTAAGGGGTTGAAGTGTCACTGATCATTATTTGATAAAATAATGATGATGGGCAGCAGCGTCATCATAGTGGACACATTACTGCGATCGTCAATCCGCTTGCCCAGCGTGGCGATTATGGGCATTTACCTCCTAATGCGTCTATACGCATAGTTAATTGGAGAGGCCTACGTCCAGCAGTGGACTATCATAGGCTCATGATGATAATTATGGTCACGTGACTTATCGCTTATCGTATACGATTACATTTTGGCTACGTCTGTTGATCTTGGATAAAATTTCAAACGAAAATCGTTCACAAAGTATATCTTTAGAGTCAAATAACCCAAATCCCGCGACACGTCGGATCCCTTCCAAATAAGACGCAACCGTATTAAACCGAATTACTAGCTTTTACAATAACGTCGTTCGGAATTAGGTCCGTGAGTCGCCAGAAAATGGCCGCTGAGGACCTTGCATAGTGTTGGGAACGATTCGAGTCTCGGAAGACTTTACACATCATATAAATTACTTTATACTTGCTATAAATCGTCGACTGACAAGCAAAACTCATTATAAAAACTGTCACTACTCTTAGCAACCTCTTATGTCAGTATTAAATCAGAACTGAGATAAGAGCTTTATTTCAAGTAGGTATTTGTTACTTAGTGAGTTTTGCTTGTCAGCCGACGAAATAAAATAACATCGTTGAGATTGCCAATTAATTCCGTTATGTGCACAATTTCAGGCACTGAAAAGTCAATTCAAGTGACATATGTTTGCAGTGGACACATGTGGGTATTGGCAATAACGACGATAATAAGAAATAAATATCTTGGGACATGTAACACAAATCGACCCAGTCCAACGGTAAGCTCAATTAATGGTTGTGATGTGGGTATCAGCCGACTATAAATATAATAATTAGATTATTTAGATCCTCCGTAGCCTAGCTGGCAGTGAGTTTGCCTACAAAGCTAGAGGTTTCGGGTTCGAAGCCCGGCGAGGTCATTATTTGTGGATTTCTATCACAAATATTTGTTCCTTGGTCATGGCTGTCTATGTATTTAAATATCTACATGTATCTGTCTATCTATATAATATTATGCATCGTCTCTTGTTGAACTTACTGTTGGACTAAGTCGATTTATTTAAGATTTCCCAAGATATTTATTTATTTCATTTTTTACTTTATAAGTCAGTTCTGCATGTCCATTCAATAGAGCTTGTTGCTGCCATACTAGCTTGAATAAAGAGCCTGATTATGACTTTCAAAAAGAGTCTAAGTAAAGATTCTCGGAAAAGACTCAAGTGTCCCAACACTACTCAAACCTCGACATAAAGGATTTTCATAATGGTTATTTCTCACCTTATAAACACTTTTTGAGCAACCGAATGTTGAGATCTTGAAACAATTTTCCAGAAAACGGCTTTATCAGTTTTTTAACTGCCTGCCTGCTTACTAAATAAAAAATAAATAAAGAGTCTGATTATGACTTTCAAAAAGACTCTAAGTAAAGATTCTCGGAAAAGACTCAAGTGTCCCAACACTATTCGAACCCCGACATTGAATTATCGGGCTCCGCGGGGCGCGAGGGACGGTGCTTTGTTATTTTTAAAGGATTTTCCTAATGCACTGACGTCGGACATAAGGAAAGGTAAATTAGGTTTTTAAGGGCGAGGCCTACACAGAGTGACGACCACTTGTACAATATAAATGGTCGTAGGTGGGTGGATACTGCGAAGTGTAGCAAATAATAGTAATTAAGTGCTTTATTCAGATATCTAGGATCTAGTTAAGGTGCATGCAGACCAAAAGAGCATTCGCTGTTCTATCCTCCACTCTACGAAATCAACGAATCACGTTTCGGGTAACGATCGAATTTCGTAGAGTAGGGGGAAAGAACAGCGAATGCTCTTTTGGTCTGCATGCGCCTTTAGAAAAATTCAGCAAAGTACCGTAGATTTCGTGTTCGCGAAAAAAGTCTAAGTAGTTACTTACTTAATTAATAACAATAATATTATTTTTTTTTGTAGTGATGCACGTGACATCATGCGCATCGTAAAGATTTTCATAAAGTCTTGCATTAAATAGAATAGAATTATTTATTTTGTTAAATCATCATCATCATCATCATTATATCAGCCGAAAAACGACCACAGCTGAATATAGGCCTCTCCCAAAGATAGCCACAAGCCACAATGACCGGTCCTGTGTGCCACGCGCATCCAGCGGACACATAAATTGCAAATTGATTTAATGGCAAATTTCTATCGAGCGAAGCTTATCAAACAATACGTAATTTAGTTTAAAACATCAGTAAAAAATCGTAAATTTTATTTTATTTACACGCTTTCATTATTATCACTATGTATGTAAGAAAAACTTAGAATCTTAATCTACCCAATTTCCGGTCTTTAATTAGGATGAAATTTTGCACGAGCTCTGAGTTCTGATGACAATACATGACTAGCTAAGAAACGTCATTACAAATCCAATATGGCGGCCTCCCCAAGATGGCGGACTGGCTGTTTGAAATTCACTCTCATGATATGAATATCAAATGAAAGAGTTTACTGTTATGAATACGAAAAAAGCGTGTTTTTAAACAATTTGATTTTAATCGTTCATAACATAAACATAGTGATTTTTGGATCATGTAGCAGAATCGGACAAGGAGACGATGAATTCGGATATTCTCTATGAAATCATAATACACAGATTTTGTGAGCCTCCGTAGCCAAGATGGTATTGACCATGCCTACGAAACTGGAGGTTCCAGGTTCGAGTCCCGGCGAGGGCATTATTCGTGTCTTTATTTATCACAAATATTCGTTCCTTGGTCATGGCTGTGTACTTAAGTATTTGTATATACATATCTATTATAATACATCGTCGCTTGGTACCCACATCACAAGCCTTAATTGAGCTTACCGTGCGACTAGGGGTCAAAAGCTTGTAACTTGTAATACAAGCGGAAGTCCTTATCTAATTATTAGTGTTAAAAAGAGACTACCACTTTTGATACAAGTTACAAGCTTTTGAGAAACTTTTTAGGTTGATGTAAAATGTCGCGAGATATTTATTTATATTTACAGATGACATGACAGTACATGACGATTAAAAAAAATTCAGGTGCTATGGTTCAAGCTCAGTAGCATTTCCGGTATCACGACACTATCAAGCCTAATTAACATACAGATTATGAGATTATCTGTAATTGGCTGTGAGGTAATTAATCATACCTATGGTAATTATGGCTGCCACCGTGAAATAAATGCTGTTAACTTTATTTCGCATGATAACTTCGTTTAACAATTGCGCACATGGAATATTTAAACTTTTGGACCTTTTTTTCATCTCCATTCATCGTTTCAGCTATAAATAAGATGTCCACTGCTAAACATAGGCCTCCCCTTTGGACCTCCATCTACACCGGTTGGACGGGACCTACATCCAGCGTCTCCCGGCGATTTTCATAAGATCGTCTCTCCATCGCGTGGGTGGACGTCCTACAATACATTTGCCAAACAGTGGTCTATACTAAATTTAGGGTTTCGTAGTAAACTAGGAACCCTTTTAGTTTCACCATGTCCGTCTGTCCGTCTGTCTGTCCGCAGCATAGCTCAGTGGCCGTTCGTAATACAAATTTCCAATTTGATACAGGTACACAATTATAGGTAGGTAAGTATCGGTCACGTCGACAAAGTGGTAGACAAAAAGTAGATAATTTGTTTTTATAGATAGGTAGTTAAATACATAGCCAACGACCAAGGAAAAATATTTGTGTATAAATAATGCCGGGATTTGAACCCGGAACCTCCAGATTTGTAGATAGAGTCACCAACTAGGCCACGGAGTCTAACGTCATAATATTTATTAATTTCCTATTATACCCCAGCTGCACTCCATTACTTTATTTATCAAAGACTTTCTCTGAGTTATGTCGGTATTATCCCAGTGCACTGACGAAACCAAAATGCCTTATATCACTTCACCCTTATAAGGTACTTAAGACCTTTTGTTTTGGGGTGTTAAACCGTCCAGGTGATTTGGGTTAGGGAAATAATTGGGTATTTGTACGGATTTATTTGCCTTGGCAAATTAGGCCCCGCTTGATAGAGTGAATCTTTTCGGCGCGTTCTAATTAAGTATACTAGATTAATGTTTATTACAGTACTAACTTTAACAGACCTAAATACTTTTGACAGAAAATTTTGAAAGCACGTACTTTATGAACAAGACTACAAGATACCATTATATTATAACCACCATCAGTGCCTATAAAACTCGAAGAAATTCAAAGATTAAAAAACCACGTCAGTGGATGTCATCCATATTCCTGGATCGAACAAAACATTCAAGCCCTTGAAGAAAAGAGCGTTCTCCCAGATGATTTCCAACTTTTTAAAAAACAGCTAAAAAATCAACGGCATTTTAGTTGTAGGCACTGCTGGGTGGTAGGACCTCGTGCAGGGTCCGCCCGGATAGCTACCACCATCTTACCCGTTAACCTGCCGCTAAATAGTTAATACTGTGTTCTGGTTTGGGGATAAGATAGCCGGTGTTATTACTGGCATAGATAGAAGCAATCCATCTAAGTCCTCAGGGTAGGCAGCGCATAGGCAATTTTTTGATCGCTATGTCCATGGGTCCCAGTTCCTGTTGTCCATCAGGTGGGCTAAGAGCTCAGTTATCTACCTTCATCACATAAAAAAATATATTGCCCAAAAAATCAAATTTAAATTTAAATCGTAGTCATTAACTTGAATAACAACTTTGAAGAATTATAGAATACAAGATTTCCTCGGTTACTTATTTTCTATAACAAACGTTTACAATCATAGATCTTTTCATGAAGACTGTCTCCATCGAAGTGCTGCTAAATTCTCGATTCTTCCACATAATAGAGACGGCAAGCATTCTAAAATTGAATCCAATATCATGCCAGCCCCATTCGTGATGTGAAATAGACTGTAAAGGTACTGTAATTTTCAACGCGTATCAATTTTCTAACCATAAGTTATACCTACATTGCTTATCAGGAAGCATGCATGACATGACACGTTTATTCCTATCTTCATATATTAAGATGCCGGTGTACAGATGATTTACAGCTGCGAGACAAAGGTTGTCCACGCGACGATATATCACCTCGGTTCCACGGCTTTTTGCAACGGTCTTTTAGAGTTCCGTGTATTGAAAAGAGGATCAGAATGAACAAGATTCTTGTCTGTGCGTAAATCATTTATGGAGTAAAATTATCTGTAGATCTTCACCTAAAAATACCTTAGTGTTACCTAAAGCATGAAAATAAAATTAAAGTTATTAGTCAAAAGACAAGCATAAGTAAATACAAAAAAGATTTTTTAGATTTTATACGTAACTGCTATTAATTATACGCATTCAGACCAAACGAGCATTCGCTATTCTACGAGTATCGTGATTCTATTCCCCACTCTACGAAATTCGATCGTTACACAAAACGTGATTCGTTGATTTCGTAGGGTGGGGGATAGAATAACGAATGCTCGTTTGGTCTGAATGCACCTTTAGGAGGTAAATTCCCATAATCGCCACTGAGCAAGCGCATTGGCGATCGCAATAATGAGTCCACGATGATGACGCTGCTGCATATTCAATCAAATTAAAGGATGGAGGGAAAAAAAGAATGTTAGTGACACTTCAATCCCTTCATTGACTTACAATTCCCGGGAAGAGTTGGGATGGTGACAAAAGTATTCTTGCTGCCGTCACCACACGGCGAATTCAAATCCAAATTCAATGGTGTATTCGTGGTAAACACATAATTATTTACATATACTTTCTAAAACAAATAAAATAAAAACGAATGTAGTTTTATCGCACTACTATGCATGTTCTGTAATTATGAACAAATAATAATGAAACGCGTTTGCACTAAAACGGGGTTCTCTCTTAAAATATTATTAAGTGTGTATTACATCTATAATTTGTAATGAAATTTGAAAAATTGTTGGCAGTCCTCAACTGCGCGATCTGCCGCATAACAGCTAAACTGTGGAATAAACTGCTGCCCGCGGTATATCTGGCCCCAATTTCACCACGTTGACAAATGCTACCAAATTGTAAATTTTCTGTTTCTCTAATCGGGATCGTCTAACTATAGGCTACAGTATCCGCTTACCATCGGAAGGGCCGTGCGTTTGTTTGCCACCAACATAAAATGTAGTGCAGTAAATTTAATAAAATAATAAATCAGCAGTAAACAACTACTTCTTTGCGAAGCAAAATTACAATTGTCACAAAAAAGATGACAATGGTAGTGAAATTCCGATATATTATTAGCCGAACCTCATGTCAAGATTTCATGAAAATTGTATTAAACCTTGCGACAATTGTCACGCGTTTCGGGAAATAAAAAGTAGTTTATTAACCATAATTATAATAACGTTATTAGTAATAAATTGATGTTGGTGGCAAACAAGCACATGGACCGTCCGATAGTAAGTGGTAGCAGTAGCCTACGGAAACCTGTGACGTCAGTAACAGTGATATTTTATAATTGTCAGACTTGTAATTAAGGTTAACTGAATCGATACGACCTACAAGACTTCAAGAAAAGCGCGTACTCCCATCTGAGAGCATTGCACTTGTAGCCCAGATGGGGCCCATTCCTCGAAAGCTTGTAACTTGTATTACAAGTGGAAGTCCTTATCTTATTAATGATGTTAAAAAGAGACTTCCACTTGTAATACAAGATACAAGCTTTTGAGAAACGGGCCTCTGGTGTTGCAGATCGTCATGCCTTCATTAAAATAAGGAGGAATATCCAAAATACAAAATTGTCTGGACTTTCTTCTTCTTTGTTTCCTCATGACTAAGTGACCGCTTGAAGCCGTATTTTTTGCACCAAAACTCTCCACTCCATACCGTTTTTCGCCTACCGCAAAGACGCTTCAAGTATCCTGACAGGCTTCCTTCACTGCATCGGTCCAATTGGGTCAGTGATCTTTCACGACTCCTTTTTCCACGTGACCAACAACAATAAGCTTGTCAAGGTGGTCTCGCGTCTAGTCACGTGACCGAAGTAGTGTACTGGACTTAAGTGGCGTTAAAGTTCAATAAAAGTACAAAAGCAGTGTAGGTATACCTATTGTGATGGCAGGAGGACAAAATATTTAACGAACTGGTGGTCATGGAAACATAATCGAGCGACATCTTCGATGTGCCGACGAACCTGTGGGTCGCTTCTAAGTACGATTGGTATAGGATGAGATCCTCTACCGCGAATCACGGACGAAGTATTGCTTCTCTGTTGCACTCGTGAATTTGTACATAAGTGTGACAACGAGGCAACACTCCGTTTTTTGGTTCGCAGTAGGGACTCAGGATGAGTGGCGAACGCGAAGAGAGGCCTAAATAATACTCAGGAGCAGTATACACTCACAATGTGTCTCACAGTTGATGATATTGTACGGAACCAACAGAGTATACGAGTCTATCTTGGCCAGTTTTTAAACTGGCTTGTATTAATGTGTAAAGTTCGCATGAAAAGGCGATATTGTGTGAATAGTTTTTATTTAACTGTGTCGTGCTTGGAGAAAACAATTGTTAGAACAAATAACTATTAAACGTTGATTACTTTTTACTAGTATTTTTAATAGAAGTAGTTCTAGAAAATGAATAAAATATTTCTCTACACAGTTTTCCAACCCATGTTGCTTGGAACACTAAGAGTAGCGAATTTTTTACGTTAAAACAAATGATACACTTTAAATTGTATTATTTGTCAACATTAATTTATAAGAGCGGTAAATAATACAAAAAGAAAATCGCTAACAGTCTTTGAAATACAGCGTTCAATACATACTATGACTATGGAAGAGGACTAACTAACATACGCATGTACTAACCAATAACCACCACACTCGGCAAGTGGTTTGGCGACCACAACACTTTTAGTGTGTCCATTTTGATGACGTTGCTGCCCATCATCTATTTTCAATGAAGGGATGATAATTCACAATTCATTTTATTGCATATAATCATGTGTTACATAAGGTCTTACATTGGGCTTTACAGCTAAAGATCACATGAACCCTGATAGGGTATAAAGCAAAGTAATTAACTTAAAACTAAAAAAGTAGGTACTAAAATAACCGAGCATTTGAGATAACAACAAAAATTAATTACAAACATTTCAAATATTTTACGTTATAATAAAATCATTTATCACACATAATTGAATTTAATGAAGAGAATGATCCGCGATACTTTAATGCCTTGGTCAAATCTTATGACACCCACTGGATAAGTTGTAATTTCTTTTTTGAGTACTGATAATAGAATATTTTAAACATTATACAAATTTCGAAACATTAATAAACCCTGTCACAAATCCGGTACCAACCTGGCGCCCATAAAGATTCACAATCGGAATTAAACTAAATGTAACCGCTCGCAGGTGCCCAGTTCTAAAGTGAGATAATTCATCTATAATCCTCCAGTTATGGCTAAATCCAGTGTAAAACTTCGACAGCCGAATCTTCGCATAACTCATGGGTCTCATAATCCTGGGAATTAATTTATGGAGTGGCCGGACGGCTCTTAGTGAAATATTAACGCGGACGCGACTTGCTTTTGCTGGAGACATGGATTACCTAATCATAGATTGTACAATGAACTGCTTTGGAAATGTTTGATTGCGAGGAGGAACAGATCTTGAGATACACTCGAACCACTAAGCAAACGAACATATGACAAACAAGATTATGTTACAAGTAGAGAAAGGACATTGCACTAATTGATTTATTATTTTTCAAATAAACTTTTTACACATATTTTACACAATATATACACATATCTTCGTCCAATATTCCGCAATGTTTGAAGACGAAAGTCTTTGATCAGTGTGTGTTGCCAGTGATGACATACGGTACGGAAACGTGGCCGCTTACAATGGGCCTCATAAAAAGGCTAGGAGTCTCTGCGAGATCGGATTAAAAATGAGCAGCAGAACCAAAGAGTAATACCACAATCTCTTTAAAAATCATACTCCATCTAAGATGTGTCATCTGTTAGAATACATTAGGGCAGGATTAGTGCGTGAGTGGGGTGCGACGGTTTCTTGCGAGCTTACATGTTAACATGCCTACATTTAGTATAAGTGCTGGCTTATTTAAAGCTGTTTAAGCTAAAAGTTTTTTAAGGTCTTTTTCAGTCAGCCTCCGTAGCCCAGTTGGTAGTGACCCTGCCTAGGAAGCCGAAGGTTCTGGGTTCGAATCCCGGCCAGGGCCTTATTTGTGTATTTATTACACATCTATTTGTTCCTTGGTCATGGGTGTCTATGTATTTAAGTATCTATTATATATATCGTCGCTTGGTACCCATATCACAAGCCTAAATTGAGTTTACTGTGCTAGGTCCATTTGTGTAAGATGTCCCAAGATATTTTTTTTTCTATAGGTTTTAATAGGAAATTTAATATCTGAAATTCAATTGTTTACGAATGATTTCATTTAATGGTGTAGGGGCTCAGTGCTTGATAATGGAGAGCTAGGATTTCCGAAAAATGTCGCGCGTGGTAAACAAATACACGTGAGTTTAACCGTTTAATTATTTAATTTATCATACATCATTCAGCCTAAGATAGTCCACTGCTGCTGGACGTACGAGTAGGCCTCTCCTATTAACTATGCGTAAACGCATTAGGAGGTAAATGCCCATAATCGCCACGCTGGGCAAGCGGATTGACGATCGCAGTAATGTGTCCACTATGATGACGCTGCTGCCCATCATCAAAGATTTATCAAATAATGGTCAGTGACACATCAATCCCTTAGTCGACTCTTACGACACCTGCAGGAGGAGTTGGGGTGGTGATAAATGTATTCTTACTGCCGTTACCGCACAGCCATTTAATTTATAGTTATTATTTACGTCTCACGAAAATGTACATTCTTAAGACGCTTTGAAGAAGAGAATAAATTTTCACTTATTTCAACAATTTTGATCCGCTTATTTCATTGGATGCACAATTCTTTTTTATTTCAAGTGTCTAGTGGCCGCTTTAAAGGAAATATGTGCAGGAAACATTAAATAGAAGAGAGAATTTTCTAGAAAACGTGTAGGAAAATATGTTTTTATATTATTTTTGCACAGTAAAAGTAACTGTTTATTTTTACAGAAATAATAAGAAAAGATGTCTCATAATTGAAAAACATATTTTTCAGTACAGGTGGTGCCTTTTTTACGCGCTAATACGAGAAGTGGTGTGAACTTCTCGTATTACTTCGACTCTTACGACACCCGCAGGAGGAGTTGTGGTGGTGACAAATGTATTCTGACTGCCGTCACCACACGGCATAATTTATCATCACTCGTTTCGAACTTCATTATTTTCGCACTTGTATCGTGATGTACTATTGCAATCTTGAAATTTTTGTGTGATGAGATATATTTCCCGTTAATAAAAATAAACTTATTTTTGCAGCCCGAATGCACGCATTTAAAGCCAATAGCGGTATAAAAAAGTAAAATAGGATTTTAATCAAAGCAATCCCCATACTATTCATAAACCGGAATTACCCCATCACCCACCATAATTAAAGTGGGTTAAATATTAGTATTCCGCGCTCGCGTCGCGTATGAATAATGAATTACTTCGCAGCTTTATTGGCCGGCAGTAAAACTTTACGGCGTCCTTGACTTACCTGTCAACTTTTTTTTTCAGCTCGGTTTTTTTAGGGCTTTTTAAGGCCAGGGTTTTTTTAACCCATATTAGCACAAAAGGATGTTATTTTCTGCTTCACTGAGTCACTAATAACCTCTCTCACACACACACACACACACCGTTTATTATTTGTCATACACAACAAACACTGTATACCTACATTTAAATATATTAGATGTCATATAAAAAAGAAAAAATACTGAAGAATAAAACAAGTTATCATCAGCCTTGTTTTGCTTTGTGAAACACATCAATTACTTTATTTAATATTTTGCATGACTTTGCATGTATTGATTGCTCTTAGAGTATGGTCAAAGGCGCCTAGCCTTTGTAGGAGAATGTACTCAATTATGACCAGTGGTTACTCAGACCGAATGGCCGAGCGGTAAAAGCATCAGTCGCCACAGCTGAGTAAGTGAGTTCGATCCCCATGTTGGTGATATTAGTATGTTTTGTATTCATATTTTGCCATATTATATTTTATAAATAAGGCTATCATCATTTTAAATGAGGGTATGGTTAAAACCAATTTAATTTACAAAAGTTTCAAGAAAAGAGAGTGATAATGAAATCTAAAATGTTTTCAATATTTTATCTTTTAAAATCGTCTCATTAGCCGTGACTTGAGGGTTCGCGCGAACTTCGAAAGTTTTATTTTTCGAGCATCTGTTTCTGTTACTCTAACGAAAGCTCCATTGGTTTGACAGAGAGAAAAGTTCGCGGTAGGACTTTCCTCTAAGAACCGTTTCACACGGTCCACTTATTTGTTTAGGCTTGCGTCATGTTTGATTAAATTTTGTTTAATTTTACTTTGAGTTTAAATTAGGTTTATTAATTTGATATTATCATCTTTACGACATAATACATTTACTAAATGAAGTGTTTAGAAAGAATGATGACTGGATTATGAATATTATTTAATTATATTTGGCAAACAAATATATATTATAGTTTAGGTTCATGGGGACCCAGCGCACGCAAATTGTTTGCTGAGATCGCGAAATGTCTGGTTGACGTAACTAAAGACCGAAGAGCTGGCGACTTCCTTGCACAACGCATACCGGAAGCGGAAGCAGAAGGCGGCCGGCTTAGCAGAAAACCATACGTGCGAGAGGGAGTACCCATATCGGCATCCCGCTCCGACTCATGGATTTGCTCGCCTCTGGTCGCCTTATGCCGCAGCCACGACATTGGTCTAAGGCGACCGGCTCAGCGGAAAACCCATACGTGTGAGAGGGAGCACCCATATCGGCATCCCGCTCTGACTCATGGATTCGCTCGCCGCTGGTCGCCTTAGATGTCGTTAGAGAGCCAATGTCGTGGCCGTGCCTTAAGGGATTGAAGTATCACTGACTATTCTTTGCTAGGGCAGCAGCGTCATCAAAGTGGATACATTACTGCGGTCGCCAATCCGCTTGCCCATCGTAACGATTATGGGATGGGCATTTACCTCCTAATGCGTCTATACGCATAGTTACCAGTAAGCTTAGACAAGTTGCCAATCGCTAACGCTTAATCGTCAATCTTAGACGAAAGGCAGCTAACTGTTTTTGTCGCACTAATATGAAGGAGTGACAGAGAGGGAAAACTACGATACGCTACTAAGCGTTACCGATTGGCAACTTGGCTAAGCATCCAGCTCTATCACTCTTTAAAAAATGCTAGTAATGGAGTACGTGTACAACATCTGCGACTTTACTCGCGTAAACACATCAATCATTGCCAAAGCGATTAAATCTCAAAGGTCGTTACGAAGTCCGTTTTTTTTCTAGCTAGTAACGGATTTACAAAATGTAATATAATAGTTGTTATCGATACGCCTTAAGGTAGTGTCATCATTATCATCTCCAGCCTATGATAGTCCACTGCTGGACGTAGGCTTCTCCTATAAACTATACGTATAGACGCATTAGGAGGTAAATGCCAATAATCGCCACGCTGGGCAACCGGATTGGCGATCGTAGTAATGTGTCCACTATGATGACGCTGCTGCCCATCATCAATTTTTTATCAAATGATGGTCAGTGACACTTCAATCCCTTATCACTCTTACGACACCCGCAGGAGGAGTTGGGATGGTGACAAATGTATTCTTACTGCCGTCACCACACGGCCGTAGGGTAGTGTACTTAGACATCATTATTTAAGTATTGCCTTTGTCAAATCGTGGTCTCCACTCGAGCACTTTTCACCCCATCGGCCATTTGCTCTGTGTGCATTTTTTAGTAATTTAATAAATATCTTGGGACATCTTACACAAATCGACTTAGTCACATGGTAAGCTCAATTAAGGCTTGTGATGTAGGTACCAAGCGACGATATATATAATAGATAGATACAATAGATACTTAAATACATACACAGCCACGACCAAAGAACAAATATTTGTGATAAATATATACACAAATAATGCCCTCGCCGGGATTTGACCCCGTAACCTCCAGCTTCGTATGCATTTACCAACTAGGCTACTGAGGCTGACAAAAAGCTTGTAGATTACCGAAATATCTGTAAACAGAAAGCTGTTACAGTACTGCGTACTGAATTCAAATCTAAGTAAAAGCTGATAGCGGTCCGTGGATGTTTCATAATCATAATTATTATTGGATTGGATATGGATTTCCATAATCATATGATATTTCATAAGTTTGAAGTATGTGCCATCGAGTGCATCGACCTTGACCTAGTTATTGTATGTATTAAGGCCACCCAATGGTGACTTTAACGTGTATTTATCGAAACTTAACGAATTATTAAATATACATTTTATTCAAAATAATAAATTAAAAATCCTAGGTGACATTAATTATTGGCTTATTAAATGATTGTAACAGAACAAAATATTTGCATAACACTATAAAAATCAGCGGATTTAAGAACTATGTTAATGTACCAACGAGAATAACGATTAAGTCAAAAACCTATCTGAGATCACTGAAATATGTTGTGATAACATGCACTTATCTGACCACTTATCTTTAAGAATTTGTGTAAACATAATAAAGTTCGTTTGTGTAAACATAATAAAGTCTCATCTTGGTTTCATCTAATCCAAATTCTAAATGCGACGTGCGATTCCATCCGAATGGAAAATATTATCGTGTGCCGAACTTTTCAGTGGTTCAGGACACATTTACTATCGATACTTTGGTATAACCCGAAGAGGATCAGCTCTTTTTTGTTACACTATTTAAGCCGAAAGATGTTCACTGCTCCCCAAAGATTGCCACAATGACCGGTCCTGCGCCATCCGCATCCAGCGGACTCCTACGACCATCACCAGGAAATCAGTCCACCTAGTGGGGGCTGCCTACGCTACGCCTTCCGGTACCGTGGCCGCCACTCGAGAACCTTTCCACCTTTTAGAAGTTTTTTTTTCTCTCTTGATAGTGTCAGACGATTCAAAAATACTTATTAATAAGCTTACTTGAATAAAGAATAGTTTGACTTAGACTTTGACTTAACGGCCATTGCTACGCATTCCGCCTGCTAAAATTTTACTGCAGGTAATAGCTTACTAAGTAAGATATTTCCTTTGTCTTTGGCTTTAGATTGAATCAGGTTAATTAATTTAAAAGAAAAATGTAGATGTTATTTCGAACAGGATTGCTATAAAAATACACTGCTTCAACCCGATAGCAATGCATTTTCAACAAAAAAAGCTTGAAACAAACAAATTAGTTATTTTTCTGTTAGTTCCAAGAGAAACAAATAGCTGCTAATAATTATTCTTTGAGAACATTTTCCAAGAATTTCAGGTACCGTTAAAGGCACGAGGGACTAATTAGTGCCTTTCTTTATCGCCATACTGTAACCTTCAAGGATTACCTCCCTCGGATGCCTTATAATAGTTGTAATTGATAATAATATCATATCTTTTGGAGCAAAGGATTTACATCGACCGTTGGCCAGCAAAGCACATCCATTTAAGTACAGTCTAGAGACATGAATTTCTTCAGAATTACCTTGTATTGATTTAAGCTTTTATAATTTCATCGCGTATTTTAACAGCTGTTATAATCGTGTATGCGTAAGTCCCCTTTAGTACTGTTTGGTAGCCAGATTCGGTACCTGGCTGCCAAATGGGAATTATGGTTTCCCGCCTGGTAGCCAGCTATGAAATGGGAATAAATTTCCCATTTCGTAGCCAGATTTGGTACAAACCTGGTTACAAATCAGTAAAAATAAGTCCCGATTTACTAAAGATTGGTATTTTATTCCCATTTCGGAGCTGGTTACGAAACTTTGGCTACCAAACGGTACTAAAGGGTAGGTTTACAATCCAAATATGGTTAACCCGAAGTTTAACTCTTACACTCTTATTCGTAAACGTTTCCTGTCATAGAAAGTTGATAAGTACTCCTTGCTCTTTTTGGTCATTTTTTATTTATGCCACTGTATAATTTCATAATTTTTGGACCGACTTAAAAAAATGGGGTGCATATTAGCACTTGAGCTCTTTATCTACCGCTCAGTAAACCTAAACGAAGGCATCGACCCGCGACTTAAAAGAATCGGTAGTCTTATAAGCTCGATAGTCCCGTCCTAAAATGACTGACAGACTTAAAAAACTCGAGTTTTTACCAGCACTATCTAGTGCCCAGATCTGCGGTACCCTTTCGCCCCACCTGTCTAACGACGAGGGCCCTTCGGCACTCGAATGGCGAGACAAGGCCTTTCAACAACTTTGCACAAT
This sequence comes from Thaumatotibia leucotreta, assembly GCA_025490895.1. NCBI lineage: Eukaryota > Metazoa > Arthropoda > Insecta > Lepidoptera > Tortricidae > Thaumatotibia > Thaumatotibia leucotreta. The sequence goes on along the minus strand of JALPQI010030649.1, from coordinate 146,213 downwards.
TACGTTATCCGTACGACCTTAGTGTTATCCGTACGTCTAATAAGATTAGGTACTCGTACGAGTACGTAATACTATTGTGCGAGTACAAAGGCGGTAGAAAAGAAGGATCAGCTTATCTGATTCGTTCAAACTTGGTGGACAATGCTTGGTCTTCAATGTGATTTAGAGGGTTTAAATATAGAAGGTATTACGTTTTGCTTGGTCAAGCTCTTGAAAACGATATTTTTATTTTTAAAAGCAATGTACCTACAGGGTCGTAAACCTAACAGTATAAAACTTGGTAAGATTGTCTTTTTGAACAAGGTTTCCTATGGGACCTATATGAACAAACGTACTTTTTCAGGACAGTAAAGTTCAAATTCATTAATAAGTATACATATCTCTAATACTAATCCCTTGCAAATGTGTTTACACAATTATGAAAAAAATAATCAGGAGCTGCGACCATAATATAACATGGACGTCTAACGCCAGCTCAAAAATGCCCTCGAAATTAATTGTTCAATCGTGCTAAGATGGGCAGGGCAGGACATAGCGCTTTTCTTAACACCACGCATATTTCGGCGCAACATCTTTGACAAATGTTTGTAGAATATAGCCAATCAAAACTTTGATGGACCAATCACAACTATTTTCAAATGGCGGTTTAAGTTTTTATAGGTTGATATTGAAATTCATTACCTTTATGCATTGAAGAGGGGGTGACACTTAATCAACTAAAATTCAGGACCGTTTTTGAAAGGAAATTAATTTAGTATGGCGTGCGGCTTCCATGTTTTATTTGTTCATAGATCAGGAGACTTGAATCTATTATCATACTAATATTTCAAGCGATTCGACTGAAATAATTTCTTCCCTGTAATTGCTGCGTGATCCTTTAATTGCTAATAACGTAATATATTTTACTGTATTTACAGGTAAACATCACACGAACCTTTAAGAAATCCAAGAAAACAACTCGTAAGTCCAAACAATGCTACAACTTATCATCAACACTTAAAACACGGAGACCATCAGTCCGAACATTTTGTTGGTAATAAAAATGCTCGGCTATAACACGAACACAAAGCTTGTTCATAAAGTGAATGCACGTGGGATATATGGGCGTGCGTTGCTGCCAGGAGCCGCACTTATCGCACGGATTCTGCCCTTCGCTCAGCGTAGTACTAAGGGCGTCGTACTTAACGTACTTTGAAGGTAATATCAGCGAAAACTGTTCTAAATTACTTTCTCTTCTACTGTGTAGTATGTAACCGGTATAATATATTGTAAAAAATAAACAAATATCATGGGAGAATATTTGCAAATAAAAAAAAAACTTGAGACATCTTTCACAAATCGACCTAGGGCCCAGTTCTTGTAACTTGTAATACAAGTGGAAGTCTCTTTTTATCGCCATTAATTAGGTAAGGACTTCTCCTCAAATTACAAGTTACAAGCTTTTGAGAAAAGGGCCCTTAGTCCCACTGTAAGCTCAATTAAGTCTTGTTATGTGGGTACCAAGCGACGAAATATATAATAGATAGTTGTACTTAAATACATAGACAACCACGACCAAAGAACAAATATTTGTGATAAATAAGTACACATATAATATTCTCGAGATTCGAACCCGAAACCTCCAGCATCATGCTATGCTCCAGCAGCAATGTGGCTAAACCACCGTTGTTCTTTTGGCAGAACCAGTGCCTGAAATACCGAAATAAACAATACGTCTTTTTCTTCTTAGTTTTGCATCTGACGCTCTTTCCTATGTAAAAAGCGGGACTTAATGAAAACATCAATGCAAAATCCACAGATATCCTAGAATGTTGGAAAATATCTTGAATATTCCAAGCTATTCGGGTTTCGTATTTCTATGTATCCGAGCACAATAAACTTCGGCCGGGCCAAAGCAAATAACAGTTCAAAATGCAACATGATATTGATATATGCATGTAAATTCGATTTCTAAGCATTGATATGAATCTTTAACAAAGCCAAGAACCGATGCTACTAGGAGTATTCCATGGAAACATTACGTAATCGACACTCAATACTATTGATAAATTAAATTAGGTAAGCTTAGTAATGTAAATAATTTTATTTATTTATTTATTTTATATTCCAATAAGTTTCACAGCATAACAGTAAAAACCTAGTCACTGAACTAAAAATTAACATAACAAATAATAGCTACTTAAAAACTACTTAAATTTGGGCGACGACGTAACAACGTGCCTCCGGTGCTTTGTCTGATCTGACGTAGGATTCGGCAGATTGCCCCGGAACTGCCGAATAATATGATATTCAGTGATCGGTTTTTTGGATTCACCCTCGCGGGATTTCACGTATAAAAAATGACGGGTGTGACAATAAAAAAATGAAAACGATTACATTACATTATGAACAGTAACATGGCAAATTGCATGGAAATACGTATAAATAATCAAAGTTTATTTTTCAAGTTACTATAAGAGACACGCCGGGGGAATCCAAAAAACTAAATAATATCATTGATATTATTTGGCCATGTGGTGACAGTAAGAATACATATGTCACCACTCCAACTCTTCCCGCGGGCATTGTAAAAGCCGACTGAGATATTGAAATGTCACTGACTATTCTTTGACAGAAGATTGATGATGGGCAGCAGCGTCATCATAGTGTACACATTACTGCGATCGCCAATCCGCTTGCCCAGCGTGGAGATTAGGGGCAATTACCTCCTAATGCGTCTATACGCATAGTTAATAGGAGAGGCCTACGTCCAGCAGTGGACTGAGATAGACTGATGATGTGATTAAGGTTTGGCAACAGGTGAAATTGATATTTTTTGATACGAAAACTAAGCAGGAGGTTCCGGGTTCGAATCCCGGCGAGGGCATTATTTGTGTATTTATTTATCACAAATATTTGTTCCTTGGTCATGGCTGTCTATGTATTTAAGTATCTATATGTATATACCTATTATATATATCGTCGCCTGGTACCCACATCACAAGCCTTAATTGAGCTTACTGTGGGACTAGGTGGATTTGTGTAAAGATGTCCAAACATATTTATTTATTATTATTATTATTTATACATGTATGTAAATTGCTCGAGTATTCACCCAATTCCCTGCAAACACGGCATGCATATACAAATAATTATCGCTATCATGATTTCATGATACATAATATATCAATGCTAGATTGCCAGTGTCTCTAAACAGCTAGCACTTTTTATTAGGATAAAACGTAGATATATTCACGGAATACTCTACGAACTTACATTTATTTTATTAATCATTAAAACGGTGTTTCTATGCGATTCTTTTACGCGTTTTAATTGTTCATTACCATCACCACTTTATTTTCCGTTTTATAAAAGCAAACGAGACTATTAAGCCCGAATAGCAGACAAACATGCGTCTGCTATAAGAGAACCGAAAATGATTCCACTATTTATACGCAGTTCGTCAAAATTTGGGAATGGTAATGACTTGATTTGTGAGACGGAATAATCGCATAGAACTACCCAAAAGCGAAGATTTTAAATAACTGTACATAACTACCACTTGAATAGAATACTTCATTAGTACTTTTTAATAATGCACTTCAAGATTGTTTAAATTTATTTCTAATAAAAGTAAAGCGCGTAAGAGTTGGGCAATAGATAATTCAATTACTTCTTCCGATAAAATATGTTAGTGTACCTAATTGATAATAGTATTATGATTATTTTTTGCCTATCTCTCTGCCCCATACAAAAACTGCTGGTGGCAGGACTTCGTGCAGGGTCCACCCGGATAGCTTCATTAGCTACCACTGTCTTACCCGTTACCCTGCCGCTAAATAGTTAGTACTGTGTTCCGGTTTGGGGGTAAGATAGCCTGTGTAATTACTGGCATTGAGGCAATCAATCTAAGTCCTCAGGGTAGGCAGCGCATAGGCGATTTTTTGGTCACTATGTCCATGGGCCTCAGTTTCCGCTTTCCATCAGGTAGGCTGAGAGCTCAGTTGTCTACCTTAGTCACACATAAAAATAAAAAACACAATAATGTTTGCGCGAAAAATCTGATACTTGTCTTGATGAGTAGTTGTCAAGTTACAGGTGTAACAATTAATTAGTATTTTAGTTAAGTCTGTATTCCTTGCTGCTAATTTTAACTAAAGAATAAAGTTTCCTAATTACCGTGTCTGCTCCTAAACTTTTTATCTTTTAATTACGTTTCGTTTTCTTGACATTGTCTGCGTTTCTTTTCTTTAGATCTGTTTTACGGATTTAATTAATATCAATCATGTTTATTACAATTGCGATTATTTAGATTTATAAGTTGGGTGACCAATTTTGTTTGAAATGAAAGTAATTTTGATCTTTTTACCATATTCATAACGGATGAATAAACATTATAAATACATATATATATATATATTTTTGTGGAACAGTCAAGTGCAAAAATAAGTATCGAAAGAATCCGCTCATAAATATGTTACGACGTTCTTATTACACAGAATTAGAGTGAACGGCCGTGTGGTGACGGCAGTAAGAATACATTTGTCACCATCCCAACTCCTCCTTCGGGTGTCGTAAGAGTCGACTAAGGGATTGAAGTGTCACTAATCATTATTTGACAAAATATTGATGATGGGCAGCTGAGCAGCGTCATCATAGTGGACAGATTACTGCAATCGCCGATCCGCTTGCCTAGCGTGGCGTTTATGGGCATTTACCTCCTAATGCGTCTATACGCATAGTTAATAGGAGAGGCCTATGTCCAGCAGTGGACTATCATAGGCTAATGATGTGATGTATGATGTAGAGTGGACATATTTTTGAGAATTTTTTGTACCTACACCTTATTTTGTCTTTGACTGAACAACTGAAATTGTTTTATTAAATATTTTTTGAGTTCAAAAAATACCTAGGTAAGTTTACCAACGCTGGAGATGGGATTTGACCCACGTCCTTAGCTTTCGCTGATGCTGAGCCAAACGAGGGTTCAAATCCCACCTCCAAACGTTGTCAAACTCCCTTTTACCACATGCTTTGTTACATTTTGGTATTGGACATGAAGTTAAGTACTTTGGATATGATCATCATATCAGCCGAAAGACGTTCACTGTTGAACAAAGGCCTCCCCCAAAGATTGCCATAATGACCGGTCCTATGCCACCCGCATCCAGCGGACTCCTACGACATTCACCAGGTCATCAGTCCACCTTGTGAGGAGCCTACCCACGCTGCGCCTTCTGGTGCGTGGCCGCCACTCGAGAACCTTCCCGCCCACAGCCACTTCAGTATAGGGATTCGGAGAGCTATATCGGTTACTTTGGTTCTGCTGCGGATGGTCTCATTCCTATTCCTATCCCGCAGAGAGACTCCTAGCATTATGATATACACAGTTAACAGTTTGGCACGTAGATACTCGTAGGTTTGGATAAAAAATATTCAATATGAGAGTCGCAAAGACGTCGGATCATAAGTGACGTGTTTGTGACGGGTATTGAGTGAAAATCGGCATCCCGTTTAATTTCTTGGGTTCTGTATCTGAGAGCTAGCAAGTTTTATCTTATGAAGCTGGAGATTTTTATAGTGTAATGATGATTAAAAATGGGCGTAAGTCGGTAATGTTTCAATTGTAATCAAATGATGAAAAAAACAACCATCCAAAAATAGTTCCGATTTAATTTAGTCGCGATTAATCCATCAACGGAGCTGTCAAAATCGAACATTACATCAGAGGCCGGGAAAATGAGGATTTCCGGCCAAGTTGGTATATACGGATAGGCAACGAGGCCGGGAATCCGTTTTCACGCCGAGGCATGCATAGTGCTTTTCACAAACGTACAAAAAAAATACAAAAAAAAATGTTGACAATGTTGTTGAAATTAAAAAAAAGGTTACTTTGCAGGCCTAGGCCTGAAATATCCAGTCCGGGTTCATTCGATGCCGTTTCTTTTTTTTTAACCTTTGTACAGTGTTTTTAGAATCTAATTTGTAATACAATATTTTTTTTTATTCATAATAGGTATTACACATTTGACCACGATCATACCTGCTCGTAATATATAGGACAGACCTCCCACAAGATGGTCCAACGATCTGGTCAAGGTCGCGGGAAGCCGCTGGAGGCAAGCAGCGTAGAACCGGTCATATATTGGCGATAATTGGGGAAGTCCAGCAGTGAACGTCTTTCGGCTGAAATGATGATGAATGGTGCTTCATTTACATCTCAAACAAATAATTATATCACAAAAATCATCTCAGATAGCACACTTAAAACTGTCTTGTGACCATACAAATACAAATTCTTCTCACACAGACATATATCGGTCCACTCGCCCCAAACTTCGACCAAGTTTAATTATACACAAATAGTACAAGAAACTACCAAATCTAATTACTTCCCTTAAGCAAGGCCGTAAAACTAAAGACTTCCGGCACTGTCCAATGAAAAGTTAAAGCACAGTTAAGTTTGATAGCTTGAAACTTAATTTAATTAAAAGCTACAAAGTTTACAGCGCTTACATCAAACGTAAATGCAGCGAAAAACAAGATGCATGTCTTTGAATGCAAATTGGAAAAAAAGCCTTAAAAAAAGATTGTTCCTTTAAGTTTTTGACATACTTCGCTTGCTATCCAAAACACAAGGGTAAGCGAAATGTAAGCTTATAATTTTTCATGTTTTCGTGTTTTTCAATTTTACTCGCAAGTTTGGCAAGAATTGGTATTTTACTTCGTAATGCGTCAAAATACTTGCCTGAAAGTAAAATTTTTCTAGTCAATTGTGTCAGAAATCATCATCATATCAGCCGAAAGACGTCCACTACGGAACATAAGCCTCCCCCAAACATTGCCACAATGACCGGTCCTGCGCCACCCGCATCCACCGGACCAGTGGCAGTAATCAATCATAGTAATCATATTAAAATATTATCGAACGGGTTACTCACGTATTCAAGTCGATGATTGCTCTACATGCTTCGACCCATTAAGAGGGTCCTCGTCCGGAGCACCCTTGGCCAAAGAGCGACGCGTACTGCGGGCCTGCGCTCTGCTAGAACGGGTACAGGCCGCGGGCGGTGGTGGCGATAGCGATGCAAAGATGCTAGAAAATATTTGCATTTATAGCGCTGTCAATCACATTAGTGTATGCATTATGATCAGAGCCCGAAAAATCTATAGCAAAACAAAACTGTCGAATCAAACTAGGGCGAGAAACATTTTTTGCCTGGTAATAAAAAATAAGAACACTAAGATTTGACGAAATAACCAGTCCCTAAAAAAATAATTGAAATAAATAATTTTAACAAATTCTTGTTATGATAAAACAAAAAGAAATGTTAAAAAGTCTAACAAAAAGAGAAGAAAACATTGTTTTTGGTGGTATTTGACATTAGGTCTCATAATAATTTTTGTTTATTTTGATGTCCAGAATGCATAGTTAAAATCTTATGGAATCGCGAGCGCCCTGCTATGCTATTCTCTTATTCACACATTCGACGCTGCGTTCATCAACGAGCTCGACGTCGAGACAGCCTTGTCTAAAATCCTAGCTGTTTTATTTGACATTAGGAATAGAGGCTGTGAGTGAGGTTGTGAGTGAGTTCGTCGCTGATTTTCGTTAGAGAATACAAAGTTCGTACATTAAACGTCAAACTCTCGACGCAGTGTAGTTCCGGCTCACGCCGCATTCGTCGCCGAGCACTAGTGTCGTTTAAAGTACATTAGTGAATACCATTTTTAGGCTCGACGCTGCAAGGCGGTTTCCTTAGTGAATAACACTGCTGTACATCAGTCGTGGGCGATCAAAAGGTTAATAAACCATATATTTATGAGTGGTCAGCCTAGTCAGCTAAGACAGTCGCTGACGAGTCGCGAGCCGGCTACGGCCATAAACGGATTTACGGCCGATCCGATCTCGCGGTTTACGGCGCGTTTATAGACAGATTACGCCAATTTTACTGTAGGTAGGATCTTACAATTTTTCTTGCTGAGACGCCATTTTGCATGTGAAACGATTTCTAGTAGGCAAGCGCGGATCCAGGATTTTGTTCAGGGGGGTATTTTTTTTCGAAGTTTACATGAACATGAACACATGAACATAGGCACCACACCCAGCCAGGAACAAGCCTGCTCCAGACAAGCCGGCATACCAGGCATACATTTTTTTTGTATGGCTTTTTGTGTACTCTACTTCAGAGTTTAATAGATGTATATGAATGTATGTTGAAGTAGAGTAAGCTACGAGATCTTAATGAGACAGTGCAGCAGCCAAAGTTGTTGCGCTCTTCGCACCACCCAGGGGTCACGTGTAGGGCTATCTAAGGTAGTTCCTACGGACGTGGAGCAACATTGACCCCCCGGACAAGCCGGCATACCAGGCCTCTAAAGTTACGCTTGTAAAGTTTTGTGGTATAGGCGGTTTTTTAGGGGTAAACACGCTCCGGGATGGGTAGGAAGTTTAGAATCGACCGACTATGCAGCCTTAAGCCGATATAGGAAAATAGGAGGAAGGGTTATGTCGTTGAGGGAGAGCGATGATGTGATGATGCACGTCGCACTGGTGGAGGCCCTTCTTGGGATGTCGTTATCTTCGATCTGGTTCGATTGCCATTCATTCTACTTCTTCCTCTGACTCACTGTCCGTTTCTTCTATTTTATAGATTTTTCTGGCAGCATTGTTGAATTCTTCTTTATCTTTTGTCATTTCGAGTAATCATGTCTCTGGTGTAATCCATGTCCTGTGATAATGAGTCGTTCCAGGTGTAGATGGGTCTTCCGACTTTCAGTTTTCTGGCTTGGTATCGAAGTGCAGCTTTCAGTAGGTGAGAGTTTAGGGGCCTTAGGATATCCTAAGGCCCCTAAACTCTCAGTAGTCTCTCAGTCCAAGGTAGCATTTATATAAGATATTTGCCAATGTACCGAAATTACACCTAGATCCTATGTCAAGGGGGGGCAAGTGCCCCCATCGCGCCCCCCCTTGCATCCGCGCCTGCTAGTAGATAGTGCCCGTTTGTGAAACAAGATTTACATTTTATTTATCTGTTAGTGCGCAAAAAAGGAACATCTGCACTGAAAATATAACATTTAATAAAAAATCCTATTTGAGCCTATCCGATCCGAATTTGGTACATACATACAAATCCCACCCGTTTCAAAAAAGTAGCTCAATCTTGTAATAATAGATTAAATAAAATCAATGTCCACACAGAAATAGCAAATACTTAAGCTAAAAGCGTTATCTGTTTGGGCATTAAAATATATAACAAATTGCATTAAAAATAAAAATAAGAATGAATTTAAGCGAGCACTAATGACATATTTAATGAACAAATGCTATTATGCTATTTCTGATTACTTAAGTTATTAATTTTGAAATGTAATTTGTTTTTTTTTGATAGTATAATTTTGTAATTTTTACACTTTAATTATTTAGTATTTTTATTATTTTGACATTTTTTTATTTTATTATTCATTTTATTTTAGTTTTTTGTTGTATTTATTAATTGATGAATTGTATAATTTCCTTATTTAATTAATTTTATAATTTAAATAATTTATTTTTGCATGCCTAATGGTCAAATATAGTGACACAAAAAAGATTATGGCGGCCCCCAGTTTCTTCACGCCCAATTTCATCCACCAAACTTACCAGTAGCTCATAAAGATTAGGTTGAGTCGTCGTAAAGCTGAGTTCGGAGGCACGTTATCAGTGATAGCGCTAATCGTCGAATAAAAGCGTTTTATTAGCGCGAGCTCTGCGCAACTTGCTTGCGATCAGGGCTGTGGATTTGGGGCTTTCAAGATTATGGGTTTAACTCATACTTACGATTATACAGATATAGTCCATTTCAAATACGAAGGCCCGATGCCACTCGATACTTTTGTCATTTAATTGGTCCACTACAAATTGGCACGTGTCCTACACCGATGTATGCATAAAAAACATCACGCCACAAAAGGGCCTGGACCGGTTTCTTTTGCTATCACTGATCCTATTGTTAAAGACTTTGTCAAGTAGAATCGGGCCTTTGTATTTGAAATGGACTTTAAGCGGTTATGGTAAAGTACATAGTTAAAACTCTTAGGATCAAAGTCAAAGTCAAAAAACATTTATTGCAAGTCACATTACAGTTAAAAGGATGGAATTAAGTCTAGGTATACATGTGACGCCCTGCAAGGGCACAGCAACATAGTTATATAGATTATTTTACTTGTAACATAATTTTTACTTATACTGCATTTACATCACATGCCATACTTAAGACAATTCTAGTATATTTAGTCACTATTGCAAAACTCGTTTTTCTACACGAAGAAATACTGTTACAGTTATTGCTTTTTTTTCAAAACAGTACAATTTGAGTACATAAATAAAATCGAACTAACCTAACCTATCTTTAAGATTAGCCCTTGTAGCATTGTACCGAGGATGCTGGCGGCATTTCCTCGCGGTATCGCAATACTGATGCGTTGTGCGAGGAAATCACCAGCTATTCGGTCTTTAGTTACGTCAACCAGACATTTCACGATCTCGGCAAACAATTTGCCCCATGAACCTAAAGTTTCTACGCCAAAGGGTACTAAACGGTTACATATACCTACCGCGTTTACTCCTCGCGACTCGCGAACGCGGCACGGATAACCGTTTCATTATACATAAAATAAAACTATGAAAAACGTATACACTCGCGTACATTAATTAAATTTAACTTCAACCCGACGTTTCGAACACTTTACAGGATTTGTAGTCTGCGGGCGACTCTCTCAATCTCAGTAAAATTTAATTAATATATGCTAGTTTATCCGTTTATCATAATTTTATTTCATGTCTAATCCTCGCGGTAACCGAAGAAAATATTACATTTAATTATATTTAGTTATCGTTTTTAAGTATGTCTCAAAAAAGTTAAAATTAATTATAAATCCATCAAACGAAGCATAACGCCCTAAAAGGATAATTTAATACACGATTCATGCCATACCCATACTGTCTTTCGACTACTAACCCAAGTTAGGGTGCGGCCCCACTGACGCGGAGCTGTGCAAAATTTACCAATTACATTCTTCAAATTCAAAATTCGAAACACTGTGATGCGGTCTCATTGGCCGAGCTCTCACAGCTCCGCTCCGCTTTGCGTCAGTGTAGCCGCACGCTTAAACTCCCTTACCTAACGACCGCGTCCTATTCATCATCATCATCATCAGCCTATGTTAGTCCACTGCTGGACATAGGCCTCTCCTATTAACTATGCGTATAAACGCATTAAGAGGTAAATGCCCATAATCGCCACGCTGGGCAAGCGGATTGGCGATCGCAGTAATGTGTCCACTATGATGACGCTGCTGCCCATCATCAATCTTATAAAATGGTCAGTGACACTTCAATCCCTTAGTCGACTCTTACGACACCCGCAGGAGGAGTTGGGGTGGTGACAAATGTATTCTTACTGCCGTCACCACACGGTATAACTCCCTATCAGGATAATTTTACACACGATTAATGCCATAGCCATATTGTCTCTCGACTACTAACCCAAGTTAAACTCCCTTACCTAACGACCGCGTCCTATAACCCGGCAGATAAATCAAAAACTTGCCGTAATAGCTGCTTTATGAGCCCCTAATACAGCCAAAGCTCGATTACTTGGAGTTTTATTAAGTGTCAGTGAAGTGACCAGTGTGGTTTAATTAAGTTTGTTAATATTGAACTTTTCATGGTGTAATAAGATCCTTTGCTCTTTACATCATCAGCCTATCTCAGTCCAGTGCTGGACGTAGGCTTCTCCTATTAACTATACGTGTAGCAAGTACATCCAAAATCCGATTTGCGAACTATTGGTACCTACTGGATAGGAATGGAATCGATTGGCATAAAAAATAAAGCTAAAAATTTGTATGGCGATTTTAAATCTCGATTTGCGGCTTTTCTAGCCGAGTTTTTTTTGACGCATACAAGCTTTTGATCCTGAACAAAAACAGGAGCGATTGGCTTCAAAAAAAAGTTTGTGAAAATGACCATTTTCTCGCACCCTGTATGTTTTTACCAAAATCTGTAAAAGCCAATTTTCATTCATTCAAATTCGAACGAAGGTCTTCTAATTTCTCGCACCCTGTATGTTTTTACCAAAATCTGTAAAAGCCAATTTTCATTCATTTAAATTCGAACAAAGGTCTTCTAAGACCAATTTCGCGTAGCTACTCTGGATCTGGTAGCTGCCCTCACTGACCCGAAAAGAATTTCCACCCTGTATAAAAGAAATCTACTCTTCTAACTTTATTAAGCTTTCCTTCATAATCACCAATTTTTTTTTTAATAACCAACGCCAACCGATTTCTGCAAGATCCTATCATGTGTGGTTTCCATCATTGGTTTCCTATCATCAAATCCTACTTTCTGAATGTAATTCTTGTAAATGAATGAAAATTACCAAAGGCCATAGCTATACCTTATTGGAATATAGAATAAAATAAACAAATACCTAACATTTGAAGAGATCCTTCGATTTCTCCAAGAACTCATCATCAGACCCCAATTTGGTGCCAACGGGACAATCTCGGGGTTCTACATGTTCGATCACAAAAAATATTAAAATCGTTTCACGATTCTTGGAGATATCAAGTAACATACATACATAAAAAAAATCAGTCGTTTCCTCATTTTTTGAAGTCGTTTAATAAAATATTTAAAGGTGCATTCAGACCAAAAGAGCATTCGCTGTTCTATCCCCCGCTCGACGAAATCAACCAATCACGTTTTGTGTAACGATCGAATTTCGTAGAGTAGGAGGTTACAATAGCGAATGTTCGCTTGGTCTGAACGCACCTTAACGTGTCTATCACTGCAAGAAACTCGTGCAAACATATTTTTGTTTACACAACAACACTGTCTTCTAACAAAATTACGTCGAAATCAATCATACCGTCAAATGTTATTAAATCTAAGCGGAAGCAGCATAAATCTCAGATCCGAGCGATATTACTAAACTTGAGCGCGTGAGGCGCATTGTAATTTTTAAAATGTCGATTTGATTTTAAGCCAAACGTCAGTTAAGTCAATATTTTTGATTGCAAAAAAAATGTGCATACTTAAAAGTAAAATTTTTTATGACAACTTTTGGCAATAAAAAAAGGTGACAATTTACTGCACGTGTAATAAAATACGGCACGTTATTTTTTGTCACATTTGGTTCGAACCCCGACTGAAACTAGCAATTTCTCATAAATCCTTAAATACCTACAGAATTTATTGTTTTTAAACACAAGGAAAGTCTCCCTCACACAAAATGGGCTATTTACAATATTGAAGGCAGTTGTCATCCATGTGGCATTCGTTTTTTCCATCCTATATATCGTGCTACCCACATCTGTCCACAAGTCTTAATTGAGCTTACCATGGATCTAGGTCGATTTTTTGTAAGATATTTTTTTTTGTTTCTTTAATCCTTTTTTCTTCTTGAAAATGACAAGAATGTACTGTAATGTGTGTAATGTGTTTACTTCTCGATAAATTATTACATTTAAATGTTCTGACTTTTAAGAGACTTTACATCTCTTGTTATTATTATTATATTTTCAATTTATTTAAAATCAATATTGTTTTAGTTTTTTTTAATGCATGTTAGTTTTACCACCTACCATGATTGTTTGAAAAAATAAGTCCCGACAAGTTTCTTACCGATTCTTCTCGGGTCAGCGGTGCAGGGTTAGAACCGGAAGTATTTTTAATACTTAGATGATTCAAGAGTTTGTTGCTATTCCAATTCGAATAAAGAATTATTTGACTTTGACTATTTTTGTGTAAAATTTTCACGATCGTGTCAAAAGATTGTAACACAGTTCAAGTCACAATATTATTAAACATAAAATATTGTTACAAAATGTGGAACAAGAGCTTGGTTTAATTTGACTCATAAAACATGGCTGCTTTGCAACCTTTGTCTTGGCCTTACGTTGCATCGGCACGAAACAAAAGCCACTTTTGAAGCTAATTGCTACGTTGGAGACGGAGACTAGCTTGTAATAACGACTGGCAATGTTCTCTAGACAATGAAATAAATAATAAATCGATGTACATAAATATCGACACTGGAAATTTCAAATGTCGTAAGGGACAAAGGTCCACTTTTCAGGAGAGCCAAAAAACAAAAACCAAAATTTTAAAAAATCATAACTTGTTAAATATTCATCCGAATTAGATGGTTCTTATATATATAACTACGAAAAAGCTTTATCTTCATTAGACAATTAGGTATATACTTGTAAACTCAATAGTTTCGGAGATAGTGTCCCTTACGCCAGAAATTTACTAGACAGATGTCCCTTACGCCCTCAAAAATTTCTAGTTTTTTTATGGAAATCTGTTACGACAAAAACGAAAACACTACCTCTTTGTCGTAACTGTCAAATAACATGCTACATTACAACTATTTTCTGTTGTAAAGTCACTCTAGTTTCCAGATTAATTGAAGTAAGTAGCGTAAAAATGCAAGAAAATATAAAGTTGTGTACTTACAATTGTATTATTTTCATAGACGGAAATCAATTTCACGTGTAATTTATTATATTTTAGATAATCCGTTACAATTTATAGGAAATAAAACCAAACATGTTAGGTATGTATATATTTTAGTCAGCTTAGTGTTGTGAAAAGAAGAAAACATATATCTAAAAATTGCTTTGAGAGCAACCTGGGCCCGAAACAAAAACATATTAAGAAAGAAATTCTGGATAAGTAATCTAACTGCCTTCGCGAAGATCTATGACCCTTTTTAATGATACTCGTGCTATTAAGACGTGCGGTCAAAGGAACTATCGAATCCTTAGGGAACGAACCACTGACTGAAAACCTCCATTTGTAGCCCAAAAAATGGTTAAGGAGCGCTGAGTTAGTGCAAGCCATTCAAATCAACTGAAAATTATGAAGTGTTTCCCACATTATCAAAACGAAATCAAGGCGTCCTCTTTCCGCACCTGGCAAAATATTTCGGGCAAGCATTGCATTGGGGTTTATACTGAGAAAATGGACTAGTGTCAAGGTACGCTTTATACCAAAAAGCAGGAAAAACGAGTATAGATAATACTCGTTCTAAGTCCTTCAAACCTATCAGTCTAACATCTCTATTTCTTTCACTACTTGGTGGCAAGATCGCTAAGTCTAAATCAACATGTTTACCAAAAACTACCCCAATTGACCTGGTCACAAGGTCCATAAAAGTAAGTAAGTTAGTAAGTAATTCTTTACTGCACCAGTAAGAAAATAACAGAAAGAAACAAAATAAAAATAAGCTAAGCACACGATACAGCGGCGGTAAAGTCTAGAAAATTACCAAAGCGGCGGTAAAGTCTAGAGAATAAGCAAACAGGTCGGTGTGTATTCCTTGATGTCGAAGGTGCTTTCGATAATAAACTCACAGAAACCATCCTTAATGAAATTAAATCAAAGGGATGAAACCACGACTATATGGGTCCGAAGAGTGCTCTCTAACAATTCTGTTAGAATTCTGAAGCCACATTCGATGTGCTTGTTTTATTCCCGAAAGCCCAGGCTTTCAAGTTGGTTTTTGCAGGCTGTTCAAACACTGAGAACACCCTGTCGTTGTGTGAAATTCATACTCAGTTATATTGAGGGTTGGAGTAGCTATTCAGCTACTCACACAAGCACATCGAATGTGGCTTCACCAGACAGTCGAAGTACCCTCAAGATACAAATGGACCAACGACCAGAATGATTGTCGAAAATGGCACCACAGGTACAAGTAGGTGAGAGGCCTAAGGTCAGAGTTTGCGTCAGCATCAGCAAAATGGCCTTCATTTTCTAGACAGAAGTCAATATTATGATGATTTCCGCGCATAAATATTACATTATGTGTGGCAATCAGTTTGGCCAGAAACCTAAAAACCAATATTATCTATTATCTACATCAACTCAAACAGTCAAGCTGCGATGCTCTCACTAGTCCAGTGCTGCAAGAATAAATTAAACGCCCTTGACTTTATTGAAGTTACACTTAGATGGGTATTAGGATATTCCAATATTGTTGGAAACGAAACAGCAGATGAGTTTACCGGAAAGAACGGCAACACACGCATTGTCAGCCCAGAGCCTTTCTATGGAATCACCAAACCGGAACCATATTATCTGCTGAACAAACTAGATATGATAAGATAAGATAATAGCAATCGCATAGTTGAAGTCCATCAAAGTAACTCTCACTCGTAAGCTCTTATCTAAGGGTTCAATAACAGAAAACAATAAAGAGCTACTTGAGGTCAAAAGTAACAAAGCCTGTGAAGAATCGAGAATCCTAACTATTAACATAATTATGTATAACAATCATGGGTAAGAAACAAGATGCAATATGTAGCTTCTGCTAAAAATCAGAGCAAACTACTTTGCAACGTTGCAACATATTGATTTAAACTATCAATTAATCTACTATGGACCTCCTCCTCCTCTGTTTCTGCAGCCCACAAATGCATAAAAT
Source organism: Thaumatotibia leucotreta (assembly GCA_025490895.1). Taxonomy (NCBI): domain Eukaryota; kingdom Metazoa; phylum Arthropoda; class Insecta; order Lepidoptera; family Tortricidae; genus Thaumatotibia; species Thaumatotibia leucotreta. The sequence goes on along the minus strand of JALPQI010030649.1, from coordinate 129,756 downwards.
AAGTATTTACCTAGGCAGACCTTATGATGTACACAAAATTGCAGCCGTCAGAATTTGGATTGTTCTGGCCTCGACAAGAATCAGTAATGACTTATTTTTATTTTTTTTTATTTTATTTATCCACTCACTTGTTTTGATTTTTGCGATAGACTCTATGTCTATGTAAAATAAGAGCGATGACATGTAACAAAAGCTACATGAAGCAAGTGAGTGGTTATCACAAACTCTTGCGGACTTACAGTTTGATCCAAAATGTCCGCAAGATATTACATTACTAATACATAATATTTTAATTTGTATGTCAACAGTCAGATTAATAAAAATATATACATATATGTATACAACGTCAACTGCAATATAAACAATAATCATAAAAACAAAAACAAAAATATGTAAGAATAAATGTCACCATAAGTTGTCAGGAAATCTTAAGAATTACTATATAATATGAGTCGAAGAACTGATTAACAAATATAACAATTTTAGATCTCAACGACATCAGTCCATCCGCAAATACGTCAGCGTCATACGTAGTACATCAGCAACTTATAAAAAGGGCTGCGACAAAATATCATAACTGCTCGGCGCGGCGGATATTAGTCCAAAACAACAATAATAAAGATGATAATATGGCAGATGTCCGGACCTTATTACTATAGCCCTATCTCTGACACATGCAATGATCATAGCTCATTACACTTTTCAATAGCCTGCTGAGACTGGTTCACGGTTCACGTGTACTACAGAGTATATAAATTTCTCGAATTGGCAAAAGACAGCTAATTATAAATAAGCCCATGATTCCCAGGGAGTTAATAATAAGATTGGGGCAGCTTGTGGCGAGCTGTTCGGCAATAGCGACATCGTCTCAGGCATGTTTTCGTCGGTCAGAGTAGAATCCAAGATGAACCGTAGGACTCGGCTAGCCTTGATTGGCCGTTGGCCGTCCAGAGAGGAATCGTTAGAGTGAAGTATATGCTCCAGGGGTGGAAGTGGAAATGTGCGTGAGTCGCTGGTCGATGCAGTATCTATGTGGTAGTAAAAATACTGCTCTGCCCTCACCCCTCTTCCTGAGACGCCCTGGGTCAAGTCGCGCCGGCACTGTTGCAAGTGCTATAAGAAACTAAACAAAATGTTATAACGTACACAAAAAAATTTTCAAGATTTTTAATATCATCTTTTTTGAGGCGTAACTCTCATTCATGTACCGTATTTAATGTAGTAACGTATACTTTACAAAATTAAAAGGTGAGTTACGACATCAAACTTTAAAATTATTTTGATTTATATGTACATACGACACAGTTTATTAAGAGAATAGAGCCATACTATGTTCGAAATTGTGTTGTAACGCACAAAAGCCTAAAATATTTGTCCCTTACGCCATTGTGAATTCACAGTTTCGTATTTATTTCATCAGATAGAATGTCGTAAAGGCACCTTCTTTTGCTGTAGTAACTAACCACATAGGGATTTATGAATAAGAAGGATATACTACGTTGAAAATGGACATGTTATCCCTTCAAATAAAAAATTTGACCCATACAACATTTTTTTTAAAGCAATATGAAGTTACGACAAAATGAATTCACTTCATAACTTCTTTATTTGAAGCGATATCAAAAAGTTAATTATACAGATCGATAGAGAATTTTTTTCTGAGTTCTATGCAATTCAAAGTGTACTTACGACAAAATGTCCCTTACGACATTTGAAATTTCCAGTGTCGATATTAAATTGACGTCCCACTGTAAGCTCAATTAAGGCTTGTTTCGTGTGTACTACCTACTCGTAAGTAATAATAATATGATACACATAATTTATAGACAGTTAAATATTATGGCCGTGTGGTGTCGGCAGTAAGAATACATTTGTCACCACCCCAACTCCTCCTGCGGGTGTCGTAAGAGTCGACTAAGGGATTGAAGTATCACTGACCATTATTAGGGTTCCGTAGCTAAAATGGCAAAAACGGAACCCTTATAGATTCGTCATGACCGTCTGTCCGTCTGTCCGTCTGTCACAGCCGATTTACTCGGAAATTATAAATGCTAGAGTAACGAAATTTGGTAAGGATATGTGTTGTATAAACCGCTACAGGATTATGATACTAAATTGTAAAAAAAACCATTGGGGTGGGGGCCATCCATACATGTAACTGAGGGATAGAATTTTTTTTTGTTGTATATAAGCGTGTGGGGTATTAATAGAAAGGTCTTTGGAAATGATATGAAGGTATAAACATCTCATTTTTATTTAAGCAAATAGTTTTCGAGATTATCAGCTCTCACAATCTGAAAAATGTGTCCCCCCCACCCTCTATTTTTTTAAACTACGCGATATAAAATTCAAAAAAAAAAATATGTTATGCACATTAATAAACTCTATCAACGATTTTTGGTTTGATTAAATTATCTCCTTTAGTTTTTGAGGTAGGTTGATATAACTGTATTTTTTAAATAATAAATTGATAATGGTACGGAACCCTTTGCGCGCGAGTCCGAATCGCACTTGGTCGGTTTTTTGATAAAAGATTGTGCACGGCTCGGCGCGATTTTCAAATACCGAAGACGCGGGCACCGCAGCCAACTAGATTGGCACGACGTTCATTTGTTAAATCAAGTAGGCAATGCCGGTAGAAACAAGTTGCGACAAGTTGCAGTATCCATTCTATAGCTTTAACATTTAAGTTATTTAATTCCAACTTGCTGCAATAAATATTATCTACTACGTATTACTCTTCTGCTGAACATAGGCCTCCCCCAAAGATTGCCACACTGATCGGTCCTGCGCCACCCGCATCCAACGGACCCCTGCTACCTTCACTAGGTCATCAGTTGACGTCTTGCGGCTGATATGATGATGATGATGAAGTATTACTAAGCCGGTATTTTATTGTCTCGCATATGGTGAGAAAAGTAGAGTATATACCTCGGGAATTGTTCTTGTCTTGGGCGCTTGAATCCCTCACTGCCTTCAGGACTCAGTCTTATTTCCCTCGCTTCGCTCGGGAATTAAATCTATAACTCCCTCCCTGCGCTCGGGAGTAGAATTGGGAGTCCTTCGTTATTCAGGATAGGAGTCGTTCAGGATTCAATGTCGTGCCCGTGACATAAAACAGTGTTTTATTCCCTCGGTGTATAATCTACTATTATCTTAACTACAGTCATCATCCCTTTTGTTACGTTACTTTGTTACTTTTGTTAAATTGTGTTTTAATGAGAGCCTTTAACTATACAACATTTTTGCAATGGAGCCAAAATGCGTTACAGGAATGCTGTTTTTAAAATACCTGTGATATTTCATGTTGCAATGCAAACTGTTACATGACAGATGCAGAATTCTAAAGCGAATGTAATCTATGCTTTTGTGTGAAAATTTAAACAAAGGACTCATTTTAGAAATGAACAGTTAGTGAGCAAGGGATTTCATGTTTGAGTTTTGCGTAGCTGAAATGTTGGCAGTCCGTCAGTTCAGGAGTTTGTAATTTATATTGTAAAATACACTTTATTTTATTTATTTAGGTAAAATATTACGAGTGATTCCGGACAGTGTGTTAATCCCCCGTATGTGGTCTGTGAAAAATATACTACTCGAAATATACACTTAAATAAAAACATTTTCACCATAACATTGGTCACAAAACGTCTTTTTGGATCATTTCCACAGTTGAGGGGATAATAGTAATTTATAAAACATTATTACTACCACTATAATATATTTATATTCTATATTAAAATGTATATGAAGGGTCCACGGAAAGAAAATATCTAGTCAATTCAAATTACAGAAGAAAAAACCACCTTATTGTTAACAGAATAAGGTTTGAATTTGCCCTGATTTTTTTAAGCACTGGATTTGTTTTTTTCGTGGCCCTACATAATTATATTGAATTTATATTTCAACTGTTATAGAAGACGATGCTTAATCGCCAATTTGAGAATGCCAAAAAGTAATAACGTGTAAAAACGAAAAGCTTAGGAAAATAGTGTAATGAAATTCAGTTTTATTAAAAGTGCGTCAGAAAAATAACAGACGTAGAAAATTTCTACAAGTTGCTATAGAACACAACATATAACCATACAAGTTATTAAAACAATACCAACAAATTAAATAAATATCCCTACGGCAAGATCACTTAAGGGATATGGGTACCAAGCGACGATATATTTAAAAGACATACGAGTACATAAATATCATTAAAAATTATCCACATACTTAAAATGGGAAACTATTTTAGCTTTCATAGTCAGTCATTTTAATTACATGAGTAACATTCCGTGACTAATACCTAAACGAATTCACTTACACGTGAAAAAAGAAAAAAAACTGTTTTAGGTATTTTTATAACTTTATTCCCAAAAGTAGGTAAGTAGTAAAAAGGGATAAGAGAAGGGAATGGTTCATAAATAAATGTAGGTACAAATGGATAAACGCCAATAATAATTCAGATATCATAGTCAAGTAAATTTGTCTAACCGTCTTAAATTTTAAATTAAGATAAAGGTAAAATTGTCCAAACGACATGAGAACATATCATACAGTCAGGTAGAAATAGCTAACCTACAAGTGAAGATTAGTTGTTACACAGCAAAAATATCCAAGTAAAATTTTACCTATCATGACGAATAGGTAAAATAATCCAAGATTAAATTATATTTTATCTAATCTCCATTTTCCTAAAAGTTGTCAAAAGCCAAGTCGTTCAGTAATAAAAAATGGTCGAAAGTTCTCTAAATCAGCGATGGGATAAGCGACACAAAAGTTGTCAGATGGATACGAAACCTAGCTCATTCGACGCAGAAAAATTTGCCGATTCTAACGGTGTATATAACTCAATATCTTCAAAAGTGTCGCTTATCCAATTTCTCCTTTCCAGCGTCGATATATTATTTAATAGATATAAATATAGATACTGAAATACATAGACAGCCACGACCAAGGAACAAATATTTGTGACAAATAAATACACAAATAATACCTTCGTCAGCAATCATATTCGTTTCTGCTAAAACTAACACAGAGAAGAAACGAAAAACCAGCGCTGGCTCTGCTGGCAAAATGCTTAGTTTTGGCCATTTCGGGACTTTTTGTTTTGTGTGTACTGTATTTTTGTCTCGAATAAACGTTTTTCTTTCTTTTTAGATTGACCAATTTCCATACTCATTAAGACTAACCGTTTCTCACCTACAAAAACCGACCAAAAGACACTTTTCAACACCCACATCCATAACTTCCCTATCACACATGCTCCAACGTGCAAATCCCAGACGAAATCGGTTTTCCAAAAGCTTTCCTCGGCCCAATTGCATTCGCACCTATTATTTCCGGATTTGCAGCAGCAAGTTCATTACAAGGAAAAGAAAAACTGCGCTGGTGTTCAACTTTTTGGTGCAAAACTTTAGAGTAGAAACTGGTGTCGCGCTGCGGTGTGCCGGGGAACTCAGCCTTTTCAGTTGATGTAGGTATAAGGGGCCCATTAAAAAAGGGATAAGTTTAAACAGCTTATTCCTGAGGCTAAACGAACCAAAAATGTTATAGTAATATGAGTTTATGTAGAAAATGTAAAAAAAAGTTTTTTTGGTATTTCAAAAGCCTCACCAAATAAAAAAGTATTTTAATAATAAAACTATCACAAAAATACACTTCTCTCCTTCTCCACTAATTTGATGGAGTTTTAATTTATCGCCACTCGTTTTAAACTACATTTTTCGCAATTGTTGGTATCGTAATGTAATATTGTGTGATTTTTACAAAAAAGTTATTGAATTGGACGTTTTCTTTGAGGAGTAAGTATCTGCAACACAAGTCTCTTTAAGTTTCATAACGGATTGAATTGGTTTGATATAACAATAATTTTATTTATACATTTAAGTATAAGAATTATTATAATATATATGTGATAAGGCTGTTCTATTGCCACTGTCCTAAGTAAAGTATAATAAGGTAGGTAAAAAGAGCTCGCCACAATACGCAATGTCGCCAGTTGCCACCGACTACTATTTCTTTTCTTAGATTTTCAAATGTACAAAAACAAACATCGTAGGACAACCTTACAAAAATCGGCAATCCTACCCGTAATATGAATAAAAGTCTGCAGTTTTTACTAAATAACAATACAATATCAATAACATAGATACAGTCATCAATGAAATTAAGTATGTCTAAAATAGTACATTACATCAGAGGCCGGGAAAATTAGAATCAATAATCTCTTTTTTGTTGGCTGTTATAAATGTAAAAAACAATTAATACTATGACCTACTAAGGACCGTTTAAAAAAGCACAAGTCTCATCATTCATACTCGTTATTTGTTGAAAATTATGTGTTACACGCACGCTACGCCGCCGAAACATAAATTGCGAAATTAATTAAAATAATGTATTCAGAAACATGTTCTTTGGATGTTTATTCGTTACATTTTTTTGCGTTTTGTAAATCAAATGCAGTTCATTGTCATGATAAAAAAAACACAACAAAGGGAAATAATAATGTTTTACTGGTATAACCTCTCGTGTGCCGGAAATATTTTATTCTATCCGGATATGTAAATAAGTTAGTTAATGTCATGAAAATAGTAACTGAGCTTTTTGTTATGCCTATTGATGAGGTGCATGTTACTATATTTAGTATCCATATTTCCAATTATTAGTACATTACTATAGAGGAAGGGAAACGAATGGTCACAGGCCAAGTAGATATATCTGGCCGAAGGAACTGAGGCCAGATAGGGATACGCGGCCTGGAACTATAAAAATCTCGGCCAGAAACATCTGGAAGATTTGTATAGTCCTTTTCTCAAACTTGCCATGAAATAAAACTACCTGATTTCGCCGAACCATGTTTTTTAATTTGTTAATACTTTTTCGCGACTAATTTTTTTAAATCTGTTTCAAGTAACCTGTTACCTGATGATATTGACATTAGTTCTAAGGTCTTTTTTTCACAATTTTACGTTTCAAAACAAAAGACAGTTTGTTAGCGGCATATCATCTTAGCACATGACACCGGATACGTAGTATTTCCGTCTTTAATTTAAAGTAAGTAACATCAACATTCCGTAGCAAGTATGAGAAAATAGTTTAATCAAATCCAGTTGTGATAATCAGCCGTCAAATTTTCAAATAGTCGAATATTTCACCGAATCTTATATTTGACCAGCGCCAGAATTTTACCAACGTACTGCAGTAACATAAAATCCCCAATTATACAGTTTGGCTAACACGAGGCGTGATAGTGGGCGGTAAATAACTTGCCAAGTTTCGCGAAAGCTATGATTATACCACTCGGACACCGACACCGGGGCTAGTGATGGGGCATTTGAATCTTAAAAATAAAAAAATTGGAAGTAGTTTTAATGTATTTCTTAGAAAAAATTAAAAAAATATATCGTTATCGAGTGAGTTTATGTTTCAACCACGTCCGTTTTAAGCTCTAGACACAAATAATAATTATCTACAGAGACATAACTTACATTTTATGTACTAAGCAATGAAATGTCAAAAATAACATTCAATGTCTTATGAAGACATTTTCTGAAGTGTATTATTTTCAATGAGGTTGATTACCTCTTTATGACCCGACTACGGCCAAGCCAAAAGGGAACTACTTAATATGAAATATAAGTAACGTTGATAATAATATAAGTTACGTTGCATTTTAGATAAAATAATACATACAAAACAAACCCTTAACTTACTACTTCTTTTGCGGTTGGTTTGAATGATTATGAAATAATACATCTAAACATATCGCTATAATTTTTGGACAAAACTTACTCGATATCGATTTATTTATTTAAAACAAAAAAAAAAAAATTATTTAAGAAAATGTTTCTCACCCCAATTTGATTGTGACAGTCGTTTTTTTTTTGCTTTATATTTTCTGGGCTCTGAATATTATGTAACAACCTGACATGTCTTAAGCTCAATTTAACTGAAGTTTTATTCGAATAATAACGCCTACTCTCGAATAGTAATTTATCAAAACTTCATAGAAATTTGATAATAATATGAGAGTAAGCATTATTTTTGGAGTAAAAGTTTAGTTGAATTGAGCCTTAAGATAATAAATAAATGAAGTATTAGTAATAAGTTTACATAGAAAAGTACCGTTATATATAAAATAATTACTTAACAACACCCACTATTTTATTTACCTATTATAATACTTATTAACTAGGCAGTCGAAATAATATGGACATGCATTTTAAAATTTGTGTACCATTACTTTCCCATACAATTTTAAATATCGTAAAAAGACGATAAATTTTATCGCCTTTCAATTTCAAAACCTTACATTTTACTTTCACATTTTCATCCGAAACCAAAAAGCGTACCAAATATTAAAATTTCGCGATCGCTTTTTCCACGAACGTTCCAGGAACTGCACAACCCCATCACTACGCGATATAATCTACCATTTTTTACTGTTTCGTTCGATATAAAACTGTTAACGGTATCAGTACCGGACATGATCCAGTTCGTATGTCCACGGGACCGTTATACACGAGTTTTTTCCACCAGTTATTTGTTTGATTTTTTGCCAAATCGATTTGGGATTGAACATGAATTCATTGTAATTGGGATTTGTTAAAACGCTGCAAGGAAAATATGGGTGAATATCAATACGTCATTGTCGTCTCCATCCGTTGTATTGTAGGTATCTTAATAATATTATCTGTTCGTTGTGATGACTTACGATGCCGAAAAGTGGTTCTTTACTTTCGGCCTCATCTCAAATCTTAAAGTCACTCAAAGAGGTATGGAGAAGGCTATGCTCGGGATTTCTTTACGTGATCTGATCAGAAATGAGGAGATCCATACACGAGCTAAAAGTGTATGTGGAAGTCAAAAGGGGAGGCCTATGATGATGAAAATGATGATTGTTACCTGGTATAAATTATAGAATGAAATCATATTACACTACGTCATTTCAAATCTCAATCTCCTAATCCTAAACAATTGTCCTAAGCTATACAATGATGAAGATACGATTTCAATACGAGAAATGTTCCACATCATAATTATAACTATGTATCATGAACTACAAAGGTTTTCCTGCTTACTTTTAGACTATGATAAATTGCACTTAGCTTTTTAAAATAGCACATCAAAAAACGTTGCGAGATTTATGTGGCCGAGTGGTGATAGTGTCAGCCAAATATGTTGGAAACATAAGTTTTGCTTCTCACCTTTGCCTTCAATAGCATAAGAACAGCTAAAGTGGTCGTGTATTGTCAAAGTTACCACGCCAGCAATGCCTGGAGTTGTGATGGACGAAGGATAATATTATAGAGCTTTTTTTTTTTTTTTTTTTTAATTCTGTGTTTAAGACATCGTCCATTAAATACAAAAGCGACACATGTCAAAAAAATACTTTTTACAGGGGAGCTGTTTAAAGATTTTGTATTCGTTTTTTGTTGACAAAATTTTTTTACAGCATTAATATTATATGTGTTATATATCAATTTGTAGGTATTTTAACCCTCTTTTGATGTGTTTGGTTATTAGATAGTAATATGTGCTGTGCAAGCTTTTATGAGCGTATACGTCCGTTTTGCATAAAAAAATAACATTTACTCTGAATTTTTTTTCCATGAAAGGCCACAAATACAAAAAAATAAGCAGTTATTTCATTTAAATCATACATAAAATCATGTCTTAAACATAGAAATACTGTTTTTTTAACAAAACTGAACCAGACAAAACTTTTTCTTACTGTTTCTTTACTTACATATTGTCAAAACATGTTTATAGGTACCGTAAACCGGGGTTACTTTGATTAATTTTACCTTTGGTTACATATTTTGATGAATTTAACGGACGTACTAGTTTAAAATTCAGATATAATTATCGGTTTTCTTCAAGAATCAACCTGCTATATAAAAAATGTGGTACTTTTAGTTAATAAATATAAAATAAATACAACGCGATCAAAGTTATATTGTTGAGAATGGAATTAATACTTTGATACCACTTATTTTTACTATAAACTGGAAATAGCCCACCTAAAAGCACGTAAATAATAAAAATCGGTTAAGTACATCTTTAGTTACTTGTTTTTTCTATGTGTATTGTATTTGTGTGGTGGTTACTATGATCCCATACTAAATGATCCAAATTGATATGTTTTGACGGTTTACTAGTTTTTTCATTAGAATTGATGCAAGAACTTAATTTTTACCGGTACAAAAGTATATCTTTCAATATTTAATTGCAGAGATAATAAGTCTTTCCTAAAAATCTACTTATGATTAGTAATAATGTAACAATTTTTTTTTCTAGACGACATGACAGTTTAGCGCTAAAGTACTTGAGTAGTGAAGCAATAGGCTTGATGACTGTCAAGTCAAGTCAACATCTTTTTTAGATTTTTGAAAGATTTACATGAAATACACAAAAGTAACGTCACGTTTGTATACTACACTTATTTTAAATAAAAGTTCTGTACAATAATGACTGTAGTCTATATCTTAGTAATAATTTATTCGTGTATGATGCCGTGCATAATGTCTAAAAATTTATTTTAAATACAGTCATCATCCCTATGTTAGCAGTCCCAAAAGTGAAAAAATAAATATTACTAATATAAGTTTTTAGATTCGTTAAAACATACACCGGGGTTAGATCTTTGTTTGTTTTACTTGTATTGTATAGAAATAATATAATAGGAAAACATGACAAATACTTAATAATCCGAAGTTTATGCCATTATTGTTTCTTCGTAGTCGCAATTATAGGTACACAAAATTCACAATCATCTTCCACACAATCTCTAATATACTTTTAAGTAAAACGAACACAATACAAAGTACCACGTTTTACAATTACTGTTTTTATAAAATGTATTGTATTTTTTAAGATTTCATGCAAAAGATACTCAATTATTCAGTATGGTACATTTATGGATTTTAATATTATACTGAATTAAAAACGGTTGTAAATGCAACAATGTTTTTTGAAATTCAACATTCCGTATTGCGGCTCCTTTGTTTATAAAGAAATCTAAACCATACATATTTACTTTATTCAAAACAGCATCATGTATAAATATGGCTCCTGTGATTGATGCATTCGAATATATTTTTAATTCAAAAAGGTTGCAAATCCTAATACGGCAGTTTTGATGAATGATAAAACAAATTTAAGAGGATTTTTTAAAATTAAAGCTGCCACATTCCGTTTTGCGACTCCTTCTTATATAAAGAAACATAATATTTACGTATTGATTTTATTCAAAACGGCCACATCTATAAATATGGCACCTTTGCTTACATATTTTTTAACGTAATCACTTATTTTTTCGTTTCATGGCACTTTTTCACAAAAATGTCGTGTGTTTTGGTCGACAGTCGAGTCGCAACTGACAAAATGGCAGTTTAGCACTGAAATAAGTTTCGAAAGAGCGATAGTGCAAAAAGGGCATCTGCATAATTTTGATACTTACTAACGTCAAATCGACAGGTGTCTTAGTGTCACGTAAAATATTAGTGCTGATAATGTCGTTTTTGCAATAAAATCATTTTTCACGGTTTTTGAGTTGTGTCGCTTTTGTATTTAATGGACGACATAGGTCCTCGCTTTCAATACGGGCGACCTACGACTCTTAATACTTTGTGTATTGTATTTGTCAACCAATTGGAACAATGTCACAAAAGTTGTGAGCGGCCCAAGGTTGCAATTGGTTGAGTGTACATATCATATCAAAAACATGTTTTTAACTCTAAACTTAGTGTTAAATGCTTACAATATGAAAAATAAAAATAAATAAAATAAATAAATGTTCAAATTGAGGGTTGAGAGATTAGTGCAACATAGAGCCTTGTAATATTGGGGTAGCTATATGTATGTAAATAAAATGTGTGTATAAAAAGTGCCTGTAATATATGTATAGTGTTCGTTTTATTTATGTGTTGTTAAATGTTTTCAGGGTGTTTATTATTTTGCATATAAAATTTTCGAAAGATGTTTTAGTGGTTTCTTTTGTTATTATTTGAGATAAATTGAATGGGTCAATTTTGTATAGTTCGCAGAGAAGTTCGTGGTCAAAGCGGATGGATGAGTATTTGGGACAGTGTTTGAGTAGGTGATCAATGGTTTGCGGGGTTGTGTCATCGCAAGGGCAGCTATCATTGTCGGTGATGTGGAAGCGCGCTAGGTAGGCTTTGTGGTACCCGTGATCAGTGAGTATTTGGGTGAGTTGGAAGGTGAGTGCCATATGTTTTCGGAGTGTTGTTACGTGTGTAAGAGTAGGTAAATACTGTTTTGTATGGATTCCTGTTGTGCTGTTTAAGTAAAGCTGTTCGTGTTTTTCTGTTGTTGTTTTACGTAGGTTCTTTTTATGGAAGGATAGGGGAAATCTGCAGAAATCAGGCCTCCTGTGTAATGTGGCGGCGTGTTTGACGGCAGTGTCAGCTGCCTCATTGCCGTAAAGGCCGGAATGGGCTTTAATCCAGCAGAAATTGATTTCTCCTGCTTGTTTGATGAGGTGAATTAATTTGTGTATTCTGTTTATAGTGGTGGTTGTGCTATTACGATTTGCGATTTCCTGTAGTGCGGATTTTGAGTCTGAGAAAATGGTGGCTTTTTCCAGTCCTAGAGAGATACATTCTTGACAGGCTCCTTCTATAGCCACGCATTCTGCCTGGAAAACTGTACAGCTTTTGTGCAACTTATATTTTTTAGTTCTGTGGCTTCCATCAGGATGGTGTATCACGAATGCCGCTCCCACTCCTCCGTCGTGCTTGCTTCCGTCAGTATAAATTCTATGCATGTCTAATGTATAAAAAGGGTCTAGGTCGTTTTCAGTATGTACTTCGGTTATGTTTATAGTGATTCTGTCTGCGGGGTGTAGTAAGTCGGTCACTGGTACTCTTTTGTCAAAAGTTATATCGTCTGGTAGGTATTCTGTCAGTTTAGTTCGTTTAACGGTCTCTATTGAGGCAATTTCTTCCACTTTGAGCGGCAGAGGCGTGAGACCGGCTAGTGTGATAGATTGTATGGTCGGGAGAGTTCGAAATCCGTGAATAATTTTTATAGCAAATCCGCGTTGTAAACTTAGAAGGGCCTTATTAACTTTTTTGTATCTAGTCGCATGATGCCATACTTCAGCTGCGTATGTTATTATTGGCTCGATCACTTGTCTGTAGATTATGTTTACATTTTCAGCGTGGACACCCCAAGTTGGCCGTATGTACATACATAACTTTTTGTAGACGTTTTATATATTGAACGTGTTTGGTGAATGTTAGGTGTTGGTCTATAATGACTCCTAGTAATTTAAAATTTTCGCTGAAAGGTAATTGGATGTTGTTAAACCATATTTTGGCGTGTTTGGCTTTGGATGTAGGTGAGATCATTTGTGTTTTCATGGGTCCAAATTTCAACTTATTGTTTTCCCCCCATGTTTGTACCATTGCTAAACTGCTATTAGTGTTTAACTCCAGTTCGACTAAATCTTTACCCTGACAGATTAACAGTATGTCATCCGCATACGCTTGTATGTGTGTGCCCGTTCGTGATATTTGTTCTAATAAGGTGTCGGTTATAGTATTCCAGAAGATGGGTCCAAGGACAGATCCTTGTACGCATCCTCGGGTTTGGGTTTTTGTTACAGTGGCGTCGGAATAATTTAGAGTGACGGTTCTATCTGTAAAGTAGCTGCGTATGAGATTTAACATATTGAATGGACAGTTTATCTTGTAGAGGCGGTTGATCAAGGCTGGCCACCACGCGTGGTCAAAAGCCCCTTGTATATCTAAAGATATTACAATGACCAACTTTTTGGTTGCTTGAAGTTCTTTCACGGTTTCAGTGGCGGTAATGAGAGCATCTGTAGTTGTTTGCTGTTCTTTGAATCCAAATTGCTTGGGGTTACTGGTGCGTGTTGTATGCATATAGTGTGTTAGTCTCCTCGCGATGAGCTTTTCTAGAATTTTGCCTAAAATATTTAATAGTCCTATGGGTCTGTATGAGGCGAGTTCGCCAGTCTGTCTTGTTTGGTTTTGGAATAGTTTTTATATATGCGGACTTCCATGACTTTGGGAAGTGTCCTAGGGTCATACATCTGTTATATAATTTTGTGGCTAGTATCGGGTACGTGTCGATAAAATGGCTACATATATCGGAGGTCAGGTGATCTGTGCCTGGAGCCTTCTTGGAATTCATGTCGTGTATTGCTTCTTTGATTTCTTCCGTCGTGAATGCGGGTTCATTATTTTGCGTATTGGTGTTCGCCATATTTTGTATATTCGCATTTTCATTTCTGATCTGCACGTGGTATGAAGAGTCATCCGTTGGGTTGTCTTCGGGAAAGAATTTAGACATAAGCTTTTTAGCTGTGTCATCGGTTGACTTTGTGTAGTTGTTTAAATCTGTTTTCAAAGTGGCTGGTGGCTGCGGCAGAGGAGTACTTTTTAATAGTCTGTTTGTGACGGACCATACATTTTCCCTGTATTGCTTGTAACAGAAGTTTCTGAAATGATCAGTTGATGTAGTCCGGATTTTCTTGCTGTATTCATCTCTAGCCTCATTTATTTCTAAAATTATGTTAGTGAGGTCCTTTTTGCCGCGTTTCAGGTCTTGGAGTCGGTGATGTAAGTGGATTACTTTCTTTTTTATTTCAGTGAGCTCTTCGGTCCACCAGGGGATTTTTTGGAAAGGTGTTTTGCGTTGGAAGATGGCGTTACAAGTCTTGTTTATTGTTTGTGTTATTTTGGCTATGTATGTGTCAATTTGAGCTGCGGACAATGAGTCTATATCAACGGCGTTTAGTGAAATTTTTTCGACATCTTCTTTTAATTTTGTGTTAAAATTATCCCAGTTGGTGCGGTTAGTATTGTATATGAAAGTTGAACTTGAAGTCTTCTTTTTTAAACGTTCTTGATTAAGACTGATTTTAAATTCTATGGCGTGGAGATCTGAAGAGGGTATAATATTTTGGTTTACTTTCCAGTCTATGATATTTCTAGATGTGTTTAATGTTGCAAGGGTGAGGTCGGGTATAGAAGTCCTTGTCTGTCCTTGTGCGATGGTTTCAAACGTTGGTTCATTTCCTTGGTTGCAGGTCACACGGTCGTTTGCAATCGCAATATCGTACACTTCTTCACCTCTTTCGTTGTTGCGTATAGAGCCCCAAGTTGTATGCCAGCCATTGAGATCTCCACATATGATGTGTTCTGCTCTATTGTTGTTTTGTAGGAACGCTTCCAGGTGGGGAAGAGTACGTGAAGGATCTTCACCAGGTTCTATATAAATTGATGTAAACATAAGTCTTTTATTTTCTAGTGATAATTGTACCGTAGAAAAGTTGGTGGTTGTATGTTGCGTGAGTCCAAGATAAGTGCCTAGTTTTTTCTTTATAGCAATGCATGCTTTTGTCCTTTTTGAGGGGTCTGAATTTTGGTATAAATCGTATCCATTTACAAAGTTCAGTTTATTATTTTTGCCAACATATGGTTCGGATATTAAAATAACGTCATGTTCTTTTTCAGCGACATATTGTTTCAGTTCTTTCGTTGCTGCATAGCCACGCCCAAGATTACATTGTAGTACCGTAAGAGTGGATTTTCTTTGATTGTTGCCCTGTGGGGTGCCCTTAGCAGTATCGTATTGCCGCCCGGGCTATACGATCTCATTTTTTCCATTCTGCACAATACTGACTGTAGGCTGGATGATCGTGCTGGTTTCCATTTTCTTTACAGTTGAAACAACATGGTGTGGCTGTGTTTCTAGGGCAGCTTCTGGTATCGTGGTTTTGTGCACAATAGCCGCATTGCGTTTCTAAGCTGCATTCAATTGCGCGGTGTCCATATTTCTGGCAACGATAGCACTGCAGGACAGGTGATTGATCAATTGCAGGTACTGATTGATACCCAATTCGTACTTTTTGATTTTGAATTGCCGCCCAGACTTGGGGACTGGTTTCAATAATAATGTTTTTAGTCGCATCATTACGTCCCTTTACGCACCGTATGTATTTGATGTGTAGGTCTTCTTTTTTGATGTTCTCTAGAAGTCTGTGATTCTGTTTATATAGAGCATCAACGATTTTCTCACTGGCGTATTCTGGAATGACCCCGATTATTCTTATAAGGGGGTTCTTCATTTGTGGTACGTCCACGGTTAATCCGTTAGTTTTTTGTCTTATAATAGTACTTAGCTTCTGTCGATCTTGTTCTGAGTCACATAGCATGACCACTTTATTTTTCTTTGTTGTGCGAATTCCCTGTACTCCGATACCTATTTCCGCAATGTTAACCTCTCGTTTTATTTCTTTGATAATATCGTCTCCTTTAGTGTTTGGATTCGCCGATTCTAGTATAACTGCATAGCTGGTGGGTTGGACAGAATTTGAGCATGTAGGATGCGCAATGTCGGAGTTGGTATGCATTTTAGTTGGTCTGAACAGTCGTGGATTCGTGCTGGTAGATCGTGTTACAGCTGCGTATGTGGTAAGTTCTTGTCGTTGCTCTTCAGCTTGCTGGCTATCAGACTTGTTCATGGGTCTATATCGGGTGGCATAATGTTTTTATTTCGAAAAATTTGTCGCATAACAACTTTACGCCGAAAAATGAATGGCATAAACATTGTTGCGCATATTTTTGCTATGCCGAAATTGTTAATCCTAACTTGGTTGTTCCTAAATATTGTTTGTCCTAATGATTTTCGTGTCTAATGTATATGTATCGAAAAATTATTATGCATAATGGTGATGTTCCTACTATTTAATGTTCTAATAGTGATTACCTACCTTTAACTAGCTTTAAAAATATTTTTTTATTCCTTATACTTAACTATTACTAAATAATTCGCCCTGTTGTCCAAAGAATTTAAGTGAGCAATTTTGACCTGGGAACAGGTCGACGAAGCCCCGCTGCGCGGGGCTTCTATTTCCGCTCTAAGGGATAAAAGGTACCTAACGAACCTATCCAGGTTAAGGTAGGGGATGTCCAGATTATTTCTTTTTTAATGCGGGGGGCTTCGCCCCCCGAGCCCCCCTGGTGGGGGGCTTCGCCCCCCCGTCCCCCCTTTTTTGGCTTTGTAAGTATGAGGATGTGTAACAATTGATTAAAAATACTTAAGTATTTAAAGACTACGCCATTCACTCCGCCCTAGTTTCGAAACCTAACCAATCCACGTCGGTTTTACCCTGGTATATTACTTGAACTTTTTTTTAACCATTCACCCTGTTGTTCAAATGTTTTGCATGTTGTTATTAAAATGCCTTTTTGAATGAAATTTCGGACATGATAAAAGTAGGCGCAGTGAAAATTGACAGTTCGAGTAGTAGGGAAAACAATATTTATTACAATGAACATTAGGATTATTATGCTTTAGGTCATTCGACATTCGAGTAATCAATATTAGAATAAATATGGTGTAGGTATTTTAAACGTGTATGCGCAAAATTAAGTAGGCTAAACAAGTAGTATGCCATGTAACATTATGCCATACATTCTCGGCCAAAAAATTTTAGGACAATCGACGTTATGCGACACGACAGGCACCCCTTGTTCATATAATCATGTGCAGGCGGTGTTGCGGAGACGGGGTAAATCGTTTGTTTAAGATTAATTATTTGCTGTCCGATTTCATTTACCTTTGAGAGGCTGTTTGCTTGCATTTTAATGATATCTTGTTGCAGTCCGGTAATTGGTTTCATAATTTCTTTTATCATATTATAGAGCTTTAGAGCAATTATCCTGCTAGAAAAAAAGATTTATATTTAATTTTATAAATGGATGGTAGAGAGCAAATACTTTTTTCTCGGCGTAGCAATTTGGTTGAGATGCTTAGGTATGTCAACAGGAAAAGTCACCGTTTTTTTAAATAATCATCACTCCATAGTATAAAATAAAGTCACTTTTTCTGTCCCTTTGTCTTTTTTCGCTTAAATCTTTAAAACTATGCAACGGATTTTGATGAGATTTTTTCAATAGGTAGAGTAATTCAAAAGGAAGGTTTTTATGTAGGTATAGTAGGTACCCGTGCGCAGCCGAGGCGGGTCGCTAGTCTTTTATAATGAATAAAATCAATATATTGGCTGTAGTGTTAAGACTACATACCAATATCGCGATTGCATTTTTATTTTGCTAGGTATATTGTGTAGTTCAAATATTGACGCAAAAGAAGTAATTTTTAAATATGAATTTTAAAAATTATCCAACTACTTTATACTTTGCTAATGTAAATAAAACCGAAACTGCTATTAGTAACACTGTGAGTAAATCCATGTACGTACTTCGGTGGAAAGTTAGGAGAGTTTTAAGAACGGATTAGATAGGAAGTGGTCCGTAGAGGGTTCACCGTAATTCCTAATGCTCTGCGCTATCTAGTTGGATTAGATCCAGTATAAGGTCCATTGCATATTGAAAACACATTTATATAATGTTTACTCATCCCTTACGGAAACTTACGTTTATCCTTAAGCGGAAACTCGTTGACGTCTGCATTCTGCCTGTCCTAACGTACGATGCTCAGACATGGTCATTAACAGAACTGCAGAAGACCAAACTGAAGGTTTGCCAACGAGCCATGGTGGAGCGCAAAACTTATCGACCGAATCCGGAGCTCTACGCTGCGCTCAAAAACCGGAATCTTTGATGTGGGAGCCAAAACCGCCAGGCTAAAGTGGGACTAAGCCAGCCACGTCTGCCGCATGCATCGACAAAGGTGGGCCTTTCTAGCCACGGAGTGGAGGCCGCAAGGGCGACGTGGGCGTGGCAGGCCTAGGCGTAGGTGGCGGGACGACCTAGACGCATTTTTTAACGACTGACCACAGATTGCTCACGATCGAGATGAGTGGAAATCCATGGGGGAGGCCTTTGCCCAGCAGTGGGACACTGTACAGGTTACGTAGTTCGATAATATTTTAATATCCCATCATTACTCTATTATCTACATGTGTATAGATGTATCATGATAGGAATGCCAATAATCGCCACCCTGGGCAAGCGGATTGTCGATTGTAGTAGTATGTCCAATATGTCCAAGTGTATGATGATGGATATAGACATACTACTGCGAACGTTCATCTCTTAGTCGACCTCTACCTTATAAGTTATTATTCGAGTATTGTTATACCTCGTTAAATTTTATTATATTTCATTATACTAAGATATCCAGTTTCGGTTGTCTAACAATAACCCCTCTTAGTTTGCCAATGTGAACGCTTACAGAGCTTAGCTAAACATAGTTACAAACTTGGCCCTGCGCTAACGTCCAAAGTACAATATCATTTATATATTCATCGAATTGGTTCTAAGATAGCTGTGTACATTTGTAAATCTGTTCAATGACATAGGAGATTTTTATCGTAGACACAAAAGGATAAAATATATCCAAAAGCAATAAATCATTACGCTATATTGGTTAAGACAAGTTAAGACTCATTTAATATTACCTTACTACCACAATGTGTTTTGAAATTACCACAATTTTTGCCCGGCAATCAAAAAATAAGAATAGAATTGACGAAATAACCTGTCCCTAAAAAAAATACTAAAAATGTTAAGAAGTATTCAAAAAGTCTAAAAAAAAGAGAAAAAATTTTTTCTTTGTGATATTTGACATTAGGTCTCATAGTAATTTTTCTTTATTTTGATGTCTAGAATGCATACGTAAAATTTTTGGAATGCTCGCTCGCACCCTGTATACGTACCGGAACCCCAAAGCCATGCTTTATCTATTCCAAACTGGACATAAACGGTGTACAAGAACAAGACTAGTCAGTTCCGGAAATTTCTCGAATGTCCCCTTGTACATTGATAATCAGAAATGACAAAGCGCGGTGGGTCGGGCCGAATCAGCCCTGATTGAGGCGCTTGATTGAGCTTACTAATTTAATTTTTCAAAAGTATTGAAAAGACAGTGTCGCTTACGACATTTTTTCATGGAATGCTCCTAATAACGTCAACCTATTGCTATTATATTGGTGTATAGGCCAAATTTTGACGCACACGAGAGAAATTTCAAATAATTATGGATTTCAAAAATCATCAACTATTTTCCTCAGTTTATTCCTTGCTAATGTAAATAAAACCGAAACTGCTATTAGTAACACTGTGAGTAAATCCATGTACGTACTTCGGTGGAAAGTTAGGAGAGTTTTAAGAACGGATTAGATAGGAAGTGGTCCGTAGAGGGTTCACCGTAATTCCTAATGCTCTGCGCTATCAAGTTAAATTAGATCCAGTATAAGGTCCATTGCATATTGAAAACGTATTTATATAATGTTTACTCATCCCTTACGGAAACTTACGTTTATCCTTAAGTGGAAACTCGTTGATGTCTGCATTCTTCCTGACCTAACCTATGGTGCTCAGACATGGCTTTCACAGAACTGCAGAAGACCAAACTGAAGGTTTGCCAACTAGCCATGGAGCGCAAAACTTATCGACCGAGTCCGGAACTCTACGCTGCGCTCAAAAACCGGAATCGTTGATGTGGGAGCCAAAACCGCCAGGCTAAAGTGGGACTGTGCCGACCACGTCTGCCGCATGCATCCACAAAGGTGGGCCTTTCTAGCAACAGAGTGAAGGCCGCAAGGGCGACGTGGACGTGGCAGGCCTAGGCGTAGGTGGCGGGACGACCTGGACGCATTTCTTAACGACTGGCCACAAATTGCTCACGATCGAGATGAGTGGAAATCCATGGGGGAGGCCTTTGCCCAGCAGTGGGACACTGTACAGGTTACGTAGTTCGATAATATTTTAATATCCCATCATCACTCTATTATCTACATGTGTATAGATGTATCATGAGAAGAGTGCCAATAATCGCCACCCTGGGCAAGCGGATTGTCGATCGCAGTAGTATGTCCAATATGTTCAAGTGTATGATGATGGATATAGACATACTACTGCGATCGTTCATCTCTTAGTCGACCTCTACCTTATAAGTCATTATTCGAGTATTGTTATACCTCGTTAAATTTTATTATATTTCATTATACTAAGATATCCAGTTTCGGTTGTCTAACAATAATCCCTCTTAGTTTGCCAATGTGAACGCTTAGAGAGCTTAGCTAAACATAGTTACAAACTTGGCCCTGCGCTAACGTCCAAAGTACAATATCATTTATATATTCATCGAATTGGTTCTAAGATAGCTATGTACATTTGTAAATCTGTTCAATGACATAGGAGATTTTTATCGTAGACACAAAAGGATAAAATATATCTAAAAGCAATAAATCATTACGCTATATTGGTTAAGACAAGTTAAGACTCATTTAATATTACCTTACTACCACAATGTGTTTTGAACTTACCACAATTTTTGCCCGGCAATCAAAAAATAAGAATAGACTTGACGAAATAACCTGTCCCTAAAAAAAACACAAAAATAAACAGTTTTAACAAATTGTAGTTATGATAAAGAATACTAAAAATGTTGAGAAGTATTCAAAAAGTCTAAAAAAAAGAGAAAACATTTTTTTTTGTGGTATTTGACATTAGGTCTCATAGTAATTTTTCTTTATTTTGATATCTAGAATGCATACGTAAAATTTTTGGAATGCTCGTTCGCACCCTGTATACGTACCGGAACCCCAAAGCCATGCCTTATCTATTCCAAACTGGACATAAACGGTGTATGTACAAGAACAAGACTAGTCAGTTCCGGAAATTTCTCGAATGTCCCCTTGTACATTGATAATCAGAAATGACAAAGCGCGGTGGGTCGGGCCGAATCAGCCCTGATTGAGGCGCTTGGCCGTTTTTGCCGCGCCTCCCCTAGGAGACAAATGAGTGGCGATGGCTAATCTCGGCGCGAAGAAAGGCTTTGTAGTAATTTGTATCGCCCCTTTATTGGAGGGTTCGTTAATCAAAGTATGCTGACTGTTGCTTTGGGTTCGGGAGCCCATAAATATTGAGGTTACGTAAATCGGCGTGGAGTTTTCCTTTATAATACATTGCAGACGCAGGAAAACTAAGTATAGTAGGCTGTGTAGGCGTATATAATATTAGCTTAATTAAAGCTTAAGGGTCTGTTCACAAACTAAACTTAGCAGCCTTTGTAATATACGCCTTAGGGCCTGTTGACACTAGCGATTCACTTGGGCGATTTAAAAGCGATTTCTATATAAAAATGCACGCGGCGAACTCGCGGCGATTCTGTATAGAAATCGCTTTAAAATCGCTCAAGTGAATCGTTAGTGTCTCAAGTGAATCGTAGTTAACTTGTCTTAACCAATATAGCGTAATGATTTATTGCTTTTAGATATATTTTATCCTTTTGTGTCTACGATAAAAATCTCCTATGTCATTGAACAGATTTACAAATGTACACAGCTGCTATCTTAGAACTAATTCGATGAATATATAAATAATATTGTAGGTACTTTGGACGTTACGTCTAAACTTATTTCGAAAAAAGGTTGATTATCTCTGAAACCAATCCGAATCCAGAAAATTTTATGTAACATTAAAGACTCTAAATATGGTCAGAAATTCAGCATTAAAATGTTTTGGAATGCTCGCGAGCACCCTGTATAAATAATGGTGCAAATAAAGTAAGACGTAGCACGTTTATTCATGGTATCGGTTTACAAGAATAGTTAACCTGGTTCCTGTACTAAGGCAAAGCCTGTACTGCAGGTAAACAAAATTCGGGATATTTCAGAAAATATACTTAAAATAACCTTTAAATACATTAATGAATGAAGGTTAGTGGAATTTGTGTATACTTGTACATATGTGCATTTTGACGCTTATCATAAATAACGGTCCATTTCAAGATGCTACAGTGTTGTATTTTAAATTCTAATCATGAAGCACTAGAATTCAAATTTGAAACAAGTATTATTTTGGATTACGGCGTTGTTCATGATAAGCAACGATTGTGTAGGTATGTGTAGGCATCTATATTATAATTATGTGTGTCTATGCGTGTTGCATGTACGTGTACATGTTGAAGGAATGGAATGTGTACATTCGCTGTACAACTATCAGTCACTTGACTTCTCTATGTCCTCATAATGAAGAGACTTGAGTCATGTTTGCATTTTAACTTTTGTTTCTGGAAGAGAGTTTCTTGTAACGGAATATTTGTGCAAAATGATTGTATAATATATAGGGATGTAGGAAAGAACTAAATCTTTGAGCAAATATAGAGCTTGTGAGAGAGACAGGAAATCGAACTTTTTTAAGATAAGTATAACAAACATTAATTTTCCGTACTGGAGGCTCATCCGACAAATCGCAGAATTGTATGAGAAATATCTATCCAAAGATATACAATATTTTTAAAGAATCAACAGGCATTTCACTTGACCTTTTTTATTATCATTTATTTATTAACATAAACATATACGGTTACATAAAAAAAGTCCCACAAAACAGTTTTCACAGTTTGACTGTGTGATCGTGCGGTCTCTACTCTCTTATATTAATTTTATAATTTTCTTACTTTACTTTACGCACAACACCTAATATGGCTCTAAATTATTTAAATAATATTACTGGTAAGGCAACTCTTCAGGTTTTTACCGAACTTCGCTTTATTGGCTTCCAGCCTGATGTTTGTGGGCAGGCTGCTGAGTAAATAGGGTTGCCGTTTCTGAAGGCACCTGTCGCCGTAGTAATTGGTGACCCTGGGAACGACAAACTTGCCCGCAGACTCCGACCTGGTTTCAAAAACGTCATTACTGAGTAACGTCCTTACCGAGAGTTTAGTTTCACACAGGTGTTTGTTTCAATGCATTACGTGATTTTGCCCCTGTTTAGAAGTAAATAATGTCACTAATATGTTTCGTTTTATGTTCGATTGATATTCTAATGACACATTTTATTGTTTCAGGTAAATGAAATAGCGATCAATTTTGGATTCCGGAAGCATAATTTGAATCACGTGAAGGTATGAATCACCTGAAATGAATCAACATATTATTTTCGCGACTTACGTAGATCAGTTGGTAACCACGATACAAGCCTTAAAATTTGAGCTTACCGTGCCAAGCTAGTATCATCCAGTCCCAAATAAGGAAATTGTATCAAAACATAAAAAAACTGTTTATATCAATCAATATTACTTACATGTTTTACCTTATAACCTAGACCTTAATCTTATAATTAAAGATTTTTAGCACGGTCTCGGTTACATAGCTGAGTTGCTCACGCTTATTTATCAAAGAATTATTAATTAAATAACATTTTATTATTTAAACTCTTATTAGAACAGCCTGGGAGCGCATCCGCTCCGTCTGGTTCAAAAATATTATTAAGATAATATTTTTTTAACGCATTTCCCATTTGTTTATTATTTCGAAGTTCAAGTTTCTATAAAATTTCTAAATGTAAGTTATTTTATGTTTCGGGGATGATACTCTTCCAAGTTCTTCTGCCACATTCATTATATTACTTGGGAACACGGTAATAGGGTACGTTGGCACTGCAACATGACATGACCCATCATTATAATAATTATTTATTATTTACTTATACATGCAGGGTGGAAAGGGACGACGTTCCTTCCCGCTACCGACCGAGTCTACCAACCATTACGACGAACTTACAGTATAGCACCAACATAGAAATAACTTTAAAACCATTTAACCCCTCGTACAAAGGGATCACTCCCTCTTACTTAGAATTCAATAGTACAGAAAAGTCAATTTTCCATGTACGCTTTCGATGTTGGTCCCATACTGAAAGTTCATCATAATGGTTGGTAGACCCGGTTGGTAGCGGAAAGGAAACTCGTCCCTTTCCACCCTGTATGTATGTCTACCAAGCTATTGTCGATATGAGTATCAACACATATCACACTATAATGTGGCAATAGAGCCACGCCATATTTACATGTTTATTTGCTTGTACTTTATCCTGCAACATAATTTCACCATAACGTGTACCATGTAAGTAGACGATATGATTTATTATTAATTTGCGTAATAGCACAGAACGTCGCGTGCGCCGGTCCCGATTTACGTTCGGAGTTCATTATTAAGTGCTCTTATTATTAACAACATAATATGCAAGCAAATGCGAGCAAAGCATGCTTCGGCGAGGAAGTACATTTTAATTTGTGAAGCTAACCAAAATGGTAAGAAATGAAATCCACACATTAATTACGTTTTTAGTACAGATGGTGCTTTTTTTTACGCGCTAGTGCGAGAAGTGGCTCAGTTTAGGTCAGGTCCAAAACTTCGGAGGGCCATCTGTACTAAAAACGTCGTACGAGACACGTGCAAAAAGGAAATTCGTAACTCGTGTCGTTTTAAAACATCGCCACTCGTTCCGAATCTCATGTTTTTCGCACCTGTGTCGAAATGTACTATTACAATGCATATGCTCAGAAAGAGTTACACTTTTTTTACACAGTAATTTTCTTCACTATCTAGTACTGATAGTATTGATACTGTCAAGATCGTCTTTTGCCCTCCTATCATAGTAAAATAGTCCCAATTTTCATAAAATGTTTTAAAAGACTCATTTACGAACCATACTAAAGACAATTATTATGTTTCTTATTTTTGTTGCTACCTATATATTAATTAAGGAGTAAGTAATCCTATATGTACAATTAGACATTAAGAAAGATTGGACCTATCCTGTAAATATTTTAAATAATTGTTTGAAATCGCCATAAACAGTGCATATATTTTACATGAATCATTTGACACGTTTTATTTTTACTCCGAGTGTATCATGTATTAAATAAATAAATTGCTGGTAGTAGAACCTCGTGCAGGGCCCGTCCGGATAGCTACCACCGTCTTACCCGTTAACCTGCCGCTAAATAGCAGTATCTGCACTGCTGTGTTTCGGTTTGGGGGTAAGATAACCGGTGTAATTACTGGCATAGATAGAAGCAAGCCATCTAAGTCCTCAGAGTAGGGTAGCGCATAGGCGATTTTTTGATCGCTATGTCCATGGGCCTCAGTTACTGTAATCCATCAGCTGGGCTGAGAGCTTGTCTATATAAAAAAAAGTACTCGTACCATTTACAATAATTAAATAATGATCGCATTACTTACCAACCAAATATTAGTTATACTACTAATATGAATAAGGGCGTTATATCACGAATGTTATTTGAATCAGAAATGCAGTAATAAATTTTGAAATTCAATCAAAGTAAATGCTGCTTCGCTAAATGAGTAACACAACAATTTAGCTGAATAGCAATCCATAATTATTTTAGTAATTAAATATTGCAAATTGCAGCAAAATAAAATAATTGAATCAATGCTCGGTTTTCTTTTGTGCTTTCTATATATTACTCGTTGTTTATATACATTAAATTCAAATGATTTAAACATTGATGGTCTCCATTGCCAGCCTCCGTAACCTAACTAGTTGGTAGTGAACCTGCCTACAGAAGCTGGAGACTGCTGTCTATATATTTAAGTACCTATATGTATCCTATCTATTGTATTTATCGTCGCTTGGTATGCACATCACAAGCCTTCCTTGAGCTTACCGTGGGACTAAGTCGATTTATGTAAGATGTCCCAAGATATTTATTATTTATTGATTTATCTTTTTTTCATTTTTAATATATATCTATCTATTATTAATATCGCCCTATATCCAAGTTATGTCAATTTAGCAAAATTCTTGAAAATAGTTACTGATCAATTAACTAGTGTCGTAAGACACCACATTATACCCAATCAGCACGGATTTTACAGAGGTCGTTCTGTTGACACTAATTTGTTAACCTTTACCAATGACATACTTGAGGCTATGCATGAAGGATTTTCCGTAGACGCCGTGTATACCGATTTTGCAAAGGCATTTGATAAAATATATCATTATACTTTATTATGTAAGCTTTGGGAACTCGGTATATTCGTACATGGCGATCTGTTTCGATGGATTAAATCGTATGTTGAAAATCGCACACAGTCAGTAGTGGTCCTAGGGTAAACCCTAGGACCACTACTGACTGTGTGCGATTTTCATTTTAGAGGTAAACCTCGGACACTAAATATATAAGTTCCGGTGTCCCCCAAGGCTCCCATTTGGGACCTTTATTGTTTATTTTATAAATAAATGACATCATAAAATCGATCTCTCATTCTTGTATACTTCTTTATGCAGACGACGCTAAAATTTACAAGGTTATTCGAAATACCAATGATCGTGATCTGCTACAATGTGATTTGCTTAGCTTTGAAAGTTTTTTTAAAGATAATCATCTATTTTTGAACACAGATAAATGCAACACAATAACTTTTTGTAGGAAAAAAACATTATCTAACTTTAGGTTTAGATTGTGTAATAAGGATTTAACGAGAGTTAATGAGATACATGACCTTGGAGTCGTCATTGACAATAAACTTTCATTTATACCACATATTGATCAATTCTTAGCGAAATCTTTTAAACAACTAGGTATTATATTGCGAATAGGTAAGCCCTTTAGGAATACTTTGACACTTAAAGTCCTTTATAATAGTTATGTACGAAGTCGGCTTGAGTTCGCGTGCACAATCTACGTGAAACCGTACTACGACGTTCATATTAAAATGATAGAAACAATACAAAGGGAATTCGTAAAATCTATTAATTTTAAATGTTGTTTTGACTGCAACGACTATATAGAATCATTAAATTACCATAAAATGCAATCTCTTGAATGTCGCAGAGATTGTGTTGACGCTGTTCTTTTGTATAAAATAATAAATAATTATATCGATGCCCCTAACCTACTAAAAGATATTCACTTTAGAGTTCCGAGTACTAGGGAACGCCGATGCCGCCTAAAGCATTAAACATCTATTCTCCATTCCTCGTAGTAAAACGAATTATTCAAAAAACATGTTTATCAAACGTGCATGTAAAATTTATAATGATTATGTTAATATAAAAGATTAAGATATTTAACTGTACCATAACTTCATTAAAAAAGGTGTTTAAAATATAGAGTTAAGTGAAATATTTAATTACGTTTTTGACGTTTACTCAAGTGCCGCGCAAAATCGTGCTTAGTTTTTAAAGTAATCAAATTGTAAATCGTGGAAACTGTAGGTCTAGAAACAAGAAAAGTATATGTAAAAATATTTGTTGTGTGACTGTTTGTTTAAAAAAAAATAAAAAATATATAGCCGTTTAGTACAAAACAACGAGCCTTATTAATGAGCTTACAAATAGGACTAGGTCGATTTGTGTACGATTTTCCCAAGATATTTATTTGATTTAGTCTTAACATGGAAATATTTTGTACCAAAAATTTAATAGCTTGGAATATTTAACTTCCATTATATCAAGATTTGTGAAGACAGAGAGGTTTGTGATGCGCATACAAGTATGAACCCGCCAGAACAAAGCTTTCTTTAGAAGGCGGTCAAGTGTAAGACGATATGGACCAGCGACCGAGTTCATTGATTGAGAGTCATTGGATTGACAATCGAATAGTTTTAGTATGATGACACTGGTGACAGTTAGACTTTTTTATGGTATGAATTCAACGATTACAGCTTATGTTGATAGTAATCTTGCCTACCGTAATAAGGGGTAAATATGAATGACGGGGTAAATAGAAATGTAGAGTAAACAAGTCTGTTAGCTCAAGACAAACCGTCCAGTTTAGAATAACACATAATATGAAAAAATCTGTTGTTCTAAATTGGATTGTTTGTCCTGGGCTAACAGACCAGTTTACTCTACGTTCCTATTTACCCCGTTTTACGGTATTAAGAAGTTTTTGGCCGTATGTTATAGATATTTTCTATATATTTCATCCAACCACTCCCATCCACATTCACATGTTTAATTTTATTGCTGATTTACCGTGGGACTATGTACATTGATTAGAGTGAAAATTGTTCTCATACTCGTTCATTGCATAATAATAAACACTATTTTTCGTTTTTATTAGAATAAAAATAGCGCAAATCACAATAAATTTTCCGTAAAAATTGTCATATTGAATGATATGAAGGGTCCACGGAAAGAACATGTCTAGTCAATTCAAATTACAGAAGGAAAAACCACCTTACTTTTAACAGAATGAGGTGTGAATTTACCCTGATCTTTTTGTGAATTGGACATGTTTTTTCCGTTACCCTTCATATGGATGTAGATTGTGGGTACATGCCGTGTCGTGAATGGGGATGAAATACAAAGCAGCTGATAGACAATGCTAAAGACCAATGAGATCAAAAAGGCTTCTATTTAAGAACTGTTTATAAAACTCAAAAAAGCTTTGTCTACTCCGTCAGGTGTTTAGAATATCTTCAATATTACAAAAAGGTTGCTTTCACCTATATTATGCATTCGGCATTTCTAATATTAATCACTCTCATCCCTCAATGCCGTAAGCGTCATTTTTTAACATCATAAAAATAAATCGGTTTAAAAGTTCTCGTAATTTTAATTCTTCAAGCAAAGTTTTATTGTAAACAACCATCAGATATAATGCTTAAATAATCCCTCCTTCGCTTTTGGATCGTTGTTCTTAAGGCTTCCCGAGTGTAGGCATACCTGCACCTGAATAATTATACTCTTGATGCGTTTTTCAAACCGTGGTTTCCACTCAAGCACTTCTCGACCCCATCGGCCATCTGCTCTGCGTGCAATGTGGCCGATTGTGGCCTGCCCATTGCCACTTCAGTAAGCTGTTCAAAGATGGGACAAATGCCCGTCATTTTGAAAACATAACTCTATTCCGTACAGAAGAGACTCCATTATCTTATGATGTTAACATATTTTATTTTATTAGGCATTTTTTTGTTCTGACTTGCGGGCAGTCCCCCGCAGACCAAAATTGAATATACATATAATTTAAAAACACAGGTGTGGATAAGTGAGGAAGAGTTCCTCGAAGAAGACTCCTAAAAAGATACTTTGTTTCAGAGTTATTAAAAGAATATCTTATAAAATAAAATATTAAAATCATAACATAAGGAAGTCTATACTGTACGGAATAGAGTTATGTGTTCAAAATGACGGGCGGTTGTCCGATCCTTGTAGTAGATTTTTTTTCTCTCTCTTGATAATGTCAAACGATTCGAAAATGCTTATTAATAAGCTTACTTGAATAAAGGATAGTTTGACTTTGACTTGAAGATGTCCAAAGATATTTAAGTAATGGCGTGAAAAAGAGTCCACTTTTAAGGTACACCCGGGTAAGACCTGACTATTTTTTGGTGAGTTGAAAGGATGTCACAAAAAAAATCTAATTATCTTTTACCTGCAAATGTGTGATGTACAGTCAAGTGCAAAAATAAGTATCGAAAGAATCCGTTCATAAATATGTTACGACGTTCTTATTACACAGAGTTAGAGTGCACTGGGACATATTTTTGAACGTTTTTGTATACCCCTTATTTTGTCTTCGACTGTATGTGATAAAAAAAGAAATCAATCATTCATTATAAATTTATTTGATTTGATGCCGCTCCGCCGAACAGCTTAGGAGTAATTGACACTCAAACTTGCACAATTTTTTTTTAAGACATCCAACCGTAAAACCTTCTTGTCTTAAAATCGGACTAGTAATTTAAAGAAGCACCATAGATTTCTGTTGACCCGGATCGGATCTCCAAAAATTCTCGAAAAAAATCACTTTTGTTTTAAACGTTAGTAGCTCACGACTGATGCAGCTGAGCGGTTACTGCATACTAGCGAGAGGGGCGGGGTGAAATGGCATCATGCATAATATAGCCAGAGGAGAAAAAAGATTACTATTTTAGTAGTTATTGTGGTCATCCGATCTTACATTAGATCCGATCTTAGCCGGGTGTACCTTATTACAAATAATACGCTTTTAATAAACATCTCCCTGGTTGCAGAATACGAGTTGCGATGAGAATAGCAAGTTAGATAATCGGGGGACGGAACAAATCTCGGAACTGTCTAACCAGTTTTCCCCATCTGAGCCCAATTCCCGTCACGGAAATTTCACCCGTATTGCTAATTCCTAAATGGTTTAATTACCTTGAGCTTGAGTTTCCACTTGAATGAATGTACATACCTAGGTGATTCTTGTTTCGATGGGAGCCATTTTAATTCGTCTTGCGCCTTACTTATCACACAATATGACATAGTCAGTCTACTCCTGGACATATTTATTTATTTATTTATTTATTATATGGAGTACCAACAGCTATTAATAACGTAAGTACGTAACATTAAACTCTTCAAATTCAAATTCAAAATATTTATTGTAAGATTATGCATGTCATTAAAGTTGTTACAAAATAATATTGTGTGTGTCATAATCAACCGTCTTGCGGTATACAATATGTGCTTACAATCTAAATAACATAAAAATAACAAGCAAATATTATTAATAAAAAAAAAAAATTGAGTAAAATACAAATACCCACTTAAATTACGTATTTCACAAATTGATTTATACAATAACATAAAATTAAATAAATTCTAAAAATAAAATTATTATTTATATATTACTATAATTACATTTACATTTATATATTACTACAATTACATTTACAAAATAATAATTATTAGGTCATTTACATGTCAACTACTTATTGATTTTATTTTTAAGAAAAAACTATCTAATGTATAAAAACATTCAGCCAGCAGAAAGGTTCTAAGTTTATGTAAGAACATCTTTAATGGAAGTTCTGTCCATGGGATAGGAAGTGAATTATAAATTTGGACAGCCATATGGTAACAATTTTTTTTATTTACTTCCAATCTGCTTTTGGGGACCATTAGAGCTTTGTGTGTGACTTTTCTTTTGCCAATGTTACACTTTTGTGTGAAGAGCTCCAAATTACATTTGACAAATTTACAAATTTCATAAATATAGACGCATGGAACTGTTAGGATCCTATATTCCCTAAAAAGCGCTTTCCCTCAGATAACATGAAGCCAATTACAGGTCCAAGTATATTGCCAATCCTACTTACTCATGCGTATGAACGAATAAGGGAGTAAATGCCCTTGATCGCTACAGTGGGCAAATGGATTGGCATTAGCAATAGTATGTCCTCTATGATGTCGGAGGCCTATATTCATCAGTGGACGACTTATGGCTGAAGTGATAATGATGATGATGATGTTCAAAAGTGAAATTTTTCGAGGAAGTCAAATATTTTAATACATATTTAATTGTGGTTAGGTGACGGCAGTAAGAATACATTTGCCATCGCCCTCGTTGAAGGGGTACAACCATGAGAAGCTCTTACGAAAACCATGAGAACAGTTGGGGCGCGCCCCAACTCTACTCATGGTTTTCGTACGAGTCAACTAGGGAATTGACCCTTTATAGGGCACCGGTCTCAAAAGCGACCACCCTATAGCACTATATTTTTGTATTTTTTTCTTGTACAGAATTTTTCGTACTATATAGTGGCGTTGAGGCTTGAACCCACAATTTTTTCGAGTCTTGCCCGTTAAAGGGTTAAAGTGTCACTGGCCATTGATTTATTGAAGATTGATGTAGAGTAACAGCGTCATGATAGTGGACAAACTAATGCGATTGGCAACCCGCTGACCCAGAGTAGCGATTTTAGGCATTTCTTTTTAATGCATTCGGCGTTAATAGTTAGGCCTATTTCTAGCAGTAGGTTAAATAAGCCGACAATTATTGAGTTAGCTCAACATCAAAAGAATAACTAAATTTTGAAGCAAACGCATCATCCAATCTCTTAGTAACGCAATCTAAACCACCAAATTGTCTCCCAATACTCACTTCATTAAGCTAGATAGAGACGAGCTGGGGTGACAAACGGCGGCGGGTCACGCGCGCGAACCGCTGCGATTAAGGGCACGCCAGGCGCTTGTAGCCGTACTATGAGCTTCCGCAGCGTTTCTAACGCGTATTTAGTTTCTGTCTGCCTTGTTCGCACTAATAAATAAAATTATGTAAAATAATTAAAAACTGTAATTTGTTAGTAGACTTAAAATTAATACATTATAAACTATGTTAGTACAATTACATAAGAGTACTTAATGCTAAGACAAATCACAACAACAACAACATACACTATCATAAAAACTATTATTTTGCCCTCCCTAACACTACATCGACCCAGTATTCAGCAGCATTCTAAGAACGTTGTTATATTGTACCCGCAATGTGTTATAGGCGAGTACGAATGGAATAGATAGTAAGTAAGTTGCGTTAAAAACGCAGCGGCTGCTCGTGGTAAGCACATTGTGGACTGAGCATATTCAATTATTCCGTGGTGTGGCAGGAAGTAAGTATTATGTTTGTTCAATGAAGTCGTAATTAGATAAAGGTTTTTACTGTTTGTAACTTGAGGCAGTAATCTGAATTTAGCAGTATTTTTATACACTTAGAATAGGTGATAAAAAATAGAAATTGGTTGATGTATTAGAGACGTGGGTATTTGTATAATAGGTTAGTACATTAAGATACAGGTGCGAAATAAATAAGTTCGAAACAAGTGGCGGTAAATTGAAACGCGACTGAAGGGAGTATTATAAATCGACACGAGTTACGAATTTAATTTTTGCACTTCTATCATACGACAGTTTTTAGTACAAGTAGTACAACGTGTATACATATAGTAACATAATTATAATGTATTCAATTAATTTTACAAAGATAAGATTATTTCACATTTTAATGCTCATAAATAGTGCAGTCTTCCGTAAAAAATATAATGAATTCTTACATAGAAACTATTCCTGAGATTCTTGTCTGTGTTTAAAATACATTTATATTTTTTAAAAGTTTTCCTAACTTCAAAGTAAAATGTTCATATAATAATAAATCAACTGATTTTACAATTGAAAAACTATAGTTGTTTATTTACGTTCAAAATAAATAGCTTCTAAGCGACACTACCATTAGGAAGCTAGACTAAACAGTTTACGAAAACATCGCCACACATCGTTATGCGTCACAGGTTTTGCTACATTATGACAATGAATTGTTACAATAATAATTAGACGGTCGTTTCAAATTATCCATTTAATTATTCGCTAATACGCCCCATTGTACAATTAACACCTGCGGTCTATCGGTCGGTAATGAGTTTTATTTACCCACTCCATAATTATAATAATGGGATTCAAAACCTAAAAACACTCGTTAATTTTTAAATGCTGTATGTGGAAATTGTGTAATGTAACAAAATACAATACTAAAAACGCTTTTTGTGGATAAGAGTTGGCTATACTTACAATATGAAAGATGCTATGAATGATGTCAGTTTTACTTAAACTATAAAAATAGGTATGACATTCATCCTAGGTAAAACAGGTAATTGTAGCAATCTTTGGCGGAGGCCAATTTTCAGCAATGGTCTTTCAGCTGATATGATGATGATCATGATGAAAATAAGATTGGGACGTTTTATTATTTATAATCGTAATGTACAGTCAGGGGCAAAAATATGTATACACTTTATGACTTATGTGTGGAGCATAATGTGTAAAACTGTATACATATTTATGCCCTTGACTGTCTTTAGTGTAAAAAACACAAGGGTAGATTTATTAACATTAACATTGTCACCCAAGTTTTGACATGGTTTATAGTAAAAACTGCAAAATATGTACTTTTTCCAAGTACCTGTTTAAGCTTTGACCAAAGCTCGAAGCACAAACATTTTCAGTTAGACTCCATTCAGTTAAAAACAAAAGAATCTTCAAACCGTCATCTTCAAAAATCCTATTTGTGCACGGCGTGTTTCCAATTTCGTTTCATCGCACAAACAAATGAAAGTCGCCGTAGAGTCCGCCCAGTAATATCCTGGCAGGCCGGTACACTAGCAGATAGGACGAAAGGCCGAGATTGGCCATAGCTAGTGACGTGCCCTTACAGACATCACGATGTCTTTAAGGTGACCGAATGTAAGCGTAAACAATATATTTTTACATTTGGTTCTACTATAAACACGATTAATACTTAAATTCGTATGTTACCCCCTGACTGAGCCTGTGTTGCCGATGTTTCATGGTTAATAAATTATTATTGTTAGATAGTATGAATGAAAACATGAGGCCGGCACACTGGCAGATAGGACAAAAGGCCGAGATTGGCCTTAACTAGTGACGTACCCTTGCAGATATCATGTTTACCGAATGTAAGCGTAAATAGCATTTTTTTACATTCACGTCAATTATTACTCTTAACGCGATTAATACTTCGATGTTTTAGGTGTTTTTGTATAAACCAACATCTGAATTTATTTTATTGCACAAACTAATGAAAATAGCCGTAAAACTTGCTTGGTAAATAGCGAAGTAGGAGGCTGGCACACTGGCAGATAGGACGAAAGGCCGAGATTGGCCATAGCTAGTGACGTGCCCTTGCTGACATCACGATGACCGAATGTAAGCGTAAAAAGTTTTTTTTTACATTCACATCAATTATTACTCTTAACGCGATGAATACTTCGATGTTTTTGGTGTTTTGTGTAAACCAACATCTGAATTTATTTAATTACACAGACAAATGAAAATAGCCGTAGAACTTGCTTGGTAAATAGCGAAGCAGGAGGCTGGCACACTGGCAGATAGGACAAAAGGCCGAGATTGGCCTTAGCTAGTGACGTGCCCTTGTAGAAATCATGATTACCGGATGAAAGCACAAACACTGTTTTTTACATTTGCTTCAGCTGTTATTCTTTACGCGATTTATTTTGTCAAAATGTCATTCGCTGTACTCTGCTCGGTAATATCGGGCAGGAAGCCGGCATGCAGGTTGATAGAACGAAATGCCGAGATTGTAACGAAGACTTAATCAGCTAGGGACGTGCCTTTGCAAACATTATGCTCGATGGATCTCGTGAAATTTTTCGGGATCAATCCCGATGCATTACATGACGAAATTGCGTTCGATTCGAGATTGACGGGATTGGGTGGCAGTGGTCACTGTTCACCGGGGCACAAACGGATTTATTTGAGTGTGGAGTGGAGGAAAAGGGGCAGATATACAAGTTTCCGTATAATTGCTTTACCACATTGTTGACGATCGTTGTTGAGTCGTAGGGCATTTTTAGCAGCGTTACATTTCAATGGAATAAGGGTACCTAGCTTTATAGGTCACTTTATAAATATCCGTAGGCAATTAAATTGTATGTTAATGTCAATAAAACTGATGAATACTTATTTATATAATAGAAAATAAGATTTTGTATCAAAAAATATGTTATCTAAATTACTATTTTTTACTAGACGTGATCTCAAAAATTCTGAGATCTCCTGGGATTGATATTACTAAACGCGCGAGATCTCGAATTCGCAATCTCGAGTAGGGATTGCATTCCCTAGTTGCAACCGACATACCCGATTTGGCTTGCAGACTCTTACACGTAAATTGACTTGAAGTGACCGGAATATTATTTGCACTGGGAATTCATGAATTTGTTATGTTAGTGGTAGTTTAATATTTGAAATAGTTTTTTATACATACTTTCTGGTACAGTTGAAATTTCTTCAACTGTACCAGAAAGTGATATTTTTATTTCTATTAATCATATTTGTTTGGTGATAGGTAGCAAGATCCATCTATAGCAGGCACATATACTTTTAAAGGCATTAGGCATTACTGCGTTCATATGCATAGATTGATAAGTAGGAGATAAATAGGAGAGGCCTATGTCTAGCACTGGTTTGAAATTATACGGTGAGGTGTTATTTGATATAGGTATTGTTATCGTAAATTAAGCTAATAATTATTTAATAAATGTTGGCATGCGTAGAATCATCGCTGAAAAGACTTTTAGCAAATAATGTATTTACGGCAAAACAAAATTGGCTACGTAAAGTTTCCTAAAGGTATGAATATTATATTTTCCCTACTAGTCTTAAGGTCCAAGAAAACGCGGCTCTTTTATTTTTATTTCCCATAAATTGTTTATAATCTTTATTTAAGTCAGGTGACATTTGTGCAGTTTTATTGGTATTCATTTTGTGCAGTTTTATTCAGTGGTAGTAGTAGGTAGTAGTAAAAGCGGTAGAACACATTTTTTGTTAACTGCACATTATAGTGCTTAAATACATAATTATGATATCTCTTTAATTTATTAAATTAACACTAAAACCGAGTTTTTATTGAAATTTACTGCTTTTCCGTTTAAAACCTGACTAAAATTAAAGGCTTTTATTTCACACGAATTGGGTGTACCTAAAAATGAAAAATGTCATATACATCGTTATTTTGACGTTCCTGTTTTATTTAAAATTTTTTTACTGTTTGTGCAATAAATAAATAATATTCTTATTACGACATGGATAATGGATTTCAAGTTTCAGCTACCACAATTATATTATAAGAAGGATCTCAAGCTAAGAAGCTTAGGTTAACAGACATAGTAAGTACGTAACGTAGGCGTTATTGTTACTTAGGTAAGTAGATTATGTAAAGCAGCGGCTGCCCTTCATCTAAACCTAGTAACTTGAATACAGGTTCACATTTTCATCGGACTATCCTTTAATTATTCAAAAATATTAAATATGAATGTTTGGACTTTTAGAGACTTTACATCTCTTGTTATTATTATTATAATTCAATTTATTTAAAATCTATTTTATGTATTAGGTTTTTTTAATGCATGTTAGATTATTTGAAAAAAAAGTCCCACCAAGTTTCTTACCGGTTCTTCTCAGGGTCAGTAGTGTAGGGTTAGAACCGGTAGGGTGTTGCTATTCGAATTTGAATAAAGAATCATTTGACTTTTGACATTTGAGTTTTTAAATCTTTGTAATAAAAAAGCATCAATATACTGCCCAGAAAGCCACTCAAATGAGAAATGTGTTTTATGTAACTTCAGCGATATTTTTTTATGATAGTTTTCGGTAATCAAAATGTCTGTTAAAAAATGTTTGTGAATAAATAAATGTAATTAATTTTATATGTTTGCGTGAAATTAGGTAGTAATGTAATTGATATTATTTACCGTTTCGATTTAACGAAGTAATCAAATTTATTAATCAAATATATTATAAATACATTTTATTATCTTGAAACAACTCGTAAATATATAATAAAACCGTTTTTTAAGAATTATTAAACCGTTCTGTTTGTTAGCGTTTTATTATTTTATGTTTTTTTTAGATTCCAGCACAATTTGTTTTTCTAGTGTCACTAGAATAGAATAGAAAAGAATGCTTAAATGATTTTCTATTATTTTATTTTCTGCAATGAAATGTTCTGACACTCTTGAGCAATTCATTGTTAATTATTTAAAAAGTTGGTAGATAAATAATAAATCAATAATAATAATAAATAATTACTGAAAACTTTTTAAGTATTCACCCTGTATGAAACGGTGGCTCCTTAAGTAGACTCAGTGCGGGATAGTTGACGGATTACGGTGAAGTGGGTCGATACTGTTATTCTCGAAGTTTCAATTGTTATGTTCTATCAAGATAATTTAATAAAATCGATGTTGTAATGGTGATCTCAGATTGGATGTTATTTCCGTTATATAACGTTATAAAACAAAGTGTGATAAGGATAATGTTAAAGAATACTAAAATGTCAAAATGAGAAACATATTGTTGTAAAACATGTTTTGTAACATGTGATGTTTTTATAACATCAATGTGGGTCCACCATTATGATTTTTTTTATTCCACAAACATCGTTAAAATATACCTATAGGTACCATTAATTGACCGTAGATATACAGAAAACGACCAACTTCGAGTTTTTTTCAGTGCAGAACACGACCAAACTCAATGTGTTAAAGCTTAAGTCAGATTGTCAAAAAATCAAAGTTGGTCGTTTTCAGCATTACCATACTGACCATAGTTATGCAGATACCGACCAACTTCGATTTTTTGATAATGCAGAAAGCGACCAAATGCAATGTGTTAGGGCTTAAGTCAGATTGACAAAAAAATATAGTTGGTCGCTTTCTGCAAAACTAATGGTCAAATGTCAAGTGTCAAGCCGTCTATTCATTTTTAGATTATTTATGCAAATATTTTATTTATAACATCGTTTGCAGTTTAGAATACATAAAGTAGAATAAAAACATCCACAAAAATATATATTTTTTAATCTTATTTATTTTGAAAACTATAATTTACATATATACATAGATTAAATCTAACTAATTTACTTAATCTAATCTACACGGTGGAATTTAATCGGTGAACAGGAACCCATTTTTCTAATTCAGTAATCGATGGCGGTCACGTTTATGTAGTACTTAAGTGGAACCAAGTTTTTTTTTAGCATAATTTTTTTTTATGTTGAAATTAAAATTTATTGTCACCCTACTAATGGCTTAGTCTGAAAAGTTTAATACCTCTCTTCAAACTATCAGCCATAGAAACTTAAAACATAAATGAGCAATAACCACTCACATGCTTTAATGTTTGCGATAGACTCTATTCCTATGTAAAATAAGAGCGATGCATGGCTGATAGTTTGGAAATAGGTATTAAACTTTTCAGACTAAACCATCAGTAGAGTGACAATAAATTTTAATTAAATTTTAATTTCAACATAAAAATTGGTTATGCTAAAAAAAAAACTTGGTTCCACTTAAGTACTACATTAACGTGACCGCCATCGATTACTGAATTAGAAAAATGGGTTCCTGTTCACCGATTAAATTCCACCGTGTATAGTATATCTAAGATTGGCCCTTAAGGCATTGTGCCTACCGAGGATGCTGGCGACATTTCCTCGCTGTATCACAATACTGATGCGTTGTGCGAGGAAGTCGCCAGCTCTTCGGTTTTTTTATGCTATAGGTGGCAAACTAACAGATGAATCGCCTGATGGTTAGCAATTAACGTCGCCCATGGACGCCCGCAACGCCAGAGGCGTCGCAAATGCGTTGCCGGCCTTTAAGGTGGGAGTACCTACGCTCTTTTCGGTCTTTAAATAAATTAAATTGTAAGAAACTACAGAAAAATCTCACGAATCGCTGCCAATACTAGTAGGCAGTGTGGCAGATTATAATGCCGGAGTCATCATCAGCCTATGATAGTTCACTGCTGGATGTAGGCCTCTCCTATTAACTATGCGTATAGACGCATTAGGAGGTAAATGCCCATAATCGCCACGCTGGGCAAGCGGATTGGCGATCGCAGTAATGTGTCTACTATGATGACGCTGCTGCCCATCATCAATATTTTATCAAAATAATGGTCAGTGACAATTTAATCCCTTAGTCGACTCTTACGACACCCGCAGGAGGAGTTGGGGTGGTGACAAATGTATTTTTACTGACGTCACTACACGGCGTAAATGTATATTTTAATGTGTTTGAATGTCACGTTACGTATCTACACATTTTAAAATCTGCTGCATTTGTATCCATATCTCGTTCCACACGGAACCGGGACTTAGCAAGCTTCTAAATCGTGTTAGAAACAGACTCGACGCCTCACGGCACATGTTTCTCCTAGGAATACTAACGGCTAACAGTTTTAAACGAAAACATAGACCTTATGTCTTTGAAATAAGGTGCAATTTGTGGGTTAATAGGGCATTGCCTATAGGAGAACATACAGAGAGGTCTGAACGTATTATTTTAAATGTATATTTAAAAGCAGTAGAAATTGTAGAGAAATAGTATCTCTAGATAGATAAGTGGTATCGATGGCAAGATATTTAGGGTGCGGCCCCACTGAGGCGGAGAGGAGCGGAGATGTACAAAATTGGCCAATTAGACCGCATGACAGTGTTTCGAATTTTGAATTTGAAGAATGTAATTGGTCAATTTTACACATCTCCGCTCCTTTCCGCCTCAGTGGAGCCGTACTCTAAAGCAAAGGTGATAGAAAAGTATAATAGGTATAATTGTAATACGATTGAACAAAACATTTGAATTTAAATTCGTGTCGTGACACAATACCTATAAATATAATTAAACGGTTAAATACACGTGTAGTCATTAGTCATTACGCGCGACATGTTTCGGAGAGACTAAACCCCTCATTCATAAACGTCTCCTAACTTAGCAAGCAAGTATTGCTTGTCCCTTTCGATCTTATGAATATAATGAGCCGTGTGGTGACGGCAGTAAAAATACATTTGTCACCTCAACTGTGTCGTAAGAGTCGACTAAGGAATTGAAGTTTCACTAACCGTTATTTGATAAAAGATTGATGTTGGGCACAGCGTCATTAAAGTGGACACATTAGTGCGCCAATCCGCTTGCCCAGCGTGGCGAATATGGGCATTTACCTCCTAAATGCGTTTATACGTATACTTAGTAGGAGAGGCCTACGTCCAGCAGTTGAATATCATAAGCTGATGATGTAAGTAA
The DNA here is from genome assembly GCA_025490895.1 of Thaumatotibia leucotreta. NCBI lineage: Eukaryota > Metazoa > Arthropoda > Insecta > Lepidoptera > Tortricidae > Thaumatotibia > Thaumatotibia leucotreta. The sequence continues at coordinate 88,622 of JALPQI010030649.1, read as the reverse complement.
CTTAAAGGTTTTCTCCTATTCAAATGCAATGCAATATCGTTTCGACCCAATTTATCTGCCAAAATTTCGTTTCCGTATTGTATTTAACTTGGGCTTTAGTACAATAGTAAAGCGGAAAGCTGCTCGGAATCAAATCTCAACGCAATCCCGTGCGACGAATCTCTGTTCGTGAATCGTCGTTTTTATACTTCCCTACATTGTAAATCCCATCAAAAACTGTTCAGCGATTTAAAAAATGACATAAGGAAACAATTAGCACCTATCTAAAAAAATTGGATAGTTTATTTGCCGCTACATGGCTCCCTACTCTGTGAAAATGTATGTATTGACAAACCGTAACACGTTGTGAAACGCTCTCTAATATCATAATCAGTAATCATGTAAACTAGCGCGCTTCCATCAAATAATTCAACATTGTTAATTACTTAGTAATAATCAGTCAATGTAAACGTTCATTCGTTCTTTTGATCATCAATTGGAGTGCAACCAATATTAGCTTTCAAATATTAGTTGAGCATTAATGAATTGCTTAAATCAGTGGCGTTTGTTGAATTATTCCTTTGGTCGTTTCATCACATTACATCTATAATGAAGGATCCACGGAAAAAATATGTCCAGTGCTAAAAATCTGGGCAAATATACACTTTCTTCTGTTAAAAGGAAGGTGGTTTTCCATTCTATAATTTGAATTGATTAGACATGTTTTTTCCGTGGACCCTTCATATTATCATCAGCCTATCTCAGGCCACTGCTGGACCTATAGGCCTTTCCTATTATCTATGCGTATGGGTGAGGTAAATGCCTATAATCGCCATGCAAGCGGATTGGCAATCGTCTTAGTGTGTTCACTATATTATACGATGCTGCTGTCCATCATCAATGTTCAATAAATGACTGGCCAGTGACGCTTCGACCCCTTCATTCGGCGTCGGTAAACTTCGGTATTTTTTCTTTGGTATATAACATATTAAAATATTATCGAACCGATTTACTCACGTATTTAAGTCGATGATCGCTCGACATGTTTTGACCCATTAAGAGGGTCCTCGTCCGGAGCACCCTCGGCCAAAGCCCGACGCGTACTGCGGGTCTGTGCCCTGCTTGAACCAGTCGTGCAATCATCGACTTAAATACGTGAGTAACCCGGTTCGATAATATTTTAATTTATGTTTGAGTCTTACGTTATTTATAATTCTAAAATTGGTATAATAATTATGACGTCTATATTGAAAGGAAATTATTCTTTAAAATGTAAATAGTCTCACAAACCGCCCGCGTTTTCAAAGGCCAGGTAAACATTCTATTTCCGATTTAAAGTAAAACGAGGAAACAAAACAAAACATTTACCTCAGCTCCGACATCAGAGGGATAAGGAAACGTCCTAAATGATGTATCGTACTTGCTATCTGTAGCTGTACCATGAGTTGGAATGTAAAGGATATGTTAGGTTGAACTCGATTTACTTTACCTGCTTTACGTATCGAGTAAAATCTATCGTATTAACTTGAAAAATCATAGTACGGGTACTGGTGTGCAACATGGTGATAAGTTTCTTTGAATATCAGCTGCAGGGTTTTATATAACAAGCCTACAATACGGTCGACGCTTTAGCACGGGCTCAGTGCTTGATAATGGAGAGCTAGGCTCTCAGAAACATGTCGCACGTAGTATATTTAACACGTGTATTTTTGTGGAACGACTCAAATTGCTTAACTATAATACATTTCCTAACTAGTGCGGGAAAACCTTTTTTCGGCGAGGGTGAAAGTTGAAGCCCGAGTAAAACGAGGGTGACAATCAATCGAGTTAAAAATAAGTTTTTGCACGTGTAAGAGACGACTTTTTTCATAACGAGTGCGTCAAAAAGAGAAATTACCGCGCGCGAAACGTGCGCAAAGTTCGTTCTTGCGCACTAGTTAGGAAAATATTTTTTGAGTTGTATTGTTAAGTAGTTACACTACTACTCGTATGTATATAAGTTCAAATAATAGATGTCATTATACTGAAGAAAAAATGCCGAAAGTTACCAACGCCGGAGGTGGGCTTTGAACTTACGTCCTCAGCTCTCGAAGCTGAATGCCTAAACCAATAGAGTGGCCGAGTGGTTTAGGCATTAACGGCATAAGCTAAAGACGTAGGTTCAAATCGCAGCTCCGGTGTTGATATTTTTTTTTATAGCCTATTTGGTGTCCCACTGCTGCGCAAAAGCCTCCCCTCTCTTTCTCCAATCGTCCCTATCCATGGCCAGTTCCCTCCACCTCACGTCGTACGCGTCCATGTCGTCCCGCCATCTCCTCTTTGGTCTGCCTCTGCTCCGTTGGCCATCTTGTGGCTCCCTGTCAGTTAGGATTTTAGCCCAATACGCCGGATGCATACGGTGTTGATAAAATTCGGTATTTTATCTTTGGTAAATTTAAAATTACGACACAAGTGCGAAAAACATGAAATTCGAAACGAGTGGCGATGTTTTAAATCGACACGAGTACGAATTTCCTTTTTGCACGTGTCTTGTACGACATTTTTTAGTACAGATGGCCCTTCGAAGCGTTGAACCTAACGTACAATGAGCCACTTCTCGCACTAGCGCCTAAAAAAGGCACCATCTGTACTGAAAATTATTTTCTATATCAAACACGTAAAATAATATAATTTTTATAATAAAATAGAGTAGATATATAGAGTAAATCCATTTAAATGTTGCCTGTACGAATAGAAAAAGGAAACTCCATTGAATGGTCAAAATGTTCATAGCTTCCAAGTAAAACGCAACAAATTGCATGAAACATTTTATTTGCTGAATTTCATTAGGTGGAACTGACAGACAGAATATCAGCTTTTCGTGCATTCGAGAGATTAAACGAACTCGTGACATTGCGAGTTAACATTGTGTCAGTTTTGCAAGTAAATAATCGAAAAATTTGTAGTTGAATTTTTACTTCATGTCATGACATTACGTTTCAACTGTGATGACACATTGTATGAATAATATGGTTATATTCTCTTTATTTTGACTTTTAATCTTAAATAATAAATATCTTGGGACATCTTACACAAATCGACCTAGTCCCACGGTGAGCTCTATTAAGGCGTGTGATGTGGGTACCAAACGATATAATACATAGATACTTAAATACATAGACAGCCATGACCAAGGAACAAATATTTGTCATAAATAAATAATGCCCTCGCCAGGATTCGAACCCGGAACCTCTAGCTTCGTAGGCAGGGTCCCTACCAACTAGGCTACGAAAGCTGAATATTTTTATCATGTGGTCACAGAATAAATAAGAGCAGATGTATCAGTGTAGACTAAATCTATCGTACAACTCTGCCGGACCCATCGTGCTAATTCGCACTTAATAGGTACTATCAGCCCTTTTTAGTCCACTGCTCTCCTATTAACTATGCACATAGACGCATTAGGATGTAAATGTCCATAACCGCCACGCTGGGCAAGCGGATTGGCGATCGCAGTAATGTGTCCACTATGATGACGCTGCTGCTCATCATCAATCTTTTAACTAAGAATGGTCAGTGGCACTTCAATCCCTTAGTCGACTCTTACGACACCCGCAGGAGGAGTTGGGGTGGTGACAAATGTATTCTTACTGCCACACGGCGATCCGACAATAGTGATAATTAAAAATAATTTTAATTGGTGTACCTATACTTTAGCCATAATTTATGAATATCTATTACGTAAACAATGATAGAAGCCTGCTATATAAGCGGGAGTTCCCTTGCTCTTTGTGTATACCACAAAAATACTTGTCTTTTGGCACTGGTCTCACCACGACCTACTAAGCTATGAACTATCGGCTATAAACACGAACAAAAGATACGCACTCCCGTGTAAAAAAAAGAGACACGGTGATAACCACCCGGCGGTAATAGCTGGTAGCTGAGTATGCCCGTATTTCTTTTATTTACATGGGAGTACGTATCTTTTGTTCGTGCTTATGGCCGATAGTTCATAGCTTAGTAGCTCGCGGTGAGACCAGCGCCTTTCAGTCATGGTTGATTTATTTGTATGTGCGTGCATGTAGCGCACAAAGGCAACTTTGTAGGTATAGTCAAAAATATTTTAGCTCGAAATTTAAAACTAGGACGTTGAAGGATGTTCCTAAAAGCGAAAAACCTCGTAAGAACCGTTTATATATTGGTAACAACGAACATCCTTTATTTTTCGCGATTCCCTAAACTCAGATTTTAAAATTGAACCGCTCACACGAGTATCTAATACGTAGTAACTTTGGAACTGCGGGAACGCCTCCAAACGATATCAGATAGGATAAGAGGGAATTTCGCGTGCCTTCATTGCCAATATTGGAGATAAGACAACTTTGAGCACGGGTCTCATTATTTGATAACCAGATAGCTTCTCGATGTTACGGAGTTACTCGCATCGTTTAATTGGGGCTGCGACATGTTTGCTGGGTAGAAGTTTGCGAAAATTCTGTCTGCTTCATTTCATCTTTTTATTTAACTATGTATTACTTTTCAAATTAACTAGGTACCGAAGCGGAGTAATTAGGGACATAAAATAATGAAGTTCCAGCTGTACGGAACGGCTTTTTTTTTGTTCATGTGACGAAGGTAGACAACTGAGCTCTCAGCCCACCTGATGGAAAGCAGGAACTGAGGCCCAAGGACATAGTGATTTACCCGTTAACCTGCCGCTAAATAGCAGTCTTTGCACTGCTGTGTTTCGGTTTGGGGGTAAGATAGCCGGTGTAATTACTGGCATAGAGGCAATCCATTTAAGTCCTCAGGGTAGGAAGCGCATAGGCGATTTTTCGATCACTATGTCCATGAGCCTTAGTTCCTGCTTTCCATCAGGTGGGCTGAGAGCTCAGTTGTCTACCTTCGTCACATAAAAAATTCTTTTGCTGTGAGTAAGAGTGTTTTTCCCATCAAAAGATTATTGCATATACGAGTTTGAGTAAGTATATCGTCAATTGGTGGACTGTTCTGTGCGGAGCCAATATAGATACACAAAAGGTCACATTCATGGTTTCTCACTGTGAGTTTTAATCTAGACTACGATTGGGAAATTCCGTGCAGCGTGCATCGTAGGCATTCGAAATCCATCAAAGGTATCTTTGATGTCTCATCGGTTGTGTTCAGATTACATTGACTGCACAACGTTAGCTTACTCGATAGTTTCGAACGAGAGTCCGTAAAGCTGTGAGTTATGAACTCGTCCCAAAGGCGAGTAAACGATGAGGTTTCGGCTATATTCTCGCTTACGAAAGAAATATTTAAAAGATACATATAAATCATCCTACTTGGCAACCCTGGCCATGTAAACATCAAAACAAAGGGCTCACGCAATTTTGATTAAAGAAAAAATATTTACGTAGGTACCAGAAACAGTTGTAACAGTTTTGAACATCCATTTCCTAACCTGTGTTCGCAAAACTCACGCAGCTAATTGTTGATACATTTTTTTGCCAGTCTGCGTGCGACCACGCGTGTAACGTCGTGCCCGAAACATCAAGATAAACATAAATTGTAAGTTTACGCGATTAAGACCTGTTTGTCGTTAAAATATGAGTAATAATCGTTAACGTTTAAATTAATATATAAATACATCCCATGTCAGTGAAAGTGAACATATTTCATTATTTATAGTTGATCGCTGAACAACGCTGCGGCAAGTAACTTTTTTTAAGAGCATTTACTCGTTCGTGAAAAAAACACTCGCAAATCGCTACTTACTGCTTGTTCATCGGCTTTGGTAGGATGCCTATTATGTTTGAACAATTTGATGACCAAGGAACTAATATTTGTGATAAATCAATACCATACACAAATAATACTCTCGCCGGGATTCTAACCCGGAACCTCCAGCTTCGAAGGTAGGGTCACTACCAACTAGGCTACGGAGGCTGTATTTAAAAAGTTTACCTAAAAGCCTTCCTAACGCGTACGAGGATCGATAGGGGTACCCCATACATAATTTAAAAGCGCCATCTGCAGCAAGATAATGGCTACAGCGAATTGAATACAAATTTGTTATTTTATTTAAAGCAGGTTAGGGCAAGTAAAAGTTTAACGGTTGGTGTAATGAAGTCGTTTTGTTTTTATTGTGCGCAATCATACTACGAGTATATTGACGAGACGGTGCCAATTCGGCTCGGCGTCACTTCAACGCCCACGCAGTAAAGAGTGGGTTGTGGGTTGAAAATTACTTCAATAGAATGCAGTTTAAATAAGTGACATTTTCAACAAGGGCATGTTGTATGAACAGTGGATCAAAACCAACAGTTGAAAGTTATGTCATTAAGTACGTACCAATTTATACTTCGGGAAATATTATTTTGACCGACTCTTATCTTACTTACGACCTTTTGTTTTGCATCATTAACAATAGAAAAGTGCTAGACTGCTGATTATCTAGTAAGTGTTAACGCAAAACAAAAGGTCGTAAGTAAGATAACAGTCGGTCAAATTATATTTCCCGAACTATACATGGATTTCGTTTCATTCTATGGGCGCTATGTTTAATTCTATTGCAAAACTGAAATTTTTGTATTTTAGTCAGAGTAAAATACGATGGCGAAAGGTTCCTGAACAAATACAAAAAATATGTATTAAAACCAGAGATCGTACGATTTTCTGCATTTTTGGTGCAATGTAGTTCAATTAAGGGATATCGTGTAAGTTATTTATAAGGAGATAGTGAGTTAAGGTTCGTTATTGTATTTCAACGTGTTATTCCTCGTTTCAACTTAAACTGATCCTTGGATTCCTTTAACTAAACTTCTAGGGTTTTTGGTGAAATGTAGTTGAGTTAAAGGAAAATTCCAGGGGTCGATTTTTAGCTGTAATGTGTCATAACACGTTGTATCACAAAGATGAACCTTAACTCGCTATCTCCTTTCGAGTAACTTACTTCACAACCCTTAATTGAACTACACTGCACCAAAAATGCTGGAAATCTTACTATTTCTGATTAAAACAATTTTATTTGTTCCAAAAATACAATTTAAATACAGTTGTAAGGGTATAATGTTATGAGAACCATTGAAGATTTTAATTTAGCTAAAAAAAATTTAAATTCAAGAAATCCTATCTTAATACAATTTTAATTCTCACACAAAACACGGTAATATTACCTAATAATCAAACCCGATAGTTTTTATTAGGTTGTTCGGTTATAGCTTTAAAATGACTGTTTTATCGCGATGGTAGTTAATGTCGCTAATGGCATGATACGGGTTATTAACGTGAAAGCGTAATCAAATGTATTTTCGGCTATTTTGATTGGTCGACTATGATTAATGTATGATTGTACTTCAACTTGACAAATGTATATAATTAAACAGTTACGGCCTTGACGATCTCCGGATTAATATGTTCGTCAGATAAAATGCTTACTATTCTTCTCCCTAGGCATTTAAATAAATAAATAATAAATAAATATCTTGGGACATCTTACAAATATCGACTTAGTCCCATGGGACTAGGGAAATGTTGGCTGTCTTTTTCATTTCGTTAGCCTCCGGAGCCTACTGGATAGTGATCCTGCCTACGAAGCTGGAGGTTTCGGGTTCGAATCCAGGCGAGGGCATAATTAGTGTATTGATTTATCACAAAATTATCATATTATACTTAAGTATCTATATGTATCTATTTATTATATATATTGTCGCTTGCCCTATCATAAGCCGTAACTAATTGAGCTTACCGTAGGACTGAATCGTTTTGTGTAAGATGTCCTAAGATATATTTTTCTCTTATGGGGGTCAAAAGAGCTCACGATTCTAAGTAGAAATAACATAAAAATATTTAAAAAAATGTGAACAGTACGGTCAAGGTCATAAAATATAAAAATGCAATGTATCAATGCTTATATGGGCGTCCGTTAGCTCGTTGGGTCGACGACTTTCGTAAGATTGCGGGACACTTCTGGGTTAGATTGGCTCAGGACCGAGATGAGTGGCGTGCTAGAAGAGAGGCCTATGATCAGCAGTGGGCGATAAATGGCTGAAATGATGATGATAATGATCAATGGTTGCCTGGTTAACCCAAGTCGAGCAAATCGTTTTTTGAACGACCTATACGACACTTACGTAAGGTTGACATTTCAATTTATTTATTTAATCGTATGGCTATACATTAGTCGCTTACTAATCTTATCAAATATCATGCTATAGTTTTATATCTAGCTTCTTTACCCAATTGGCTGCGTCCGCATCACATTTCAATGAAAAATTATCTCGACTTCGTTTCACCTCGCAACCCTCGATAATCCATAATTTCACTTCAATGTGAAAAAGAACAAGTAAACACGCCTTACCATGGCGACAGCCGGTAAACAACCCGTTTACAACATAAACAGATCGAGTATGACACAAACAAATCGGTCAATACTCGAGCGTCTTCACATATTTAATGCAGCACACATAGCCAATATCGTTACTTGCGTCGTGCACTGCTTCTAAAACGAGAGGCCACAGAACATTTCGAAGAAGACTAACCAAAGCATTTTCTCAATTAAATTATTTTTTTCTATGGTAAGCACATCTGTTACGACATTGTGGAATTATCCGCATTGTAAAAAAATAACACCAACATCAATTTGTTTAATTATAAAACAAATTGATGTTTCTAATCATAAATTGATTACAGCGCCCTCTATAGCAAATTCAACGCAACGGAGAGTTGTCGAGTTTGCGGACGATTGTCGTAGACACACGTCTTTGAGTGGCTTAAGGTTGTAGTACCTTCGAAACATTAAGTACAGATGTCGCTAGTGATTAGATTCACAATACCATTGACTAAATTCGCTGTGATCGACGGAAGGTTGTCTGGTGTAATTGGAAGCACGTTGGACCGGCAATCCAGAGGAAGCGGGTTCGAATCCCGTGACAACCAGAGTCTTTCGCAGTTGATTTATTCTATGGTAAGCACATCTGTTACGACATTGTGGAATTTTCTCAATTATCCTTTCGTATGATTGTCAAAAAATACTAAATAACAAGAGCGGCCAAGAACATGTTGAGCAGCCGTGCTCAGTGTAGGGGTACGGTTTCCGTAGTTATTCAAAAACGGTTAGGCCGATGATCGAAATAGTTTCATTTTAAGGTGCATTCAGACCAAACGAACATTCCCTATTCTAACCTCTATGAAATTCGATTGTTACACAAAACGTGATTGGTTGATTTCGTAGAGCGGGGGATAGAACAGCGAAATTGGTCTGAATGCACCTATAAAGTATTCATAATTTTTTTTATTGTCTTTGGACCCATGAATCAAGAGTTAGAGGGAGGTGGGGGATACAATTTTTTTTTTAACAAATTTTTCCTTGTTCGAATCGTGAAATTGGTATTTGCAGCAGTGCCCAAATATCGGATGGTCAAAAGTTTCAATTTACATCGTAAATATCCTGTTTTAATTCGCACTAATAATAATAAGTGAAACCAAATATAATTATGGTTAATACAAAGGTTTTTAAATCGTCGTGTAAAATTAAGTATAGGCGGCTATCGCCACGGAGGCTGTTTTTAGTTTATTTGGAAACTAGTAGGTATACGAATGATTTTCATAATCAAAGGTTTTATATACTGTGGAATTCCAACATAGCTTCCGTAGCCTACTTGGTAGTGACCCTGCCTACGAAGCTGGAGGTTCCAGGTTCAAATCCAGGCGAAAGGATCTTTTGTGTGTTTATTCATCACAAATATTTGTTCCTTGGTCATGGCTGTCTACCTATTAAAGTATCTATATGTATCTATCCATGTATAAATAGTCGTCTAGTATGATGTCCCAAGATATTCATTTATTTTTTGTGTATTTATTTATAACAAATTTTTGTTCCTTGGTCATGGCTGTCTATTATTTAAGTATCTATTTGTATCTATCTATTATAATATATTGTCGCTTCGTGCCCACATCATAAGCCTTAATTGAGCTAACTGTGGGACTAGGTCGATTTGTGTAAGATGTCCCAATTATTTATGTATTTATTATTTACAATTATTATTATTTATTTATTTATTTTATACCATTGAGAGCGTTTGTGGTATCAACTTCTACACTACCGTACTCTATGATACACACCGTCTATAAGTACTTACCTATGTTCCCGCAGTTTAAGCAAGAGCGTGGCGAAACATAGTAGCTTGTCCTCGAGATATACTTATAATGGCCAAATATACAGCCCAATTTATTTGATAGAACGAGATTCGCAAATATCGTTTTACATTGATCTTACACTATCGCTATTAGTTTTATTTGGATTATAACTAACGTGAGTTGACTGGTAAAGAATGCCCTGTGGCGTTAAGTCCACCAATTGTACGATAAGGTTACCTTTTGTGAAATAAATAATGAATATATTAAATATCATCGTGTACAATCATAGGAGGCTACGCTACCGCCACAGAGATTGTTTTTAGAGAAAGGTATTTCTAAACTAGTAGGGTCACGAACGATTTACATGATCAAAGATTGTAGAATCCCAACATATTGTATTCGTTTAAAAATCAGTCATCATCTATTATGCACTATTAATGGTCTGTATAATAGTAGGTAATAAATTAATAATATAATATAACGCATCCTACCTAAAGAAAACACCATACATGCCCATATTGTCCATTATGTTACCGCGCTGCAGAAAGCTATACACCAATTTTAGAAGAAACTAATAGTGTGCTTCCCCGAAAATACCTTCCATTTTGGTTAAAGTGTTGCTAAACTCATGTAAACTCAGCATTTACGCAAAGTTACTAAGCCGTAGTGCAGAGGCCATAGCTTACTCTCCGCAGACTCCGCATTTCTAAGCATCTAAATACAAAGGGATTTCAAACATGGAGCTACCTATTTTATTTGTTAAACATGTTCTTGTTTCATATCTGATTATTTATATATTTTGTACTTAACAGTACCTTGGTGTTATAGCTGTAATGCAGTGTAACTGATTTGATTAATAAATAATCAACGCCACGCTGTACGCAATCACGCATCGCTGTACTCCCCTCTCATGCATCCCAGCAGGGTTCAAAACTGATTTTACAAAAAAAACCCCAAAATTGCGCCATATTTTAAAATGGTTTATACTTTTTATGCAGTATTCAATATTGTATATAACTAACATTATCGTATTTTTTATTTATTTATTTTATTTTATTTATTTAATCACACCATAAACAAAGTATGTTTGTATTGTATATAAATACCAAAGAATGGTATCCCTTCCCTCTATCCCAGTTCACATTCATACCAGGGGCCGATAACCGATATTTTGTCCATAAAAAAGAACTGTTCTTTTTACGTTCTTTTTCACTCTTCGGTAAATACATTCTAAGTTAATGAAGTAATTTAAAAATATGATGTTGTAGATAACATGGAGTACTGCATTAAAGAGATGCAGAGGTTTTTATAAAATACCGTTTCTGTAGGTTTATGATGGTACCGCGTGTAATCGTTTGTCGGCGTTGCCGTTAGGTTCTAACGAGTATGCAAGTGTGAGAGTGATGATTAGCACGATAAATAGATAAAACGGGACTATCATAAGACGCCAGCATGCTTAGCCAAGTTGCCATTCGCTAACGCTTAGTAGCGTATCGTAGTTTTCCCTTTCTGTCACTCTTTCAGTCAAGTATACTAATGCGACAAAGACAGCTAGCTGCCTTTCGTTTACGATTGACGATTAAGCGTTAGCGATTGGCAACTTGGCTAAGCACCCTGGTCCCTGATTTATACCGTCTTGCATGCTCTGTTTTAGCGAATCTGTGACCGGTAACCGTCGTTGCTTACGCGGCACACCGTGCCCGTGTTCCGACTCGATTTGGCCAATCTCCGCGCGAATGGGGCTGGTTTCATTACTGCCTTTATGTAAACTTGCGTGCGATGGAATGTGCAGTGTGGTTGCTCTTTTGTTTTAGGTTGAAGTTGTGTGAAGCAGCCCTAATTTAAGAATAAATTTCATACGACAATTTTGATCAAAACAAACTATTTAGCGGGTCGCTTACAAAAAATGTATACATAATTAGTAGAATAAGATTAATGTTTATTTTGGTGAGTAGAAAAAATTTACAAAGGAATTACTGAAATCATAAACACACCAAATAAGGTTACCAGTCGGCATGTGCCATGGCCAGGTTGCAACAACGCTGATTTTTAGGGTAACCAATTTTGTGTTTTTTGTTGTCATTAAATGCATTTAATCACAACAAAATTTTACATCATAAATTTTGTGTTACGAAGTTAAATTTTGGCTAAAAACTTGTCACTAAAAAATCTCGTAGATTTTTATATCAATGCACTATTACTTTTTTGGTCGTTTTATCCAGCCAAATTGAACATAATTTTGGAAAACTTATATTTATTTTATCTCATAACATAACATTTCAAACTCGGGAATTCATTTCTGCCCTACTTATAATGTATCGTATCTCATTGTTTTTACATTCTATGACAATACGTGTGATTCTAAAATACCAACGTAACTAAGTTTCTATGGAGAATCGAGCTTGCTGCAGACTCTTAATGTACGTTATTCGATTGTAAACATGCAATACATTTCTGCCACCGTTCCCGTGCCCCGGGTCTATTTATAGTGTTAGTAGCAAACCAAACACAAGCGGTTCAATGGAGATCAAATAGAACAGTGTGGAAAACAAGTTTTGCTTTTTTTTTCTATTTCGGCATATTGGCGAATGCCATTTGAACTTTTTCTTTGTACTTGAGTTCAGAGCACACTAATGGCTTGAGGTTTCGTACTGGTTTCTAATTTTGAAGGAAAATTTGGGCATATTTATGATACTTTGAAATGGGCGGATTTTTATTTTGTAGTAGTTTTTGAATATTATCCAAATTTGTAATTTTTTACATTTTTTCTACTCAGTATCACGAGCTCTTTCGATCCTTATAGAAACAAAAAAGTGTCAAAAAAAATACATTGAGTTACTATTTTTCATACACTTTCTTTGAACGTAACTCAATGCAAGACAAAATAATGTATGGAATCCTCGGGACACTTTTTTCTGCTAATGAGGATCGAAAGAACTCGCGATTCTGAGTAGAAAAAATAGGAAAAAATCCAAATTTAGGTAATTTTTTCTACAACTCAATAAAAATCCGCCCAAATACTTCTTCATCGTAATAGAAGTCGTATCTTTTCCCACAAGAAAGAACAGAATAGAAAATAATTCAAATTCAAATTCAAAATTATTTAATTCAAATCTCATAACAAAGATTCATAGGTTGTTAAAACATTAAATACTTATACTTAGAATTAATTACGATAAGTGCCATTTTTTTTAATAAAATAAAAATACAATAACACATAAACAAAATTACAATATCAGGTCATCTAGATACACCATTTCTCAACATCTGTTGCTGCCACATGCAGATCGTTCCAGTGTTTGATCAATGGTGCATCTATCTTACCTGCCAACGTTTGAAACAAATAAATATGTGTCATAATTATACTACCTACTTGGTAAGGAAATATCCCTGTCACTATAATGACTTCTTCATGGGAGTGTTAGAAAAATCCTCAAAATTTTCGATATTCGATTTCGCAGTATTGCCAAAGGATGCGCGAATATTTTAAAACGATCAAGGTCATCGGCTTCTGTCGGCCTACAAAATCGTTCAGATTTCATAATACCCACGGCGACACTTCGCCACTTCACTCGAGTCGTAAAACCGTCTTTATTAAGCCAGCCAGCTCAAAACTTGTATATTTTATGAGCGACAATCACATACGACGCTGTAAAATAAATGAGGGAAATGGCTGACGCTGAGTTAACAATTAGTCGAAACAAAGTTATTTTATTTTATATTTAAACAAGCTATTCTTGTACAGGCAATTTCACTTTTAGGGACACACAATCAACGTAACGACAATTAATAGTTGCCGATTTCTAAAAATGAGCTTTTGACAGTTATAGATTAATCCTTATTAATAAAATAGTAGTGAAGACTCACCATTATTTCGATAGTCTTAACGTCTTAACTAGGTTGCCTTAAATATTTCGAGATTTTAACGAACTAGGGGTGCCACCTGTCAAATGAAATTAGTTTTAAAAAGTATAGTTCAAACGTTTTGGCGGCATAATACAGGAAAAACAAAGTTTTGTCACTTATCGTATTTTATTATTGTCTTAGAAATCGGCTACTGTAAGTCCGATGTCTTTACGATTTTAAGCTTTATCGGTATTTTTATATTACAATTATCTCTTACATAATTTACAAAATTAATCCGAAATATTTTACAAAAATAAGTGTTTGAACGAACGTGAGAATATTTTCACAAGAAAGATAAAGTCAGATAGTTTCTATTCAATTAGAGTAATACCTACATGTCGCGCGTTGACGCGCTTCAACCTTGCGGTGACGTGCATGATTTGACGTGCGTACGTGAACTCACGTCGCCGCCCGCGGCCACGGTCGCGAAGGGGTGAGCGGCAAATTGACAAAGGGTCTCCGAGTGGATCGTCGTTTGCGAGTGACGGCGAGCGGCGACCAGAATACGGGATGAGCTACGCCTCGGGGGGAAATAAAACAACACGGATCCTGTAAAAAATATGACGCCGGCGAGAGTTGCGAGCGGCAGCGGCCCTTGAGAAGAGCTGGAAATTAATATTAGATTTTAAGAACGCTTTATGTTTTACTAGCGACCCGCCCCGGCTGCGCACGGGTACTATACCTACATAAAAACTTTCCTCTTCAATTACTCTACGTATTAAAAAAAATCTCATCAAAATCCGTTGCGTAGTTTTAAAGATTTAAGCGTACAAAGGCAAAGGACATAGGGACAGAAAAAGTGACTTTATTTCATACTATGTAGTGAAGTGAAGCGTAAAGAAGTACAAATACAGTATCTACTATCTACATCTGAGGTATCTGATAGCTGTCAAGTTGCGAGCAACACTCATCCACGGTACTTCTTGCGGTTAAAATAGAAAATTGATTGATTTAATGTTTCACATCACACACTCATCATCAGCCTACATTAGTCCACTGCTGGGCAAAGGTCTATCCTATTACCTATGCGTAAGGACACATTAGGACGTAAATACCCTTAATCGAAAGCGATTTGGTGATCGCAGTAGTGTGTCCACTATGATGACGCTGCTGCCCGTCATCAATCTTCGATAAATAAATGGTCAGTGACACTTCAATCCCGTAGTTGACTCGACTCCCAATAGGGAGTTCCCATAAATACAAGGGAAGAGTTGGGGTGATGACAAATGTATTCTTATCGCCGCCACCACACGGCAAGTGTATGTGACTAATTCTTAAGCTATTTCTTATACAGGGTGTAAGCTCTTAACGGGTGTTAGTTTACGAAATAATAAGTACATTCAAATAACTTTTACTTAAAATTAGAGCCACAAAATTATCTACACAAAATAATTCAGCGCGCAATGTAGAGCAACATACGCGAGTTAAACACTCGTTGACAGCTATTTCAAAAGCAGATGACATAACTGCCATATCAACAATAACAAATGTTCGTACCTCCATTGCTGGTCCGATAATCTTAAAAAAAATCTGTGGGGTCATCATAATTAAGAGTAACTTTTAAAAAACCTTGTAATCCATGATTTCACTAATGAATCCCATGCCTGGTTTAATTGATCGCCCGTATTAGATTTACACACTGTATAGGAGCATTTTATGAAAACATCTACTTTTTGTCGCTTACGTGTCGCTATGGTAGCTACCCTAACAAAATATGCTAGCTGGAAGGAAACACTGTCAATCTTAAAGCCTTGATATGTTATTATTATACTCGTACTGTAACTCGGCTTACTAATTTAATTTTTCAAAAGTATGTAAAAGACAGTGTCGCTTACGACAGCTTTTTATGGAATGCTCCTATAGTGTCTCGGATTTCAATAGTTCCTACTACATCTCTGATAGCATCGCTGTCGCCTATCCTCTAAACTTGGTCCTCAAGTCACGCCTCACCGCTCCATCACCGCTAATGTCCCGCCCCGGGCAGATCACTCACGATACGACATCTCGCATTCAACTACTAAACAATTTCACTCGCACCTCTGTGATAAGACCTTGGATAAATCTTTGCGAACAAAGTTGACAAACATTTAGTCAATATCAAAGGATGATTTGCCAGGAATTAATACTGAAAAAGACTTCTGCTAGATATTGAAAAAAAAATGTATTCGGAAGATCTGGTAGGGGGAATAAGCAATGAAACGAACGCGTTATGTAACGGACATTATTTTTTTTATTCTGAACGGACATATTGTTTTGGTCATTGGCAACACTGATGACCATAATGGTGCATTATCTATGGTCATCAATGTTGTGATTGGTCGGAGCGGACATGGACCGTCCGTAAGTAGCCGTAGCCTGCGGTGGCCTGTGATGTCAGTAAAATAGATATTTTACTATTATCACACCTATCATCACGGTAAAATAGGAGGAGGTAGCCACGTTCTAGTTCAAGTCCTGTTTACAGAGTGTCTCACTTTTTACCGATAAGTCAGAACTCAGAATGTTGAAAAACTCGCTTGGGAAAGCCAGTTCCAAAGGCTCAAAGGAATTTAAACATTCTACCAGCCTTATCCGAAGCTCCTAAAACAGAATCGATAGACATTTATGTAATGGACTTTACATTTTAATGCGAAGCTATGTCTTTAGTCGCTATAAACTGGAATATACTGGATGACGTTTTAGGTACTACCTTGTTACAGTATTTTGTTTTATCTTACGGAGTTGAGTGCCAGCCAACGACTTATCTCGGCTCTTAGGCACATTGCGCGAGCAGATGCGCTATCATGAAATCGTTTGAAAGCATTTGCGATAAATTGCTATCGTGATTCATTTAACCCTTAAACAGGCCTGGCGATTTTTTCACTTTCGTCTCCTGATTTCGGTAGATAATAGCGTTAATAAAAAACTAATTTCTTGTTTTTTTTTTAGAAACATTATTTCCAAAAAAAAAAACCCGGTGGTCCATATACGCCCTGTGCTCGTCACCAGGAGGCCCACGTGTTCCGTATGTGGCCACTGCCCTGCTGGCGATACATTGAAGTTTTAAGGGGTAGTTGTTATGTTTAAATGTAATTATGGACAAAATAATACCACAATAAAAAGTAAGAAAAAAGGATATTTATTTTTACATTCAAACGCCATTTAGCAAAATCCGCTTCAAAACTAACTTATAATTATATACTTGTAGTAAGTCTTGAGATGTTTAGTGGGTGGACCTACATGGTGTACAGTAATAAACTTACCCTTAAATTTCACATAAATGCCCAGCCGGGCAGTGGTCACATACAAACCACTTGTGCCAAACCGAAACGGGCAGAGGTCATATAGGGCCCACAAACTTTGAGAGCAAAAATTTTTAGGAAAAAACTATTACCGTGACCATTTTTGACATACTACACTTACATTACCTTATACACTACCAAAATAAATCGACACATAGCACTTACCGTAATTTTTTTCGACACAATAATATTTAGTATTTATCTGGAGCAACACACAAAATCTGCCACTTTTTCTGTTTTTGAATTTGACAACTAAATCGTCAAATAAATTTGTTCTGACACATCGATTTTGGGTGCGTTCAGAAATCTGTCAGTTAATAGACTATACGTCAGTGACATTTAGTGGCCGATACAAGCATATTGCTCGTCAGAAAAAAATCATTTGCTAAGTGGTCGCTATGAGATCACAACCTGGTTAAGGGTTAAGCAAGCATCCATAAACAAGATAACGGTTCCGTAATTTTTAAATAACGTTATCGCTCACGCTAATTAATGTGTCCGTCATTTTGTGAATGGAGTGAATGTGCAGGCTTATTGACAAGCAAAATAATGCTCAAAGCAATTTTCGTATCACTGTCAGTGGCATACGCGTGACAGTTAACAATGCGCTTAAAATTGAATTACGAAACCAAATAACTTTGGCAGGCGTGTAAGGCGAAATGCGGTCAAACATTCGGTCTTTACTAATACATATTTCAATTTCTCGTTTTGTATTTACTTGGTAAACAATCTTTAGAAAACCAGAATTAAATTACTTTGTGTTTTTCGTCACCAAGTCTCTCATAATATGGTGTATGGCAGATAGCTTAATATGATATAAAAAGTAGTAGGTAACCATTTGCACGTAAATGAGCTAAGCTTATATATAACTGGTAAAATGTTTCACATTTATCTACCTATAGGTATGCTAATTTGCTGCTTGGATGTAATAAAAAAAAAACAAAAATTCTAAATATTTTATTGATACAGTAAAAACTTATTAAACACAACTATTTTACAATCTAAAAGTAAATACAATACTGTAGACACCGAAATACATAATAGAAATACGTAATACAAGTGAAGACTGTATAATAATTACATTAAATATTCCAAATACATAACCAGCCCATCCAGTATGATATTCTTATTAATAAAACATTTTTAGAGGGAGGGGATTTAAAATTTTTAGACGGTCTGCATGGGCGTCCGGTCCCAAATAAAAACAATCCTTTTTTTCAAAACCACCACAATTTTTGTTACACACTATTGACACTGTACACCAGAATCACGGTTTGCTACAAAAAATCATAAGCCTGAACTCATTAGTAACAAATTTAATATAGTGTTATTCGCAGAACGCAAAGTTTTCCTCTTGACAGTGGAATTGAAACCGCAAAAACTTACCATCACCCTAACGTCAGAAAACATCAAAACAAGAGTATTCCGATCTCAGCGACTACTTCATTTTCATATTTGTTTATCAAATATGGAAGGGAGCGACACTGGTAGTTAGGGCGGAGGTATTCTAGTTGAATTGCAAATTTAAACATGACTCCTGTTCATCCCTGCCGAGACTTCCCTGGCGGGTCCTTAACCGAGCCGCGGATATACGGCTGACATTCGACGCAAACACCTAAGGCCTTATTTTACCTTGTGTTTGTATTCAGAAATTCACTGGGACTCTCCTTACGTCGTGATGGAATGTCGCGTGGAACAAAAAACGCGTTATAATTGAAGTTTGAAGAACGTTTTGATAACGTTCAACAGATTTACTTGTGTCGCACAAAACGAAAAAGAACTATAGACATACCGTGAGTTGATAAGTAACTATTACATTCGATGCAAATACCTGAGGCCTTATTTTACCTTGTATCTTTATTTCGAAATTCACTAGCATTCTCCTTACATCGTGATGGAATGTCGCGTGAAACGAAAAACACGTTTTAAATGTAGTTTGAAAAACGTAACGTAACTTGTAACTTCGTTTTCATATTACTAAACAACTTGAATACAATTTTTTGGTCTCTTAGTCTTGATTATTTTTGACTAAATTGTCACGTTTTCATATACCTTTTCGATTGGCCTACAAAACAGAACATTTTTGCGAATTGGCTGTATTGTAGGATCGTTAGTTTCATTATTTTGACAGCTTTATTTTTGTTTGTTTATGAGAATGAATACTCGGTGAAACAACGCTTGTTCTTCTAAACATGTTTTTATCCTAAACAAATTAGCGGTTTTAACCGTTTTTCGTTTTAGGTTTTCGGAACAGTTATGAAAAACGTACGAGCCTTGTCTGGAAGATTCCAGAAAATACTTCAAATTTGCAATTCACTTTAGATGATAATACCTCTGTACCCCTACCAAGACTATCTCGCGTTTGCGTACACAACCTCACTCAAATCAATTGGTCAGTTCCTTTCCTACTTGCCTAGATGCGGTGTAGTTTAATAGTATAACACTCTCCCCGACGATATAGATACAAATACAAATACAAAAATCTTTATTTCGTTACGAAACACGTATTAATAGTCTAAGGGGATGGAGCCGCCCAGTGAGCGATAATACCGCTCGTGTTGGGAGACACCGCTCTTCCTTAGGTACAATAAACGTTAATACACTATTAACATGAGTACAGAGAAAAAAGAAGAAAAACAATTAAAGTAGACAATAAAGATTAAACAAAACAACAACACATAATTAGGTATATAATGTAACTCAATCAATTTTTTTTTTATTTATCAGAGCGCTTGCGTGCGTGTTTGTATATGTGCTTGTGTGTGTGTGTGTGTGTGTGTGTGTGTGTGTGTGTGTGTGCGTGTGTGTGTGTGTGTATGTGTGTATTAATAATAGGCATAGCTCGTATATTCACCGAAGAAGATTCTCTACCTCTTCATATGTTTTGGTTTTTAGACACTCTATTACAACCTTTTTGCATTCATGGCGTGGTTTAGAATGGACATCTAATATTTTATTTAATTTATTGTACAGGTGTGCTGATTTTAAGTCGTATTGTGAGTTAGCAAAGGAGGAACGGGTTTTTGTTATTTTAGCTACATATGATATCAGTCTTTTCTTTTTATAATGAGGGTTGTATGGTAATGTGTAATGTTTTTTTAATATACATTGGAGAATGTATAGCTTTCTAACAGATAATAAGCCACTGACTTCATACAAAAGATCAGTCGGAAATGTATATTTTTTAAAATACATCACCTTCAGTAGTGCCCGTTGTGCACGCTCCAGTTGTATGAATCGTGTTTTTGCTGCACCTCCCCAGACAGTTATGCAGTACACCAAGACAGATTGTGCTAAGGACATATATATTTCATTAAGGATGTTGCGAGGTTTATCATTTTTTGTAATTATTGTCTTTGGCACAATGTGCCTCAGCGTCTTAAATACCCAGAGCAATTTTCGGGTTCTACTTATAACTTTGTCGATGTGAGAGTGCCAATTAAGATGTTCATCTAACATAACTCCTAGGTACTTTACTTCCGAAATCTTTTCAATGGACGGGCAATTACAATTTGCAACATCACAGGCTTGACTTGAGTGTATTTTGATTGTCATATATAGAGATAATAGGTATTTTTAATAATGACAAATTATTCATGGTAGTTTCACTGTATGATTTTTAAGCACTCGTCAGTTAAGTAATTAGGTTTCCTATTCCATTTTTATACTCATAGACTTCAACTTTGTCAGTACTTTAATTTAAAACTTGGACACCATAAATATTTTATCAGTAGATGCAGGTCGCTTCCAAACTGTATATGACTTATGTTCAGGCAGTGGATGGCTTATGACTGAAGTCCTCATTTCACTTATACCACCTTCAATATATGTCTTTACATATTTTGGACCAACGCTTGCCTTAATATTCTCAACCACAAGAAACTCCTCGTAAGGGAGCAGCTTACTTCGCCCGGCAAAAGAGTTTTTCTTCAATAATATTGAATGTTTAAAGACGCTTTGTTATTGCTGTTTAATCTTGGCAAGCCGACGTTTTGATCGAGAGTTCAGTTTCTTTGGCGATTGGGATGGATAATGGAATACGGAATAGTTTTACAGATTAAAGTCAGAGCAGCAGTGACGATTTAGATCCAGATAAGTTTTTCAGGGACGGAAAAGCATGACTGGGATTGTCGGACGATATTTAAAAAGACGGCAGAGCCGACCTGGAATCGCATCGCCGCAACCAGAACGAAGTGGAAAACCATTGAAGAGGCACATATGTTCAGCAGTGGACGCAGATATGCTGAGAAGAAAAAATAGAAGAAGTGTTTTCGGTTGTTTTTTTACCCCTTGTATGATCTAAAATGCTTTACCTTTTAAATACACACACATCACATCATCAGCTTCACTCAATCCACGTATTAACGTAGTCCTCTCCTATTACCTAAGCATAATTATGGCCGCATTAGGAAGTAAACGCCCATAACCACCTCGCTGGGCAAGCGGGTTTGCGATCGCAGTAGTGGTGTGCCCATTATTGATACTGCTGCTCATCATCAATCTTGTATACCGGAATACTCAATGCCACTTCTCTTTATATGTATCATGCTTAGAAAAAAAACGCACAAACATGAAACTTCAGTTTAGTCATGATAAATGGACAAGTTGAACCCAAGCGGTCAGCCGACAAGCGTGGCATTGCGCCCGCGACGCAAATATTTACTGTCGTATTTGCTAAGCCAGCTCGTGCCCTTTGAAGTAAACAAAATAAACACATTTATACATATGAGCTTTTTATTACCAGTATATCATTGTTTGGGTGCACTGGACTCGTACTTTGAGTAGAAAAAGGAATACTTTAAAACAATTACTTAATAGGAGTAGTATTGGACATTGGTATACGTAAATATTAAAAGTAAATCTCAGGGACACTATTGAACTTTTCATTTGATGTTAAGTTCTAGCAAAGGACGGTTCATCTGAAGTGTAAAATGATGAAACCGTCATACGCTATTAGAACTAAAATAAAAAAAAACATGTCATAATCTAGTCCTAGCCGATTTCGGTCACGGCGACTGGTTACACTGGTTGTTGAGCGCGTCGTTAATGTGCTCTCAGGTGACTGATATAGCCAATCTTTGCTGCAAATGTGCGGCCACAGTCGCTGCAAGTCAGCACCCCACTAAAATTGTAATTAATGACCGCAGGTGGCCTGGTCTTCAACTCGTTGCGCCTAGTCGCCTAGTCGAGTTGCACGCATCTCTCATTTTCAAAGGCTTGCACTTTGCTCTGCACTGTACGCCTCCATAAAACATGTAATTAATCGACAAGCCAATTTTTGACAGGGAAGTGAAATCATGTAACTATTAAAATAACTGCGAACTTTTTAAAAGAAGCCTCGATCATGGCTAAAAGGCTGGTGCACGGTCGGAACTATTTATTAATATCTAGTAAACCCGTAAGACTTGGGAGCGTACAAAGTTGGTTAACAGACCAAATACGTGTGTGTCAGTAACAGCTGACCAGAGACGCTAATGTCATACATAAGGAAGAGGTTCTATTTTGATAAATACCTCAACACACACTGTATACTCTGTCCGACAATCTTCGGCAGAAGTAAAAGCAAATTTCAAAGATATAGGTTCGTATTATTGATCGCTCATAGAAAATTTCAATTTGTAGCTCTTTTTGAGCGCTAAAAGTTGTTACACAAAGTTATGACGGTAAATTTATTAAAGGCTGTTAATTATGTACATTGTTTTGCAATCGACACTTATAGCAAGCTACCATTGACCGCTTACTACTACACATGCTTTATGTAGCTTTGTTACATGTCATCACTCTTATTTTACATGGACATAGAGTCTATCGCAAAAATCAAAGCATGTGAGTGGCTACCTGACGCGTCGTATGCTTGTACTACTGTGATTTTACACGTAACCCAAACTTTTTTCGGTTCACAGCCCTAAATTTTTCTGCACACGTTCAACTCGTCCAACGAATAATTAAAACGTCGAAACCATTCCCCGTAATCACAACTTTGCAGGAAAAAACGCATTAACGGAATTAAAACGTTACTGAAACTAGAGTTGAACCAAAATTCATGAATGTATTTGAGAGGAATATACTGTTGTGTCATACTAACCTGTTTCCTCATATATATCATTTTTGTTTGAAAATAAATAAATATCTTGGGACATCTTACACAAATCGACTTAGTCCCATGGTAAGCTTAATTAAGGCTTGTGATTTGGGTTCCAAACGACGATATATTTATATGCCAGCCATGGCCGAGACATTGATAAATTAAACACACAAATAATGCCCTCACCCGGATTCAAACCCGGAAGCTCCATCTTCGTAGGCCAGATCACTGCCAACTTTGCTATAGAGGCTGCCGACAAAAGTAGTTTTTTAGCGTAGAAAACTCAATATAGCACCCAAATAAGTTCAACCACTTGGGATGTGAGAATATTAGGTGCTAGGAATGTCGAGATCAGCATTATCCTTATTTTCATGCTTCTGTAACACTAAGCTGTGATGATAAGATGAACAGTAAATTCTCTTTATTATATACAAATATAAATCAGATCTATCCTCGTGCCTACATGACGTCAAAACTTGCTAAATCAAATTGGAAATTGTCTAATTGACATAGAATTATTGATTGTGGCTTATGTCCTTTGGGTAGGTTGATGGTGGGGAATACTGATGTAGGCAGAAGGCTATAGAGAATGACATACAAATCAGAGATGTATTATAATTGTCTACAAAGATTTGACATTGCAATGAAGTAACGGCTGTATTATTGGTATCTTAAAATGCTCGCGAAAATCCTTCTATCACCGCTCGCCGCTATATTCACTCACTCAACCTCGTATCTGTCATACTCCGATAAAACAAACTCCCGTATTTAAAGTGAAAGAAAGGTGACAGTTCTATGAATTTATTGCTATAAATCCGAGATTTGGTAATGCTGCTGGTAGGAGGACCTCGTGCAGGGTCCGCCCGGATAGCTACCACACCGTCTATCCCGTTAACCTGCCACTAAATAGTACTGTGTTCCGGTTTGGGGGTAAGATAGCCGGTGTAATTACTGACATAGAGGTAACCCATCTAAGTCCTCAGGGTAGGCAGCGCATAGGCGATTTTTTGATCACTATGTCCATGGCTGAGGCTTCCCGCTTCCCATCAGGTGGCTCAGAGCTCAGTCACATGAAAAAAAAAGTAAGTATAGCGACTATATTCGGCAGAAGACTGCTAATTAAGATCACATTACTCAAAAACTTTATAATGAAGCGCTCTCAACACGGTAATTAGATTTTCTTTTGTTAAAACCCGGTGGGCAGAGTTATTTCCTCTCCCACCTGAATTATTCGGGAACGTATTTTTTTATAATTTCTGGAAGAAAGTTCTGGAACTTTTTTGATAAATCCGTAATTGCGAGATGAGAAGGTACCCGCTTGGAATTTGTGTTGGATTTTTAGATTTTTTCGGTGTTTTGGTTCGTTATATTCGTGTGATATTAATGTTTAGGATGTTTTTAATATGTTTACGGTACCTATGCGTGATACTGAGATATTTTTTATTACTATGCAGACTACAGTGATCGGCCGCTATGAAGTCAAGTCAATTCCCGGTTTCTTTTAGTCTTTCCATCTAGATATGTGGACACACATGCGATACGTGTTTGACGCATCTGCTACGTTGCGTAACAGGGATTGGTGGATATCCTAACGTAACTACATTATATCATACATAGCATATCATCATCATCATCATCATCATCATCATCATCATCATCATCAGCCTATGATAGTCCACTGCAGGACGTAGCCCTCTCCTATTAACTATGCGTATAGACGCATTAGGAGGTAAATGCCCATAACCACCACGCTGGGCAAGCGGATTGGCGATCGCAGTAATGTGTCCACTATGATGACGCTGCTGCCCATCATCAATCTTTTATCAATTAGTGGTCAGTGACACTTCAATCCCTTAGTCGACTCTTACGACACCCGCAGGAGGGGTTGGGGTGGTGACAAATGTATTCTTACTGCCGTTACAACACGCGGCAGCATATATAATTTGTAATTGTATTATGGTCTGAGTCATATTTTATTTCATAAGTGCGAAGTGTAGATCATGCGTTACGTGTTTGTAGGATGTATTTACTACGCATCGTAGCAATGATTGGCGTACGTGATACGCTGCGTAGTAGAGATTAGTAGATCAGTAACACTTCAATCTCTTAGCCGACTCTTGCGACACCCGCGGGCAGAGCTGGAGTGGTGACAAATGTATTCTTACAACCACTACACGGCGAGGGGTCATAATTAAGTGTACCCTGAGGTTGCAGGCGCCCATAGGCTACGGTGACTGCTTTCCATCAGGCGGGCCGTATGCTTGTTTGCCACTGACGTGGTATAAAAAAAAACTTAAAAAAACCTCGTAATCCATGATTACACTAATCCCATGCCTGGTTTAATTTATCGCCCGTATTAGATTTACACCCGGTATTTGTTTTCTCAAACATTTCATATCAAGTATTTGTAGACTGTCACTTTTAAAATTACATACATTAGAAAATAAAAACCGGCCAAGAGCATGTCGGGCCATGCTCAGTGTAGGGTTCCGTAGTTATTCAAAAACGGCTTGGCCGATTATGTTCGAAATAGTTTTATTTGAAAATCTTCTATAAGCTCATTATTCATGATTTTTTCCATATTATTGGACCTACGGATCAAAAGTTAGAGGAGGATACAATTTTTTTTTCTTCGGGAGCGGTTATCTCCGAAAATATTGACTTTAGAAGAATGCTATTTCTTAAGACCCGTATTCTTTTTAAGAGACCTATTCAATGATACCCCACACTATAGAATTACAGCAAATATAAAAAAATCATCCCCACTTCACCACTTGGAGAGGTACCCGAAACATTTTTTTTTTCTAGTTTTTATTCTACCACTTTGTTGGCATGATTAATATAAATACCTGTCCCAAATTGCAGATTTCTAGTACTAACGGCCACTGAGCTATGCTGCGGACAGACGGACAGACGGATAGGGCGAGACTATAAGGGTTCCGTTTTTACCATTTTGGCTACGGAACCCTAAAAAAGTAATTTCGCTCGGCGGATTAAGCAGTGACCTCACATAACTAACCCGGAGCATGGGGCATTGCAATTTACTGCAGCCGTTTGCTGTAATGCATGCATCTATTCATGAATCTTCCATCGGTTTTGTGTGGTTTGAATGGATACCTCAAATGCAGCTGTTTTGTACACCTGATTGGAAATCAAATTGGGTTATTGTCAGTCGGAAAAACAAAAGTTGTCCACAGTGGTCAAAAGTCAACAGCTTTTATAAATGTATGTTACGATTTGATTGCAATGGGCTATAGATCGGGGAACCTAGTTGTACCGTCAATTGTTTTATCCCAAAATTAGCAGAGGATTTCCTTAACTTTAGGTATGTCCACTGAAAAGAAGATAACTTGAATCTGGCAATGACCCAATTATCTTTTGAATGCAGAATAAATATTTTTTAAGAACCTACATAATGATGATTTGTATAATAGGAGGTTTAAAGCACTATTTGCTTGGCCTTGGAGTATATCAGAGCTTGCTGAATTTGAAGCGTGTTAGATTCAGAGTTGGGCAAAAAGTAGTCTGATCACTTCTGTAAATTACATTTGTATGTGTACTTTGTAATCTAGATTACAAAAGTAATCGGAAGGAGTCATCGGATTCCTTTTTGTCCAACACTGACTACATTGCCTGGCTCATACTGTATCCAGTTATTTTTTTGGCATAATTATGCTAAAAGAGAAAACCTGATTTTTATGAAGCCTATGAGACATAAGCAAATAAGCATCACCTTAATTCATTTCACGCTTTTGATGTTTGAGTATGTACTTGTCGCTGCAATTTATACACCGGCATTATGAGTTATTAGCAGAGATCAGTAAAATGTGCGTAATTGTTTACAATAATATGGACATGAGTCCTAAGCTGATTTAATAATTAATCATTTAATCATTTTTAGGAAATTACATATTTAGCACCGGTAACTATGAAAACCTTTTTAAATAGTCATCTTAAAGCTTCGAAATCAAATTTAAAGAAATTATTCGTTTGGTTATTCATTTAATCAATTTTGTAGTCATGTCCATATTATTGCAAACAATGACGCACATTTGTCCGATCCCTGGTTATTAGTCTGATGTTGTCAACATTAACAGTACAAAAGCTTTATAGTTAAAGGGTGTACATTTGGATAAGTCCAAGGTTTGGGCCGCGATGTTTGCCGTCCCAGCTCAGAGAGGTCCGTATTACAATAAACAAGGGTAAAATTAAGTGCCAAGGCCCTCCATAAATCACGAGCCCACATGCCCTATGATTTTAATGTAATCGCCAGAAACGAAAAGCCACGGACATAAAAGCGCATACCCATAAAGGAGATTACGGCAGAGGAAAATATAGAGGCGTTTTTTTTAGTCATCGGGAAGGCTACGCTTTTTATTTTTATGCAGATTAGCTTTTTCATTATAATGTCAACTGACATTGTTTTACGGAGGCACGTGGAATAAAAGATCGTTCTTTACAACTACAGGGTACAATGGGAATAGTCATTACTTTTGCGGGCTCGGGTGTGTTCTTCGCTTCGTGTGAATAAAAATGTGCATTGTATGTTGCGTTTTTCTGATACTTTACGGAAACGTCGAAGGGTAAACCCAATGTATGACTGGAACGTCCAAAGTAACACAATTTTCACGCAAAAGTGATACCGTTCGAATAAAATGCTCAGGAACTTTAAATTTGATTACAATTCCCGGCGAGGGCATTTTTTGTGTAATATCACAAAATATATATATATTTTTTTTTATTTATTCAGAAAATAATATTTGTTGCTTTCTATGTATTTAAGTATCTATACGTATCTATCTATTACATATTATATCGTCGGCTGTTACCCCCATCACAAGCCTTAATTAAGCTTACCGTGGGACTAGGCCGATTTGTGTAAGATGTCCCAAGATATTTATTTTTCATCACACTTGCTGCTGTCTAAGCGCGCCATTCCTTGCGCGCGTAGCGGGAGTAATAGAAAAGTGATATTCCCTAGAGAGTAATAGAAATGTCAGTACGTCATTTAGTAATATTATGTCTTAAAACTTATTTTTTGTCGGCAAGTGTGATGAAAAACATTGTAAGCATCACGGTAGGTAAGCGGAATACTAACTCGAGTACTCGTAAGTAATGCCGTACTTACCTCCACAATGTACTATTATACGCCCTTGGCCACGATGTTTTTCATTATACATTCATTACCAATCCTCTTGTTTTAAAACCATTGGCAATGGCACGTGATATCTCTACATACCCCGTTGACGTTTGGCCGTATGGTGATGGTAGAAAGAATACATTTGTCACCACCCCAACTCTTCCCGCGGGTGTCGTAAGAGTCTACTGAAGTGTCGCTACTGTGATTGCTAATTCACTTGCCTGGCGTGGCGATTATGGGTATTTGCCTCCTGGATGCTTAGCCAAGTTGCCAATCGCTTGCGCTTAGTAGTGTATCGTAGTTTTCCCTCTCTGTCACTCTTTCATATTAGTGTGACAAAAACAGTTAGCTGCCTTTCGTTTACGATTGACGATTAAGCGTTAGCGATTGGCAACTTGTCTAAGCACCCTGGTGCGTTTATGCGCGTGGTTAATAGGAGAGGCCCTGCGTCCAGCCATGGATTAAGGCTGATGATGATGAACTCTACATGGAATCAGAGTTGCTTGATCAGACAACTCAAATGCTAGTTTACCACATAAATGGGTACGGTCGAGGAATTTAATTTCCTACCCATTTCGTACCTTGTCATAGTAGCTATAATATGACAGTACAGAGACAGTCCTAGCAGCTTTCATATTGATTGTCACTGTGACAAGGTACGAAATGGGTAGGAAATTAAATTCCTGGTCTGTACAATAAAACTGGCATGTTGCGGCCAGGTGCTCCAAAACATCCGCCATTACCATCCTCACACAACCATTATGGACAATCAAGGCAATAAGCAATTAATTCCTTTTATGGTTTTAAACACAGATATCCTCGAATATGCATTTAACTACGATATTAAGGATATTGGAAACGCATTTGTGCGTATTATTATAACCCCATTAAGTTTCCTTATTTATTAGCAAGCCGCTAAGTATTGCTTGGCTCTTTCAGTCTTATCAATATATCTGTAAGATAGAAAATAATAAACCATAATCAGAGGCTTGATAACCGCTCGTGTGTCGTGAATATTTTTTTTCTAATAGTTTCCTCATCACTGATCAATGTTTAGACATACAAAGGGTTAAGTTAAGAGACGTTTATACGTTTTAACCCCCTTATAGGAATAAGGGGGTTAAAATGTATGAACGCAATTTAAGCTTAAAATCTTACCCCCTTATTCATAAACGTTTGTTAATTACCAAGCCGCTAATAATTGTTTGTCCTTTTCGGTCTTAACAATGTGTCCATAAGAGCAAAAGGGACAAACAATTATTACCGGCTTGTTAAGTTAGCAAACGTTTATCAATAAGGGGGTAAGACTTTAAGCTCAATTTGGGATTCACGTTCTTAATATTATTTAAAACCGGGTATTTTTATTTACATGGTGGATTTGTAATTGTGGTCGAAGTTCAAGTGAAATCATAGACGGCATTGATACTGTGATCGAGATAATAGTCGAAAAAAGTGATTTAGAAATAAAGTAGATTGTGGTGTAACTAAAACTCGTTGCACGTCAGTTACCGCGTAAAGATTGCATGTAACAGTGCCGAAGATGAAATGTCGTTTCATCTCATGCACAAAGACATGCCAGATGTCCAACCCAGTCGAAATTAGGATCCCCTTTGCAGGCTCGGTCTTTATCCACAGATATGCGGACATTGCGGACACAATCAAATGTATAAAAGAAGTTAGTAAATGTATATTATAGTCCAGTAAGTACCTACTTCTATTATACTCCACAAGATCGATTCGTAATTAGAGAAAGATTCGGTTTTATGAAAATCCAAGAAAAAACAGGCCCTTCTATAGATTTTGGTCAACATATCTTTGACCTTTATGCAACTTACAACATTTTTTTTGGTTCATATTTGGCCACTATAAGTCGTTCAAAGTCATAATATTTTCTTCTGTTTCCGCGGGGATTATACACATGAAATAAAACTATGAAAACTGATAAACTCGCGTATATTAACTAATTTTAACTTTTTTTCGATGTTTCGAACACTTTACAGGGTTCGTGGTCTGCGGATGACCCCCTGTAACTTATGATGAACCCTGTAAAGTGTTCGAAACGACGGAATTAAGTTAAAATTAGTTAATATACGCAAGTTTATCCGTTTTTATAGATTTAATTTCTTGTTCAAAGTCATTGAAGATTAATTCAAGTTCGATACAGTATAGAAGTAGCTTTAATTTAATTCTGTTTGCGTGTTTCAAATAGAGCGATAAAAGTCCCGTTTGTTTGCGGGTCGTTGGTAAAAACTAAGCCTCCGGCATCTCAATTCGCACGCTCAAATAGCAATCTGCCCTCAACCGTCGTTCGCAGTTTTTCTACGGCCTCGATAGGCATGAAGCAAACGATAGCTGTCATCAGAACCGTCAGCTGAAAATAGAAAAGGAATTTACTGACCTAAATAAAATCAATGATTCTCGAAAAATATCCGAAGTTTTATGAACCGAGAATGAAATTAAATATCCTTTTGTTGCTAATTTTATCGCGGCTTACGAAACGAAAGGGGGTTTAAAAAGAGCAAAGTATCTCTTTCAAATAACGTGGGGTTTAAAAATGAATGTTTCCTATTGATTCAAGGGGATTAACGGTTTTGGAAACTTCGATCAGCTTAAAAAGGTTTGAATTTTTGAGATATTTTTATAAAATAATACTTAGGGAATTTCTTGGCATTGCTTTTAAAAATATTACGGAGCTTTGGTCCCGGCGGGCGGGTGATAGATCGCTGAGTTCGCGAATCTGAAGCTCTATTCGGCAAGCCTTTGGCTTTCGGATTAGGTATATTTGTAAAAAAGTAGGTTTTTAAAGATGCGATACAATGTTGTTATGCTTTGACGATATTCTGCAAAGAACTTTAGTGTGACCGAATAGTGAAAAGTCAATAGTGAGCAGTAAAATCGTTATTTTGACTGTAAAAATATGTACTAATTACCTTATTTTTCCAAAATGTTGCTACTTTAAAACGATTGCTTAACTTTTCTTATTGGTTCCTTTGGGATATTGTGTGTATCCCAGTTTTATTGTTAGATAATTAATAGTAAAATACCGCATATATGATGTACCTTTACTTTTTAGGGTTCCGTACGAGTAGTAAACAATGTTTTCGGGTACCTCCCGTACTCGTAAAGTGGATATGTTTTTTTATGTTGTTTTAATCATATAGTGTCGGGTATCATTTCAATAGGTCTTTAAAAAATACCGACAAGGTCTCAAAAGAAAGTTTTTTGCTAAAGTCAATATTTTTGGAGATAACCACCCCAGAATAAAAAAACATGTGTCCCCGTCTAGCTTTTGATCTGTAGGTACAAAAAATATGAAAAAAATCATGAATTATTAATAAAACTATTTCAGACATAATCAGCCCAGCCGTTTTTGAACAACTACGAAACCACTGAGCTTAGCCCGGTATGCTTTTGGCCAGTTTTTCTACCCTAGATCGGAAAGCGAAGCATCGTTCTCAAAATTGTCGCGCTGCGTAATATTATTCGCTTTCATACGACCCGGGGCTGGATAACGGATTATTGTTATTGGCTATTTTGGACTCCCGCCCGAAAAGGCGGCGCGCATTTAGTTTTAGAATCCCGAATACTCGTTACGATGGGGATAAATATGAACCGGTTTTTTCCAATTCAAGAGGGCATAAATTTGATTAGGTTTTATTGTTAGTTTTTGAATAGGTTTTGATATGAATTATGATTTAGGGCTCTCGTAATCTTGTTTGAGCTCTAACAGTTTTTTCTTCTTTTTAGAGCATTGTCTGGGTAGTACCCTTTTACAATATCATATTTATTCAATTTTTTTAATGTATCTGTCAATCATACAGGGTTGGGAGTATTAAACTTCAAAACCAAGTTTTGTGAGGAATCATTATTTTTCAATAATACTTAAGCTTATAATGAAATAAGTATCGAAGTGAGTTTAAAGTTTTAATCAACGTATTTTACTGTTATTTTCAATACTACTTATGTAAACATTAAAATTTTGTATTTTTTTATGTGACGAATCTAGACAACTGAGTTCTCAGCCCACCTGATGAAAAGCGGGAACCCATTCACATTCATACATTGGCCCATGGACATTGTATGGATGACTTTTGTTATTTTTCTCTATGTATATAATAACAGAGGCATGTAATATTTATACAATAACCGCCTTATCGGCTTGCTAAGTTAGGAGACGTTTATGAATAAGGGGGTTTAATATACAGAATGAAACGGGACGATGATTCTTCTCGCCACCGACTGAGTCTACCAACCATTACGATGAACTTTCAGTATTGCACCAACATCGATGTATCTTCAAAAAAATTTAGCCCCTCATACAAAGTGAGTGATTAGTTACAGTTCAATAGTAGGTATGGAAATACTCAATTTTCCATGTACATTTTCGAAAACGAAAAAAAAAAATTTTTTTCTTGATTTCGACTAAAATTTATATACCAGGTAGCTCTAAGTACCAAGCAGCCTGTTAAATTTAACGGAATTAAATAAAACACGGTGTATAAGGCAATTTTCTAAACTGTCAAATGTTCATTCTTAGAGCTTACAATTAATTGTAAATAAAACTTTCATCCCCATACTAACTACCCAGAGAGGTACTCCGTGCTGAAATAAACAATAACTTTAACAGAAACCGTTCACGTCCCGTCAATACTTGTTAGTGTTAACAAGCCCTGCATTGAACCTGCTGCTTTGTATCGTGACAATGCGACAGTGCGACAATGTCTGTCGCGTCACCAATAAGTTTCGACATGCTTTGTCGGCTGTGACGAGTTTGGTTTGACGACATCAATGGGAGAGACAGGATGTTGATGTGATGGATACGTATTTCTGTGCGATTTAATTATGATTTATATAACTACACTCGAACTTATTGTGAAAACATATCAAATTATTTCCTCATCATCATCATCATCATATCAGCCGAAAGACGTCCACTGCTGAACATAGGCCTCCCCCAAAGATTGCCACAATGACCGGTCAAATAACTAAATATTTTTTGATTTGTGCTTTTATTTTTTATTGTACTGTTTAAAACATTCATTCATCTAGAAAATGTTCGACGAGGCAATTAGTCTATTATACCTATTATCGAAGTTGTCAGATCCTAATTAATACGAACGGTATCAGAACAACTAAACGAAACTACCAAAAATCCGGAGCTATGACAACAAAACGAGTGCATCTGAATTCTCTGCAGCATCGCAAAAATAAATGAAGGTTTCGCTGCAGTTGAAATATTTGTCAGAGGCAGCTTCGACCGCAGCACGTCGCTCATTTGTTCAATATTTGATTTTAGCAAACTCGATTATACATGATAAACACGAAAGCTGCAATTCGAGTAAGGAATTTATGTTTTAGACAACTTTTCGCCTGTAGAAAACGAAAAAAACCGGCCAAGAGCATATCGGGCCATGCTCAGTGTAGGGTTCCGTAGTTATTCAAAAACGGCTGGGCCGATTATGTTCGACATAGTTATATTTTAAAGTATTCTATAAGCTGACTATTCATAATTTTTTTCATATTTTTAAACCTACGGATCAAAAGTTAGAGTTCACTCTTTACCAGTTGGGGAGGTACCCGAAAAAAATCACCAACGCCTGAGGTTGATCTTTTTTCTTTTCTTTGGTATATAACATCCGGTATCTAAAATTTATGTAGTATTAAGTAGTGTGGCTACTAGGATATAAATAAACGAGTTTCTTGTAGTTGTTCTTATATTGTTCGAATTAATTAGAATCTGCAAACTTCGATAGTATAATAGACTTCTATAGCCTCATCGATTTTTTTTCTGATAAGTTGAATTAATGTTTTAAACACTTAAAATAGGAGGTAAAGGTAAATGCCCTTAATCGTCAGGCTGAGCATGATGCGTCGAGTGAGGGTATATAGTCGACTCTTACGACACCCACGAGAAGTGTTTGGGGCGGTGACAAATGAATTCTTACTGCTGTCACCCCACGACTGACTAAATATACATAAATAAATGTTGTTTGTGTGTCATGTTTTATTAGGCACCTTGCAACCTAAATGGTCGCGCACCGTGCGGTTTCAGAGGAACTTCCTCCCGAGGTTTTCCCGTTGGAGTAAAGTATGGGGTTCTTCAAAAGAGGAGTGTACCACTTCTTATTGAGTCGGCAACGCGCATGTGACACCCCTGGGGTTGCAGGCGCCCATAGGCTACGGTGACTGCTTTCCATCAGGCAGGCCGTATGCTTGTTTGCCACCGACGTAGTACAAAAAAAAAAAGTACCTATATTTAAGCGTTGAATATGTCTCATTTCGTAAGCTAATCCTTGAACTACGTATGAAATGTTTCATTTTATGATTAGGATCACAGTTATATTTTTTGTATTTGATGTTTACCATCTTACAGCCAAGAATGTATGATAATCGTTTCTGTACCAATGTATCCCAATATTTTCGTTTCGCGAGATTATTGTTATTTTCCAAAATAAGTCACGTACAGTTAGTTGTACGTAATTAGGTTTTAAAAAGTCGTTTGAACCTCTTATGTTGTACAAAGTACTATAACAGAAATATTCAATGTAGTTTTGTTTTGTCCACAGCTTCGACGTGCGAGGCAAACCCCTCTCAGAAGCACGCCACTGGTCGGCCCCAGAAGTGTTCGGGCCGCGTGCTCACTTCGCGACGTCACCGCCACCGGCAGCGTTGCTAGTGCGAGACGTGAAGAGGCGAGACGAGGGCGTATACAGATGTCGTGTGGACTTTAGGAACACACAGACGACCAGCTTTAGATACAACCTCACTGTTGTTGGTGAGTCACTTCTAAATACATTTTTACAGGTATTTATATCAACAAGGGTAATTGGTTTGAGGTAGAAATGTTAATGCTGTCAGTTGGCTACCTCACTAATGCCAGTTTCATAGTTAGTGCGCCGTGTGAGGTGACGAGACGAGGGCGTATACAGATGCCGTGTGGACTTTAGGAACACACAGACGACCAGCTTTAGATACAACCTCACTGTTGTTGGTAAGTCTCTTGAATTTGTATGTAGTTATCAGGTCCGCTGGAATGTCATTTAGCCACCTCACTATTGCCAGCTGCGTTGCTAGTGTGAGATGAAAAGAGGCGAGATGAGGGCGTTTATGGATGCCGTGTGTATTTTAGGAACACATAAAGGACCAGCTTTAGATACAACCTCACTGTTGTTGGTGAGTCACTTCTAAATACATTTTTATAGCTATTATTATCAACAAGGGTAATTGGTTTGAGGTAGAAATGTTACTGCTGTCAGTTGGCTACCTCACTATTGCCAGTTTCGTAGTTAG
This sequence comes from Thaumatotibia leucotreta, assembly GCA_025490895.1. Lineage (NCBI taxonomy): Eukaryota > Metazoa > Arthropoda > Insecta > Lepidoptera > Tortricidae > Thaumatotibia > Thaumatotibia leucotreta. The sequence goes on along the minus strand of JALPQI010030649.1, from coordinate 52,837 downwards.
TGCGCCGTGTGAAGAGACGAGACGAGGGCGTAAACAGATGACGTTTGGACTTTAGGAACACACAGACGACCAGCTTTAGATACAACCTCACTGTTATTGGTGAATCGCTTCTAAATACTTTTCTATAGCCATCAATCACCATATCATCATCATATCATCATATCAGCCGCGAAAGACGTCCACTGCTGAACATAAGCCTCCCCCGAAAATTGCCACCCGCATCCAGCGGACTCCTGCGACCTTTACCAGGTCATCAGTCCACATTGTGAGGGGCCTACCCACGCTGCGCCTTCCGGAACGTGGCCGCCACTCGAGAACCTTCCCGCCCCAAAGGCCATCGGTTCCACGCGCGATTTATACTTTAGATGTTTATTATTCTACTCAAAAATTTAGCCGGTGAATAAAAAAACATTTTATACATTAAATATAATAGCCACAATGTTTTTCGAAAAATCTGTAATCTGGGCACAACCATTGTCCTGAATACGGATGAGAAAACAGTTTAATATCAAGTAGATACTATAGAGAAGGATCTATGTGCCCTTACTATTGTAACCACCATAAAATAATGCAGTACAAGCAAGATGGCAATCGAGACAAGCGAAGCAAGGTAGCCAGAACCACCATGATTTTAACTACAGAATTAGATTTGGATAGAAGAAACAAGTTCATTCATTTGTATGGCGGCCGAGCGTGTCAAATTTTGTACTGAAGTAGTTACTTGCCTATGATTTTAAATATGTCTCAGGCCCTTGAGTATTCATATTTTTGTGTGTTGTTGTAATTAATATTACTTAAGGAGGCATCATTAATGTTTTTGTTCACTTCAACTTACAAAATTTGACGCCTGAAAGCTGCAAGCTGCGATTAAAGACGGAGAACTCAGTGGATTTCACTGAGTTCATTTGACACGCTAAGTAGATACGTTTGCTTGATCTATAGTATATATGACATCTGTGATTTTAACACAATTTTAGTAGCTTTTTATTATGCCATTCTGCAATCATATACGATAAGCGATAAGTCTCGTGACCATAATAATGTATGAGATGGTCTCGTGACTTTTCGTACGAATTTTTCATTCTCAATTATTACTGGTAAGTAATTAAGATTTTCGTATACGATTGTAGAAAATCATCTTATCTAGGCGTGCTGATACTCGTAATTGACTATCTCATAGGCAGTGCGGATAGCAATCAGAGATTTCTCATCTCTCCAAGAATAGAACTTTTAAGTACATTCGGAATATCAACGATACTTGCTACTGATAATAATATTTTACCGCCCTTAGACTTTGCCCTTGTTGTCTGCTTGCTACTACGCGTGTAACGTTATGCCCAGAACGTCAGAATAATATTAAATGTGGTGTGGCGTCTATTACGCGATTAAGACCCGTATGTCAAAGTCAAAGTCAAACTATTCTTTATTCAAGTAAGCTTATTGATAAGCATTTTCGAATCGTCTGACGGTTGTCTATTGTTTGCCCGACAGTTATTTAACATAATATTCATATGCCCGAATCTAACTTGCCCGAATTTCATTTGCCCGAATGATTTGTTTACCATAAAAATTGTATGACATACTGCTTGTTTACCCGAATATTACCTTCCATAATCATACAATGCCATCCTATTTCTTTTCCATATTATTAAGTGCAATAATATGGTTTAATAGAATATTCAAATGCCAGAAGCAATTGTTGCCATATTAATTGTTGGTCACATTATTAAGTGCAATAATGTTATTTAATGGAATATTCAAACGCCATCAGTAATTATCAGTTTTTTCAAATAAGTACTAGCTATATTATTAAAAGTTACAAGCGTTTGAAAAAACGGGCTTCTGGGAACCGGTCGACGAAGCTCCGCTGCGCGGGGCTTCTATTTCTGCTCTAAGGGATGAAAGGTACCTAACGAACCTATCCAGGTTAGGGTGGGGGAACTACAATATGTTCTTTTTTAATGCGGGGGGCTTCGCCCCCCGAGCCCCCCTTGTGGGGGGCTTCGTCCCCCCGTCCCCCCTTTTTTGGTGTTACAAAAATGAGGATGCGTAAACAATTAATTAAAAATACTTAAGTATTTTTTAGTCAACGCTTTTAACTCCGCCCTACCCTAGAAACCTAACCAATCCAAGTTGGTTTTGCCCTGGTTTATTACTTGAACATATTTTTAAACCATTAACCTAGCACTGTGTATGCACAAAATTAAGTAGGCTAAACAAGTAGGATGCCATTTAACATTATGACAAATATTCTCGGCCAAAAAATTTAGGACGACGTTATGCGACACCACAGGCACCCAGAATACTAACCTTACCTACTTTTTAATAGCAGTTTCACTTTGTGGAGGGTCATTTGGATGACAAGTTATGTTATGGCTTCCGATGATTACGGATATTTACGGATTCCGATGATTCTGACAAAAAACATTCTGGAAATTGTCTTTTCTGGTAGCTAATTTGGATGACAAACGATGTTGTGGCATGTGATAATTACGGATTTCGATGATTCTGACAAATGACATTATGAAAATTAACTTTATGGGAAACAAAGTTTCTGGCAAATGATTAATATAGTAAACAATAAGTATGGCGTAAGATGTTATGAGAAACAATATTATGTGTTTTGAATAGGATGGCAAATAAAATTATGGCAAATGAAATTCTGGCAAATGGGGGTATCCCGTCATTAAAATATGAGTGATAATCGCGAAAGTTTCAATCGATACTTGCTACTGATGTCTGCTACGAAAACTTGTAGTAAGGGCAGGTATAAGTAATAATATGGGTACACGGTTCACCCGCGTAATTTGGTTGAAACTAGATATTGGAGTTTTGTCAATGTCTCTGTAGACTCGTATACAAATAGGTAGGAGATTCAAAATAGGTTGTAATAAAGGTAGCTTATGTTTGTAGACTTTATGGCTGAGCGGACGTACTTATATCAAATGGGACTACATTTATATACAGGGTGTTTTTTTTTCGACCGTTCAAATTCTACGTAGTGAATGTGTAGGTCATACTGACCAACTTTTACTATGGGGACAAAGTCGAAATCGCGAAAAAAAAATCAGCTGTTTCATACATTTCGGCCGGCGTAATGCCGCCAATTTGTATGAAACAGCTCATTTTTTTTTCGCGATTTCGACTTTGTCCCCATAGTAAAAGTTGGTGAGTATGATCTACACATTCACTACGTAGAATTTGAACGGTCGAAAAAAAAACACTCTGTATAGTGTTAAAAAGATTATGATACAAGATAAACATGAATCTATTAATGATTTTAAGCAATTTATATACTATTGGGCCAAATACGAAAACTCAAGAAGAAAACGACACTTCCATTGTTGTTCCATAAATATGGGCTAGATTAAAATCGACTCCGTGGTTCTCTAACGTCTTACCGGGCTACGAGATATCCGAACCCTGATAAAAATATTATAAGATTATTTTGTCACTTTTATTCTGTCTTGTTATCCAAGGGACAAAACATGAAATTTAAAAAAAAAAATCCCGCTGTAGCAACATACTCTGCAAATGGACTACTGGGTATAAAACTCAGCCAAATGTTTAATCATGAGAGCCGTTACCCCAAACTCATTAGTACCAATAGTTCTAAAACAACGACACTCGATTTGTGGCACCATACATTACTCCCCTAAGATAGAGCGTGTCAGTAATTTAGCCGGTAAGCTAGGCATTCCTCTAGGCCTGCTTTACGATCGCTTTAATTGATCAGGAAACTTGCAGTGTATATAGAAAACGATGAACACATCTGTACGTAAGGTAAATGGAAGTATAGAAAGCCTGAATGAAGATAAAAATCTTATTAGCCGACTTTAGATATATTTTAGGTATTTTAAGGGCATTTCCACGAGCGTTTCAACCGCCGTGACTTCGGTGGCAACATTATTACCCGATTTCCGTGGATATCTCGTACATTTTTTTTTCTCGGTAGTTGTCAACTACGTCTACCAATATATCTAAAAATTCTTGCATCTCTCACGGGATTCGTGTGATAAGGCTGCTACCGAAGTCACAGCGGTTGAAACGCTCGGAGAAACGTCTCTAACATAATTTTACTTTTTAGTACAGATGGTGCCTTTTTTAGGCTCTAGTGCGAGAAGTGTGTCATTTTACGTCAGGTTTGAAACTTTGGAGGGCCATCTGTACTAAAAAACGTCCTACGAGACAAGTGCAAAAACGAAATTCGTAACTCAAGTTGATTTAAAACATCGCCACTCGTTTCAAATTCATGTTGAATTTGAAACATTGTGATTCGTACGTGTGTCGTAATGTACTATAAAGTTTGCCAGCCTAGTTGGTAGTGACCCTGCCTACGAAGCTGGAGGTTCCGGGTCAGAATCTCGCCGAGGGCATTTGTGTATTTATTTATCATAAATATTTGTTCCTTGGTTATGGCTGCCTATGTATTTAGCTATTAGATATATCGTCGCCTTCATTACAAGCCTTAATTGAGCTTATCGTGGGATTTGTGTAAGATATCTGAAAATATTTATTTACCTACATATTATTTCCCGTGTTGTATAGGGTTTTTATATCATTACTTTGTTTCCCTACCGATTAAATGGAATATGTTTTAGATACTTGGAAACCAAAAAAGAGTATTTAAACAGCTTATTTGTCATACAAATATAAGGTCCTAATTTATTAGATGCAGATATTTTTACAGCTGATAGTACTCGGTCTCTGGAGTTTATTAAACCGTGAAACATTATAGCTTTTACGATGTTTTTTTGGAGAAAACGGAAAAACAAATTTGCTACGTAAAAACACCCTGTTTATGTGATTATTAAATGAAAACTCATTGAACAGATTCTAGTACCTCTTTTACGTACCATTTAACTGGAACTGGCCACTTCACGTCGATAAATTAAATACTTGATTGTCAATGTCATGTTATTTTCCGTTGGATTGTGTCGTTTGATGACATGACAGACAGCTTGTTATTGTGACATGTGATAATGCACATGATGATTTTTTTTAGACGAAATTATAATATTTTTTTTTGTTAGGAAAATGAAATAAAAAAAGTTACATGAAAAGATTTCTTCATTTATATTTAAACTTAATTATTTAAATATAAAGTATCATGTGTTAAAATATCTGCAACTAATAAATTAGGACCTTATATAGAGTTTTCATGTCACTATTGTGTTGGTTTCTTTGTTACCCTACCGAATAAATGGAATATATTTTAGATACTTGAAAACCAATAAAAAGTATTTAAACAGCTTATTTGTCATAAAAATATAAACTCACAGATTTGTAAGCTAAGCAATGTATAGCACAATTATAGAGTCAAGACAATGATATAATTATAATCCACGTGTAATTATTTGTACATAATTAGGCATGTTAATAATAGATGTTTGCGGATTCCGAATGTATCAAATACAATAGACACAGGTACTATAGATAGGTACATACTGGTACAATACGTAGTTCGTTAGCTACAAGTACATAACATAAGCTTTAGATTATAATTATAATTGTATGCATTGCCGTATGAACAATCCACGTGGCATTATTGTATCGAAAACGTGCCTTCGACTAAATCTCAAGAGTAAACGTAGATAATGTATGTAATTTAGTGTTTTAGTTTACAAGTGAATTTTGAGTCAAAATAACTGTTTACGTGCATTTTATGTTTACGCACTTATTGAGTCAATCCATGTAACTGTAATAAAAGTGGCCATTTTAGGCTGCGTTTCCACCAGAGATGTGTGAGGATGTGTTTCGACACAAATGACACCTATTAATGACTCGAGCGAGGTGTCATTTGTATGGAAACACATCCTCGTACATCTCTGGTGGAAACGCAGCCTCATCGTCTGTTGATGTACTTTTGATCCAAGTGTAATCCTTTAACAAGCAAGACTCAAAAAAATCGTGAGTTCAAGCCTCAACGCCATTATACAGTACAGAGTATGGGTAAATCGGAAACTATAGATGATACAAGGAAGCTGTCTTAGGAGACATTAGGTATTTTTTTGAGATAACAATTTTGACATTTTCAAAATTTTGGTTAAGTGCGAGTTGTACCTAAAAATGAATAATATTGATAAAAAAAATTTTTGACGCAGATCGACTTGATTTCATGCGTAGATAATTTTATTGTATTGGATGAAAAAAATCTGAACAGCAGAAGTTAGTCAAATTTAAGGAAACCACTTCTCATATTACATACACTGAGAAGTGCAACTCGCACTTGACCAAAATTTTGAAAATGCCAAAATTGTGATCTCAAAAAAATACCTAATGTCTCCTAAGACAGCTTCCTTGTATCTTCTATAGTTTCCGATTTCCCCATACTGTCCCACTTAAAAAAAACACTCTGTATAGTACGAAAAATTCATATTATTAGAGCCAGAGATCGGAACCGGTTTTTTAGAAAAACCTCGAAATAGCTCATCATCATCATCATCATCATATCAGCCGAAAGACGTCCACTGCTGAACATAGGCCTCCCCCAAAGATTGCCACAATGACCGGTCCTGTGCCACCCGCATCCAGCGGACTCCTGCGACCTTCACCAGGTCATCGGTCCACCTTGTGGGGGGCCTACCCACGCTACGCCTTCCGGTACGTGGCCGCCACTCAAGAACCTTCCCGCCCCAACGGCCATCGGTTCTACGCGCAATGTGCCCCGCCCACTGCCACTTCAGTTTAGCGATTCGGAGAGCTATTTCGGTTACTTTGGTTCTGCTGCGGATGGTCTCATTTTTAATCCGATCACGCAGAGAGACTCCTAGCATAGCCCTCTCCATTGCCCTTTGGGTGACTTTGAGCCTTCTTATGAGACCCATTGTAAGCGGCCACGAAATAGCTCAATATTTTAAAATATTTTACACTCTTTATGTAGTATTCAACATTTTATGTAATTATGAACATCATATTCTTGAATTGCTCCATTAACAAAAAAAATATAAACCGAAGAACGAAAAAGAACGGAATTCGAACCGTTCTTTTGTATGGAAAAAAAACCGCTATCCGATCCCTGATTAGAGCCGACTGTACCAAAAGGTACTACATAATAAAACACTTTAATACGAAGTTATCTTCAATGGACAAAATATCTACGTTATTACGAACAAGAAAATAAAACACGAACGAATATGAACACAAGTGCGTAATAAAGCGTTTTCCCGAACTAACATTTACTGGAATTGCCCATCAACATGACGAAGTGCCTCGTTGGTTGTTTTCTATTTAGACTCTATACAAACCAGAGCATTCCAAGTTTATTGAAGTTCGAAGGTTCTATCGCAGACGCATTGGGGTAGATCACGTGACCGAAGCGTGCTGGAGTGCGATTTTTGAATTTCACCGATGATATTGAGATCACTGGTGACTAAAATCATCATCTGTGATTTGATGTCCCTGTTTCCCAAGTGCCATATTTTTGAATCTCATACGTTTTTACCAACATGCAGAAATTAAAGGATGAACAATATTGCTTTGCTCTTCCGTGATACAGAACGTGTAGTTAATTAGTGTATCCCGCTATAATTACTTAATTAATTGTACAATGTCACTCATAGACAATTATCCTGTTGCGTTCCTTTTTAAGCAGATATGTAATAGTGGTGCCCGTAGTATCGGTTTTTATTTTTCATACTATTTCATACTCATTAGGTTCTGTCAAAGCGGTCGAACGTAAAACGAAGTGTCTAAGTCATTTGAAAAGAAAACTAAAGTTTTGAAAGATGGCAGATGTCACTAAGTCAACTGATAAAAATATTCACACAGTGATTTCAAATCGAGTGGGTGGGGGCACTCGTAAAGCGATATCATAGGTATGAAAATTCTAGTCACCGATGACATTTCAAAAATACGAACTCAAGGGAAATCACTTGTTTTCGGTGAGAATTAGTCATTGGTGAAATTCAAAAATCGCACCCCTGGATGCGTAGCTAAGTTGTCAATCGCTAACGCTTGGTAGCGTATCGTAGTTTTCCTTCTCTGTCACTCTATCATATTAGTGCGACAAAGACAGTTAGCTGGGCATTTTCGCGAGAAGAGATCCAAAAAAATTTTTTTTTAAGGAAGGTAAATTTAATGTTTTTCCTACTCAGAATAACGAGTTCTTTCAATCTAGGAGAAAAGAAAAAAATGGTCCCACATTTTTCATACATTTTACATTCTCTCCACTTTGTAACCGCTGTACAAAGTGTTTGAAAAACGGTTACGTAATGTAAACAAAAAGTTGGGACACTTTTTTTCTTCTAGTAGGATCGAAAGAGCTCGTGATTCTGAGCAGGAAAAACATAAAATTTACCTGTTTCAGAAAAATAAGTTTTTGGATCTCTTCTCGCGAAAATGCCCAGCTGCCTTTCGTTTACGACTGACGATTAAGCGCTAGCGATTGGCAACTTGTCTAAGCACCCTGATAATCACATTTCAGCAAGCTTAGCCAAGATGCCCTTCTGCAATCATATAAGCGATAAGTCACGTGACCATAACGTATGAAAATAGTCACGTGACTTGTAATACGAATCTGTCGTTCTTATTAGTTATTATATGTGGCTTGCGCATAATAATAAGATCACACGAGTGTTTAATGCCTAATTATGTACAGTCACATAAATATGTTGTATCTTTTTAGTTAATTATCCTGTTGAAATTATGCTTATCTTGTTTGTTTTATATTTGAGAGGTCTATTTGACACTTAGTTATTAACTGCGACCACATTTGTAGTTCAGGATATGGCTGGTGATTACGCTAAATAAATAAATATTTAAAAAAATGGAGATACGTTAATAATTTAATGAAAATCATCAAAAGTGGATTTTGTAATTTAGTGTAACTCACAAATTGAAATCGAATTGCTTATGAGCCATACAATACAGATGGCGTTTACAGCATTGACATTTATAAAAATGTGGGTAGTACATTAGGAAGGACATATTTTGTACTTACAAATTCGTACTTACGTTAAAATATTTTGAAACCTTTACGTTAATAAAAAACGTGATAACGTAATGTATGTAACATATTCAAAATTTTTTTCTGGATATCAATATTTTTGTATACCGTTTGATAGAGCAGCGAATTTGCAGTCGAACGGTGTTTAACTCAATTTCGTAATTTTGGTGCTTCCATTAATTCATATTACAACCGACGATATGGTTGACTATCCATTTAGTTTGTTTACATTTTTTAGTTTTCTACTGGCGAATGATATAGGTCCGTAGTTTTGGTTTACACGTGGCATATACACACATCAGTTTCATATCAGTTTGAGCCGTGATCGATGGCAGAAACTTCTGGAATGTTCAATCAATGTTGCTCTTAGACGCTCGATTTTCATTAGTGCTGATGAAACCGTTTATCAAATTAATCAGCACATGCCACTTCGTGCGTGGATGGATGGAGTGCTCTTGGACCCTTGTCAAAGTATGGAGCAAGTTACAATTTCGTTGTTAGGATGAAGTTGCGTTTTGCTACAGAATTGCGACATACTACTTACGAATGCTAATCTTTTTCTTTCGAATTTTCACTGAAACTTCTGAATTCATATTGCTACTCGTATCACAACATACTTCAGTATCCATCACTACGTGCGACATATTTTGGAGATTCATATCTCGCGACTCGCAGTTCAGCTATGCTATTCTCTTATTCACACATTCGACGCTGCGTTCATCAACGAGCTCGACGTCGAGACAGCCTTCACTTCGACGTCGAGCGCAGCGCTGCGGAAAACGATATTCACTGACGTAGAACAACTCGACGTCGAACTGTAGGCGGTGACAGCCGATGACAGCTCGACGCTGTTTAAGCATCTCCAAATCATCGATTATTTTCGTTTCCTCTAATTAAAAACACATTATGCTCAATCTAGCAGCCATTTTATTCATGCGTCTCGAGGATAAAATCTTAGCTTTTAGATTTGACAATAGGAATCGAGGCTGTGAGCGAGGTTATGGGCGAGTTCGTCGCTGTTTTTCGTTAGAGAATACGAAGTTCGTACATTAAACGTCAAACACTCGACGCAGTGTAGTTCCAGCTCACGCCGCATTCGTCGCCGAGCACTAGTGTCGTTTGAAGTACATTAGTGAATACCATTTTTAGGCTCGACGTTGCCGCAGCGCTGACACAGCGCTGATAGCAAGGCGGTTTTCTTAGTGAATAACACTGCAGTACGCGCTGCGCCGCTGTGCCGTGTGGTGACGGCAGTAAGTATACATTTGTCACCACCCCAAACCTGCGGGTGTCGAAAGAGTCGACTAAGGGATTGAAGTGTCACTGACCATTATTTGATAAAAGATTGACAGCAGCAGCGTCATCATAGTGGACACATTGCGATCGCCAGTCCGGCATTTACCTCCTAATGCGTCTATACGCATAGTAAATAGGAGAGGCCTACGTCCAGCAGAGGACTATAATAGGCTGATGATGATGATGATGATGATGCGTTCCGAAACATGTCGCGCGTAGTGACCAAATACTCGTAAATTTAACCGTTTAATTATAAGTATATTTATCATGTCTCACGAAAGTATAAATTCACTGACACCCTTCTATCAAAGTTTTGCCTTAGCGACCTAGCGTCTGGAAATAGTCCATTCGTTTTATGCAAAAACCAGTGCAACTATTGAAATTGAATAGGTATGCATTTCGTAATTATAAAAACGGTTAAAAGTCAAATTTTATTTTAAACGGGCTTACTACGCGCTTTAGTAAAACCTACTTTATCGTTTAAACCGATGATTTATATAAATGTACAAGTTAATTTTGTCTTAATAGCTAGCGACAAAGGAATGCCTTACTAAAGACTCTAATATATATTTATTTTTAATAAGTAGAAGTCTACTAACTAAAGCGACATATTATAATTAAAGATGCGACCCACGCAGATGTCCGGCACGGCCTCCCAACTTCTAAAGGAAGATAACATTTTGCGAGCGTGGACTTTAAGAACTTTCAATGAAAATTGTTGCGAACATACTGACTTTATTACTTTTGGGTGGATGTGGGATATATATCGGTGAATGGCGTGAAGAACTTGGTAACTCGAGATGAAAAGTAGAAGAATTTTGAATTGCAATTTGTCATCCGTTAAATTCCTTTTCCCTTGCCATAATATCTCTGGCCTTGACCCTGCATAATGCAATAAAAAATCTGGAGACTCCTTAAAAATCTTTCCATGATGGCATGGGCATGATAAAGTTTGTAATTTTTTTTTGTCTATGATTATTTTATTTTTTATTATATTTCTTTTAGTGTTTTCATGTTGCCTAGTATTTTAGAAAGGTCATTATTCGAGCGTTTCAACCGCCTCATTGTCGTATTCACATTTTCTAAGGCTTTATTTTTATAATTTCAGTTATTTGGTAGATGTCTCGTACATTTACAAGATAACCACACACGAAATTAAAATATTGAGCAGTTATCATGAAAAGTGTATGTTTCCTTAATTCTGTGCGTTCGTTACCCCTCGTGTTTTTTTCACCTGATGGTCTCATTGGAAGATCAGCGCTGTCTCACGCCAACATCACGCTAAGATGAGACCATTTTGTAGCTTTGTTTATTTCCGTTTTGTTTTGGTTTAATTAAGTATTTCAAAGTCCACCAATAAATCATTATTCGATTTAATTCAATTCAAAAAAAGTATTTGGCGTAAGCTTTTAAGATTCACTTATTCTAACAAAGTTTGTAAACTCGTTAAATTCATCAGATAGCCTGGGTTTCAACATTTTCCGCTGGCAAACAACAGAATCATGCTCAGAGTTTCAGCTTCAATCAAATTAGTTGAAACAATTCAATACAATCTGGAATTCTACTGGAACTCCAACTAATACAGTTTTGGGCCTCGCTAGTTCAAGGCTAGTAATTTTAGCACCAAACGTATAATATAGGCATTTTTAATAACAGTTGCACACTTAACTTTTATTTATGACGTTTTGTATTTTGTCCTTTCAGAATCACATGCTTGGAGTACAATTACAGTCCTAATTTTCCTCAAAATTTCATTTGTTTATAAATATTGGATGTCATAATAATATACCAAAAAAAAACGACCAAGATCACCAACGTGCGACAAACCCATGTGCTCAGCTTTCGCGGCTGATGCCTGCACCTCTCGGCCACTCGGTCTTATCAACCACCAGTTTCTTTGGTATATGACATTCAATATTTATAATTTATATAGTTTTAAGTAGTGTGAATATTGGGGAAAAAAATAAAAGTACAAATCAAAATAATTATTTCGTTAATAAATTATTAGTTAATTTGATTTGTGTTTTCACAATTACTTCATTTGTTTTCATTGTCCATGTTGATACAATATGGAATATTGTATTGAAAAATGCAGCCGTAGGAAACTGAACAATATCGGATATTATATTATGATATGAGAGATCCCAATTGTGAGAACAAAATTTTCAGATAAAACCGTAAATAGAAATCCCCATACAGCTCTCGATGGATTTGAGTAAATTAAGTCAGGATATGTATGAATTTATTGGATTCCACCTGAGTGGATATCGAATCTTCAATTCGACAATTTGTCTATTTAACCCGCAATACACCATAAAACAAGAGATTTGCGTAAACCCGAACCGTGTTAGGCGCGACCCCGTCGTTCAAGGAAATTACCTACTTAGTCGTCTCCTGTACAGGATAAAAGTCCTTCGTTATTGGTGACAAGGGTTAGAATCGTGTGGCGATTTGGGAGGGGTGCTTAATCACGAATTGATGAGGCGAGCTAATTACGTTGCGTAGCTCGCAAAATTATGTACAGTTGGAGCAGTATTAGATTGATTGTGTTGTACCTGCGTTTTAAATGTGACTGTATCGATATACAGTCACATTTAAAACGTAGATACACCGATGTGTATACATAGCAACTCATATGTAAAATAAAATGAATTACGTACATTCTTTTGAACAAAAAATCCAGCCAAATTTCTAAATATGGCTAAAACTTCTTCTCTGTCCCGTGGTTTACCGTTGTACTCGCATGTACGAGTAGCTTATACCATTTGGATTCATAAAATGCAATGTGTCCTGTCTAAATTATTTTGTCATTGTTTGTTAAAATTTTGCTCATCTTACTATCAAAACCAATGACCTAGTTACTGTTTTATGGGATTTCACATGTGATGTGATGCATATTACACGAATTAAATTCCGCCGTGTGGTAACGGCAGTAAGAATACATTTGTCACCACCTCAACTCTTCCCGCTGGTGTCGTAACAGTCGATTTAGGGATTAAAGTGTCACTGACCATTCTATAAAAGAAGATTTATTTTTATTATTTTTATTTAATCTTTATTGCACAAAAGAAAATCTTATCGTACAAAAGGCGGACTTAATGAGATTGATGATAGGCAACAGCGTCATCATAGTGGACACATTACTGCGATCGCCAACCCGCTTGCCCAACGTGGAGATTATGAGCATTATTTACCTCCTAATGCGTATGTCTATATATGCATAGTTAATAGGAGAGGCGTACGTCCTACAGTAAACTGGGATAGGCTGATGTGATTTTACACGAATCAATTAGAGATTCATATTTTAAAACCCGTTTGTCTTTAAAATATGAATGATAATCGTGAAAGTTTAAATCAATAATTAGAGATTATTCTCGAGTGTGGCAAAACTTCAACCTTTATATTGCGAATATTTTATCTGGTTTTGTAAATTACACCGACTCATATTATTATTATGACAGAAACAAACAGGAACTATAATATCCCAGCTTTCAGAGCAGCCGTACATTCTGCTAAAACCGCGTTGACATTAAAACAAGCAACGTTTTGTTAAAAATGCTGCATTGTTTCTTTTATTCTTGTATTATTCAGGTCAAGCGCGACTCCTACTTCCGGTCACAAATCATTATCCCTACAAAAGTGCGTGTAAACGTAGCTGACCTTACAGAAATGCCATGAAAATGCTAATAGCTGCCATTGCTACACTCAAGGTGATAGTGCAGGCAAATGTCACCGGTATGTATATACGCAAGGTTGAAGTTCTTGAGGATCCAATTCGTGTATTCCTACTGATTGTAAGCAAGGTGGCAAAAAAATAAGTAGCTATATTCCCGTTGCTGTAGGTTTTCGACGCGTAGTAGGCCCCCTAAAGGATTTCTTGAATTTGTTAAGCTTTCTGAAGTAGTACGAATTGAGTGATCTTCAAATTTGATCGACTTTTCTGAAACTCCGAAAAGCCTTCTAGAAGGTCTATTCCGAGTCCCACAACTCCACAGGTAACGGGAATGCTCATTTAAATGCAGACGAGATATTTTCTCTGGATGCCCAAACATTTTGATGTCTAGGGAAGTATGACTGATATGAGTGATCAGAGAGCGCGCTTCAACTGGTTTTCTCTGAAGTTTTGTGCTGTGAAAGCTTAGGAAGCAGTTGGAATAAAGCCCCAGGTGCGCGAATCCGCGCTTTTAATAAATTGCGAACGTCGACTTCGTCTTGTAACGTCGAGAATTATGGTTCGGGAAATTCGCAGCCGAATGAACCGGCGAAAACAGGTGCAGGCGCTGTAGGCAAAATTAATTCTAAATATTAAACGTGGTGTTCTGAAACGGCTTTTGACTAGTAGTTTTGCATTGTGGAACTTGATCCAACAAATATAACTCCGGTGAAATCTGGGAATTCTCTGTAGAGAAGTCTGCGGTGGACGTTAATTAGTTGAATGTAGATGTATTCATTTTATTGTTCAACTTGTTTTGTTTCTCGTACCACTTATATAGTTGTATAGATGGTTAGTTTATAAAAGGTTTGTAAAAAAAACAACTGTGAATCATTTGGAATATATATGTATTTGTGTGAATTGTCACAACATACGTTTTTAAGCTTCGTCCATATTTCTGCCTCAATGCTATCTGAATGGTGTCGGTTTCCGAAAAATGTATTTTTAAACATGTAACAAAATGTAATATCTTACTATTGGCATATAATAAGTGGTATGTTCACTCGGAAGCCTATTACGGTACAACGCCTGCGAAATCTAATCACAGCAGGCTATTGAACTTCTGTAGCAAATCTCGATATAACCACCAGTATCTGTTTCCAGTAATTGGTCACAGCTCACAGCGACAGCGGAAGCAATTTCAGCCACTTACCAAGGCATCCGTTCTCGCGCACCAGTGTAACTGAGCCCTCTGTTGTAGGGAAGTTAGGGTAAGCTGTGGAAATTTCAGGTGGGCTCGGGAATGTTCAGGTAATCTGCCGTCCGGCTCCCGCGAGCTGCCGTTAATTTGATCGCATTTCCGTCATCGGGTTGTTCCCTTTAATGAGCAAGGGCCCCCCGGGCCCGGCTTAATTGGCCGGCGCCGGACGCCGGACAGCGCCTATAATTGGCCGTCTCTTTTGCGCCACGTGTCCGGTTGATGGGGAACCCGGTGCTTCCGATTTGTTGGCTTTTACAGCCGGGGATAGTTGTGACTCGGAAAAGATTAAAGAGATTGGTTTATCAAGTCAACGGCATGTCGAAATTTAAATTATAGGGGTGAAGAACGTCAACTGTCAAGGTGAATGTCATACATGAATAAATAATTTTGCCTATTTAAATATAAATAAAGAGCGACAAAACTTGTGCCTATATGCGAAATGAGTGAATCCAGTCAAGGAAATGGGTCCCTAGAATCCACAAATATTGACTGCGGCCAGATACAAAATGAGATGCCGTCGTGGGTTACAACGAGATCCCGCCGTGGCAAATCCGTCCTGGCGGCATCTACGCTGGACGACGTAATGTCCAACGTGCGGAGATACCTGGACAAGGCAATGATGGTGGCTGAAGATGAGCTTAGTGGCGAAAGTTGTGAATCGAAATCTAGCTTTTTCACTGTAAGGAAGAGACCAAAGAAATCTCGCGCGGCGAGAAAAAGTAATGTTGAGCATAAGGGAAATTCTGAGGCAGACCAGAATTTCGAAGTTTGTATAGTTTCAAGAAAGGAACTTCCGAAACAATTCAAACTGGCTAAGTTGCTACAACAAAAATATATCACAGGTATTTTGAAGATAAAATACATGAGTTCCCATAAAGTGCTTATTCAGTTAAATTCGAAGGAAGAAGCTGAGAAACTTGTAACTTCCAAGGAGTTTAATGACGAGGATACTCATACATACTGGTCGAATACGGCATGTTGCTCTTATGGAGTTGTGAAAGGAATGGAATTAGAAATTGATGAGAAAGAGTTGCTGGGAGAAATTGAGTGTACAGAAGATATTTTATCAGTACGTAGATTGAACCGCTTGGATAGTGACGGCAGGTGGGTTAAGTCTGAGGCTATTCGTTTATGTTTTAAAGGTACAACCTTACCGATGTATATTTACGCTTATGGATGTCGTTTTAAGATTCACCCCTATAACTTCCCAGTGACTCAATGCTCTAGATGCTGGAAATTTGGACACCTAAGCAGATCTTGCCCAATCGGTAAAACTGTCTGTCCTAAATGTGGAGGAGAACATGTCAACTGCTTGACGACTGATTTTAAATGCTTAAATTGCAAAGGTGCTCATATGGCCTTAAACAAATCTTGCCCAGCCTACATAAAAGAAAAATAAATTCGAAAGATAATGGCTGCTGAAGGGTGTACGTATAGAAAAGCCTTACGATTACATTCACAAGATAAGAAAACTCCGATTGTACACTCTTGGATCCAGGAAACGCCACCTTCTCCAAAACCAGTTACCCAAATAAAGTCATATAGAGACGCCGTTGCATCGAAAATAGTGGCCAATAAGAAGATTCACAATAGTACAAACCAGCGTCTACTACAAGAGTCTGTTAATAATATGCACCCAGAGAACAATACATATCAAGATATGCAAAGGAATCTGAAGGAGAAGCGCGTCAAAGAAACTGAAGTACCAACTCAAAAACTTTCGACTACAACGGCAGGGCATACTTCAGAAGACCAGCAAGGATGTATGGACTTTAATCATATGGTTAATAAAATTAAGAACATTCTCCTGTCCAGCGAAAAATGGCCAGATAAGTTGTGTCTCACTCTAAAAACTATAGTTGAAGAATGTTTAGTTCTACTTAAGAGGTATTTCAAAATGGCAGATTTTTTAAAATTATTATTTAAAAATGTAGATGGCTAGCCCGGTTAACAAATCTTTACTGAATATTATACAATGGAATTCGCAAAGTATTCGGCCCAAGCTATCAGAACTCGGAACTCTTCTAAATAGAGAAAAAGTCCATGTTGCTATAATTAGTGAAACTTGGTTAGACCACAATTCAACACTCAGCATAAACTCATACAACATATTTCGTAAAGATAGACCGGACTCTTCGTACGGAGGTGTCGCCGTGCTTACTCACAATTCAATCAAGGTACATCCATTTCATGTTGCATTAAATAACTCTGGTATTGAGATAATCTGTGTTAAGATTTTAAATTGTGTCTCGTTAAATTATATTTTATCTTTGTATTGCCCGTCATCAGTTCGGACGACTCAGCTAGACTGGGATTCCATATTTACTTTGTTCTCCGGCAAAACCTTAATAGCGGGTGATTTTAATGCACATCATACTAATTGGTCGTACAAGTGTGATTCTAGAGGAGTACAGTTACTAGACTCCGCACTTGAACACGACTTCATTCCTCTCAATAATGGAAAGATGACGAGAATTAAGTTTGTTAATGGGTCACTCCAAGAATCTTCTCCTGACATCACATTTTGTTCCACTGATATTGCTATGGATTTTATTTGGGATGTCACTAATGAACACTTAGGAAGTGACCATCTAATTATCAAAATTAGTTTAGATTATTGTAATAAAACACACTACAAACAAAAATTTAACTTCAAAAAAGCCGATTGGTCAGGTTATAGGGACTTTTTAAAACAATATTTTTCTGACAACTCTATTACTATCCAAAACAATGTTCAAGAAATGTGTAATGTTTTGGAGTCCGGTGTTAATAAGGCGCTAACAATGAATATTCCTGTTACCAAATTATGTACTGATCCAGCACGAAATTTCAAGCCCAAACGCTACTGGAACACTTCTTTGTCTCTCGCTGTAGCTCAAAGACGTCTAGCTCTCGTTAAATTCAGACGAAATCCAACCCCCGACAACCTGAGAATATTACAAAATAAGACTGCTGATGCTCAGCGACGTATTCGTAATGCAAAGCGTTCGTGTTGGCAGGACTTCTGTCTCTCATCCGAGGAAAAAAAGGTGGAGCTATTGTGTTCGCTTACGCCTGATTTTGTACGGCCCGAGAATCCGACATTTAATTCTGCGAACATCGATCTAGAAACTGAATTTTCTTTAGAAGAACTAATTAGATGCTTAAAAAAGAAAAACTCTGCCCCAGGTATAGATGGAATAACGTATGATATGCTATATAATTTACCAGATAATGCTTTGTTATTTTTGTTAAAATTATACAACTTAATCTTTTCGTCAGGCGAATTGCCTAAACAGTGGCGTGTTATTCAGGTTGTACCTATTCCTAAGCCAAGTCAGATTAATGATAATAATTCCAAGTTAAGACCCATTTCTCTTATATCTTGTGTATGCAAGATATTCCATACAATGCTAGCCAGACGAATGGAGTGGTTTGTGGAGAGAAATCAAATTCTATCAAGGCATACTGTAGGTTTTAGGAAAGGACAATCATGCATGGATTGTCTAACTCGTTTAGTATCTCACATCCAAGTGGGATTTGCTAAAAACATTTGCACTCTAGCGTGTTTCTTAGACATCGAAGGCGCATACAACAATGTTTCGGTTTTAAAAGTGGTAAATATTCTGGATAGTTTAGGAATGGGGGTGAACTACTGTAGATATTTATGGGCTTTCTTGAGTGAAAGACATCTAATATTACAAGATCAAGATGTCGGCCTCTCTATGGTACGCTGGACTGACAGAGGCCTGGCCCAAGGGGATCCTCTTTCCCCTCTTTTATTTAATATCGCCACATATCAGATTTGTAATGAAATAGTTAACATATCAATTTCCCAATACGCGGATGACTTTGTTTTGTATGTTAGAAGAAAGAGTATACAAGACAGTGTCCGCTTGATGCAGGAAAGTTTGAATGTGATGATAGATACTCTAGATAGTTTAGGACTTGATATCTCAGCTAGTAAGTCAAAATTCTGCTTATTCAGTAAAGGTGATAAAAATCAGCAAATAAATTTATTCATAAGGGGTCATCAACTGGATTCTGATAAGTCTATGAAATATCTAGGTGTATGGTTCGACCAACATCTACGATGGGGAAGCCATATCAATTATGTGGTAGAAAAAAGTCAAAAATATATTATCATTCTGAAAACATTAGCTGGCGCATCCTGGGGAATACACCCCAAACACCTACGAAGATTATACATCTCTCTGATCAGAAGCAGGCTGGACTACGCAAGTGCTCTCTTTCATAACAGTGCTGGCAGACACCTTTATAAATTGCAGAAGGTACAGAACCAAGCCTTAAGGGTCACCGGAGGCTTTATCAGATCTACACCTATCCATGTCATGGAAAGTGAATTATGTATTGTACCATTGCATTTACGTAGATGGTTTCTGGCAAATAGGTTTTGCCTAAAATCATTGTCCTGGTCAAGCAATGCCACGGTCGATGCGATTCAGGAGTTGGCGGCCTCGTGTCAAAGAGGTTACTGGACCAAAACGAGAAAAATACCACTATTAGCGGAAGTCTTCGAGAAAGTGTCTGGAGAACACATTTGCTCATCTTTCCCACTACCAATGTTTCGATCAGATATTTGGATGTCTAAATTTGAGTTACAAGGAGTTCTCTACAGTAACTTAGAATGTGTTACTTGTGCAAAACGAACTTACGATATTAATGCCCTCCGTATGGATGTAATTCGGGAATTAGACAAAAAATATAATTTTTTTTACAGAATATTTACAGATGGCTCGAAATGTGATAAAAAAATAGGGGCTGCTTTTTTCGATCCATATCGGGATAAAAAGACACAATTTAAAATCTTGGCTTCAGTGTCAATAATGACGGCGGAACTTTGTGCGATGCTCCAAGCCCTGGTATACATAGAAAGCCAAAATTATCGTAATGTTGTGATCCTCACGGACAGCAAAAGCTCCATCCAGCATTTAAACCGGTGCGCTTTAGGTGAGCGATGCCTTTCTGTAGCCTACGACATTCTAAACCGAATTAGGAACTTGCAGAGCACAGGAAGGTGCCTCAAGGTGCAGTGGGTTCCGTCACATATTGGCCTGGCAGGCAACGAGGAGGCTGACCGTCTAGCTGCGACGGCAGCGTCTGACGGAGCTGTCCTTGATCTTGCTCCGGATTTTTCAGAGGTTGATGCTCGGTATAAAGGCGTACTGTATGGTCATTGGAAGGAATATTTTAACCTCAGATCCAGAGATAAAGGTATCTGGTACAAGACCATACAGTGCGAACCCCCCCGAATACCTTGGTGGGAAAGAGAACTCGGCCGGACAGATATCGTCCGCGCCCACAGGCTTCGGTCCGGACACGTACCCACGAATAAGTTTGCACATTTAATGAAAAAGACAGGATCGCCTAACTGCCAAGAATGCGATGCTGTCGACGATGTGCATCACTTTTTGATGGAGTGTGTCAAGACTCGAGATAAAAGGGAGCAGCTATATAAGACCTGGGGTTTTTCCAACTTTGATGTTGGGATCTTCCAGGCAATATTAGCGGAACCTACATCAAATGCAGCTAAATTTGTTTACACCTTTTTAAATGTAAATTGACCTGGTAGATATTATATTCGTTAGTGGTTTTTCAAGTGCTTCGGGGCTTCATGGATCTGGGTACGCCTTTGTGGCAGTGGCTATTTTGGTGCTATTCTTGGTTGTAGTGCCTTCGTGTTTCTACCATAGCAGCCAAAAATATGTCGAGCTTTCTAGCTACTTCCACAGAGGTGTGGCCGGATTAGTGGGGCGTCTGGGGCGCTCGAAAATAATTATGCCTATTAGTTGTTCTCTTTTTCTATATTAGTTTTTATATTAGCTATTGTAATCTCATATTTATTGTTTAAATGAAGAGGCCTAACGGAGCCGACATGTTTTTTCAGACAAAGGTTCCTTAAAAAAAAGCTAGATAGGAAAAAAAAAAAAAAAATTATAGGGGTAATTGATTTAATTGATTGTTGGTGGTAACGTTGAATTAAAACACCATAGAAGTAAACTTCATGCATTAAATTGCATATGTACATTGTTCTTCGTGTAATGTTGGTTGCGGCCAAAAGAAAGCTGCATTTCTGTTGCAAGTAATGTTTTGGGGCTCAAAAGTGGCGTTTACTCCAACGAGGGATTCTAATTAAAAATAAAAATAAATAAAGATATGACGTAATAATTATAATATATGCGTGAAAAAATAAAATAAAAATGTAAA
This sequence comes from Thaumatotibia leucotreta, assembly GCA_025490895.1. Classification (NCBI taxonomy): domain Eukaryota; kingdom Metazoa; phylum Arthropoda; class Insecta; order Lepidoptera; family Tortricidae; genus Thaumatotibia; species Thaumatotibia leucotreta. The sequence goes on along the minus strand of JALPQI010030649.1, from coordinate 31,474 downwards.
ATCATTTAAAAAAGGTAAATTTACATGTAATATTAATATTTAATATGGAATTTAATAAAAGTTAAATATAATAAAATTATAAATATTGGATGTCAACAGAGACAGTTTATTTGAATCACGATATTTTACTCATATATAAATCTACATAAAGTATTCTCATGTGTTTTGGGAGAGGAGTTTGTTAGTTTTGTTTTATAGGGAGACAATATCAAAATTTTTCAAAATTGCAAATTTTCCTAGTCAACTTCATTGTATGAGTAAGCGTCAGGTGCTTTTGCTGGCAGTCCTAATAGCCGGCACTTCAGTACAAATTCAATGTAACATTTAAGGACATTGGAAATATTAACACTCAGTCCTAATAAACGTCAGCCTGTCTTAAAATTATGCAAATACTTTAGATATAAGCTAATTATTTCAAAGTTGTAAAATGTATATACATAAATTAAATCTAATCTCTCTAGGCTCTTGTGGCACTGTACCGACGATGCTAGCGGCATTTCCTTGCTGTCTTAATATAAAATACAGCTTTGCAATATTTTATTTTCTCACTATCGTAATGCTGATAGGAACTTTTTTTATTATAGTTCAATACATGAAACAATATCAGATTCACCATACCCAAAACGAAATTTTTTAAATCCTAGCGTTCGTGGAAAACCTCTAAAATATCCCGTTACAAAATCTAAACAATATTTATGCACTGCAGTGCAGTATCCTACAGGTAGCCTAGGAACAAATTCCAGCTCTAAAAGAGTAGTTAGTCGTAAATTTCCTTTTCTTCATAAAATTCAGAATAGCTCGGGGCCTGTAACGGCTTGATTTCACGCCAACCTCGGCTTGGCGTTGGTCGGTGAGAGCTTATTCGTAAATCTATTTGGCGTTGCAAAATTACATTGAAAATTTTCCAAGAGCATTCTCATTAAGGTGCATTTTGACCAAACGAGCAATCTCTCATTATTTCCCCCACTCTACGAAATCAACGAATTTCGACGCATTTAGACTAAACGAGCATTCGCTCATTTTGTTCCCCCTCTCTACGATATCAACGAATTTCGACAAATCAGGTTTTGTGTAATGAACGAATTTCGTAGAGTGGGGGATAGAATGAGCGCATGCTCATTTGGTCTAAATGCACCCATAGCCGAGTGATTACATACGGTTACATACCTACTGAAACGTGATCGCTTGGGCCTCATAATAAGGCTCAAAGTCACCCAAAAGGCAATGGAGCGGGCTATGCTGGGAGTCTCTGCGAAATCGTATTAGGAATGAAATGAGTCCATCCGCAGCACAACCAAAGTAACCGATATAGCTCTCCGAATCGCTAAACTGAAGTGGCAGTGGGCGGGGCACATTGCACGTAGAGCCGCTGGCCGCTGGGGTAGAAAGATTCTCGAATGGCAGCCACATATCGGAAGCCGGTGGGCTCTCATCCGAAATTGGCCACCAATCCCACTTTAGTCCACCTGCCATCAGTCTGCCTGGCAACATGTCCTATCCAGTTCCATTCGAGTTTAGTAACAGCATCTCTTACGTCTCACACCTTGGTGCGACTTCGGATTTTGACGTTTTTTTTATTGTAAAATTATTCTTGCACAAAAATAGCATTAGATTGTTACTGAAGTTTACCATCCGAATAATGCCTTGGTCCACTTTCGGGAAACCGCCTTTTACCATGAAACGTTATCTGTGATATTGGAGCCGATGATCGTGGCGATCGGCACGATTGGATAAGTGGCACGGAACCGAAGGTAATGCTGAGTTTTTTGAAGAACTTTCTCTGACCCTACTGTGTTTTTACTATAAATGACACGAGACTTTTTTAGGAGTATCCCTTCAAATCTCAACAAGAATAATAGTCGTATTAATTAATTTTAATCTTTCGTGAGACATAATAACTATAAAACTCACGTATATTTAGTCACTACACGCGACATTTTCCGGAGAGCCTAGGTCCCCCATTTGATCCCCTAATGACCCACATTTTGCTTAGGTTTCTATATTACTCCGTTAGACTATTCAATCCAGACGATTGCACTTCATTAGTAGAGTTGTAAAGTTTAACATCCGAAATGCTTTAGTCATTCTTTAGGATAAGATATCTTTTCAAGCCTCAATTGAAATGATTGCCATAGGCAAGCGAGCAGACGTGTCGCCTTATGGTAAACGATCAGTCGATCACAGTCGCCCATGGACACTTGCAACTCCCGTGGTATTACAAGTGCGTTGCCGACCTTTAAGATGGGAATACGCTTTTTTCTTGAAGATTTGAAGATCGTAACGGTCCGGAAACACCGCAGGCGACCTGCATTTCGCTTTTGTTTTTAAAATACTTCGTTAGAAAATTCAAGCCAAAGTAGAATGATGTTAATAAATAAAAGTATGAAAATGGATAAACTCACGTGTATTAACTAATTTTAACTTCATTCCTCTTTTTATTAATTGGAATGAAGTTAAAATTAGTTAATAACGTGAGTTTATCCGTGTTCATAGTTTTATTTCATGTGTAATCCTCGCGGTAACCGAAGAAAATATTAGAATAATGTTATTCTTAATTTTGATGTTTAGCATCCGAAATGCCAGAATGACAATGTTTCCACTATATTTACTTTTGCTGTTCTGTGTGCTTTATCTAAATAAAATTTAATTCTATTATTTTCTATTCGAAATACCTATCCACTTTCAGGAATAAATGTATGCAAATGGTTTGTAGTTCAAGTTCCAGGGTTTTGTCCCCAGCGAGGGCATATCTCTGTGTATTTGTCACAAACATGTTTGTTTCTCAGTCGTGGTTAATTTCTACATATATACAATTATACATATAAAACCATTCCGTTGAATTAGTTTGATTCGAAGAATACGAGCCCAAGTTATTCATAAAACATGTTTATGGAAATATGTGACAACGTTCCTATTACTTATTGAATTCGTGTAGATTTAATATTCAGTATGGTCTATAAATTATATATTAAATGCAACAGTGATTACAAATAATTCTACTTCCAAATAACAATTGAAATACTAAGTTAATCCTAATTAAAATGATTCCCAGAATGCATCAATTAAATTATTAACTAAAATTGGTTGCTAGAATTAATTTTAATTATGATTATTTAAATTCATCATCATCATCAGCCAATTGACGTCCACTGCTGGACATAGGCCCCCCACAAGATGGAGCGACGACCTGGTAAAGGTTGCGGGTGTCCAATGGATGCGGACAGCTCACGACCGATCTTTGTGGAACTCTCTTGGCGAGGCCTATTATTTAAATTGTTTCACAGCAATTATGAAATTAAATTTAACTCCGCCGATCTCTTACCACCATCAATGTACTCGCTCTTCTCGAGGTATAATCAGATATAATATTTGCCGGCAATAAACTGGGCGGGACTTATTTGAAAAAAAAAATGTTTTAAAGTGACATGCATCAAAGAAGCAAAAACATTAAATTTGTATTTAAACAAATTGACAGTATTGTAGATACACTACTCAAAATAGAAGACTTTATCACGCCAATTTCGTCAGTTTATAAGATAAAACTTCTACACCGCGGCAGAAAATGTAATTACCTTAAAAAAATATTTTGTTCCAACGATCTTGTGTCATCCCCGGGATATCGCAAACTTTCCGAAGATGACCGAGAAATGGAGGCTTAATCCAAAGTTTAAATCACTTACAGCTTTGTTGTCTTTTCATTCGCTCCGCCATCTCTCGACCGATTCGGTAAACATACTTATTTATCAATTAATATTACTTTCAAAGTTTTAATTGGAACCGGGATTAAAACTGTCGAAAAAGCATATACTCGTACCTACTGCAACGCAGAGTCACTTTGACTGGTTAGAGGTTAAAGTTAGATTGAGCGAGCTCTGGCGAATGTAAAACCTAATTGCCCTTTGATGCCTCAAATAGAGCATGCTATTCTAGCTTTTATACACCAGTTAATATAGGCTTTTTTCCTGTGTGGTTTAAATTGGAACAATGAGAATGGGGCGGTATGCATAGTAATCGAAGTGAGTTGTGAGCAATCACCTGCGTTGTATTAGGCTGATTGGCCATTAATCTGCTTTGGATGTTCTGCTGTTACTGTGTTTGTTTGGCAGGTCCATAATTCGGTAGGATTGGAAGTTCAATGATAAAATACCTGCAAAATTCTTATATATTTTTTTGTAAGTTCTTCATTCCAAAAATTACTTTAAGATACGTGGTTTCTGTCTAAGAAAACTGGGTCTGACTCACCAGTATTAAAGGACTATGCGTCAAAATGGACCAAAATCCAACAGAGCTGGGAGTAGTGTCATTAAAAAGGTCTGCTTATGTACTTTATTTCATTCTATAGGTGCAAAGTTGAATTCCGTTGCATAATTTTGTATGAGTAAGGCGTTCTGCGGGTACTCTATAAGTAAATCACCGTCGTCCAGACATCATTTATCATAGTATTTACTCTGACTAAAATACAAATATCTCAGTTTTGCAATGGAATTGAACAAAGTGCCCATAGAATGAAATGAAATAAATGTAAATACCTATTTAATGACACCACTTTCAGCTCTGTTGGTTTTTGGTCCACTCTCCATACAAATCTGCCCATAGTCCTTTGTTTGTCAAATTTTTATTAATATTTTTACTTATAGGACACATTAAACAGACAACATTTAATACTTGTACAAACAGTAAGAGTCAAAGGATTCTTTATTCAAGTATGCGTAGTAACAACACTTTGTAAAATCAAAAAATACTTCCGGTTCTAAACCTACGTCACTGACCCGAGAAGAAGTAGTGAAAAAACACAAAGATACACAAGTTTTAAGTAAAAAACGTACAACGAGTTCAGTACGCACATCATAATTGAAAAGAATGAAGATGAAAACATAAAAAATAGTATTATCTAGTACAATGTAAGTAAATTCTCCTAGTAATCATAAAATATGTCAGAATTGTTAATTAGATTATGTACGAGTATTTGAACTACATAGTGCAATACACAATACCGTTTCAATCTTTCAAAACAAGAATTTCTGCTCACATACTGAATAAAAATCGTAAACAAAATGTTCAAAAAATATTTTCTTCCCAGTATGACACATCCCTTGTGGTTTCACACTTTAGATCCCTACTACATTTCAACCCTCTCAGCCAGTGTCTTCATCAAGTTGCATCTAAAATCCAAGAAAGCAAACTTCTTGACACGCTATGTTTAGAAAATCCTAAAATACAGGAACAACGTCTCCGTCTCTTGAGTCCCGAGCGGTAACGAACCGGAACGGGTGCCTTCACACCCGTCTCATATCATACCGCGACGTGTTTCCATCGTCTGCCGAGTTACGGGACCGACAAGTGACTTGATAACCAGTATTGTCTTAAACAATAAAACGGGAAGAAAAACTGACAGTAGTAGTAAGGATGCTGATAAGTGTTAATAACCATCCTAGATATTTTTAGCAGGAACGAGAAATTGACAAAATTAAACATCGACATAAGTACACCCTCTCATAAAGATGCTAACTTCGTAAAATCTGGTGACCAAGAAATACAGGACCCATCTTAGCTTCATATTAATTATTTCGTATGATGTTAGAGTATTTTTTATTAGTCCTTGTTCTTTTTTTGGGACTAAATACAAGATATGAGAAAAATGATGAATCATATTCAATAAAATTTGCATTCTTGGAACTTTTCTCTAAGCTGCGGTGCATTACTTATTAATTAATATATACTATTTATGGACTACTAAAAGATTTTGATAATCTCTCTTTCTTGCTAGAAAAATATCTAGGTAAAGTATAAATTTTGTACTAGTAACTGCATACATACCTATATGGGAAAACATGAGCGAATTAATTCATGATTTCCCACCTTTTCTTCATTTTAGCTGCTGAGAAGAGGTTACTGGTAATATGGCATGTTTTATTGAAACGTCAATTGAAATTATCAAAAATGTGCAGGATAGAGGTAGATCAAACCAAAAATTTGATGTTCACGTGATGATTCTGTTCATCATCTTCATTTGAGTCGGTGTCTTAGGAGTGTGGGTTTTAACTTTTTTTGATTAGCCTGTATCCCCTCCCATAGATCTTCATAACTTCAGATTTTGTGCTTTCTCCTGCCAGTCGTGGAAGAATGAGTCTAAATCTTTCCATCATCTCTGCCTCTGCCTGTTACGGAACTCGAATAGTATTTCTATTGTTCAGACATCAACAAAAATATATTAAATGTCATGTATACTCGTACTTGTATCTTTAATGATCCTTAAGTTAGGCCACAAATGTTCTGGTTGAGTGAGACGATTATGATTCAGGCGGGCGACAATATTACAATCCAAATATTGACACGACAGGTTATGCTAATGCTTTTACCTCGTTTTAGTAAATTGTACTTGTTTTAATACAGTGCTATGTAACGTTTATGATAATATGACTAGAACATGGTAAACATTGTGATATTTTGAGAACACTATTTAATCACATCTTTTAGGTTACTTATGATAATTAATAACGTTAATTTCTCACCACTCAATACTTCACCTAATACCATAATGTTGAAACTCAAATGACCAAAGAGCTCATTCTGACTCTTTACCGTTTCTACGAGTGACTTTCGTAGTGACTCTCGGGAGATTTAGTTATTCAAACAGAATACGATTCACGATTTAAATTTAATTTTTTTGAGGTTACCTATAAAGATAAATATTTAAACCAAATATTTACTTGCTGCTAAATCATTAACCCCATAACTGTCTACCACACATCCCAACAACAATTGCACTGTATCACTAGATAGAACAATACCTACCAAAATTTGAAAGTTATCTACCTGTTAAATAATGTCGCGACAAGACTGCGCTGAAACTCTAGACTGTTCTATAAAATTTTGCCGGCATCATTAGCGTCACGAAGGCAACAGGCAGAAAAATGTCTCCAGTCGCTGAGCTATTCCGGAGCAACTCAAGCCAGCAGCAAGCACATTCAAAAGACTTAACAAGCATATGCAAAGATCAATCCAACCAGTACACCCGAGATCTCTATCCAGGAACAGTTCGTACAAAAACCTTGAACATGTTACCCTGGTTCGTCGAAAAACTTGCAAAACTATAGGGAATACAAGGCCAGACATTTCCTTATTCCTACACTTCGCTTCACGGATCGTGATTCTAAGAATAGAAAAGAATTGACACTTGAAAGGAGGCTTAAGAATTTAAAGGTTGAATCAGTCGCGACATGTTGACCTTTTTTGAATCGGCGTTCGAACCTTTAGATTATCACTTCGAATTGAATAGTGCATCTGATCCGTTTGGGTCATGAGGGGATTGGACTGTAAAATGCCGTTAGCTTGAAAGGTTTATTTTTGATGAGATCATTTATTTAGGCTTACTTATTTGAATATATTTGCTTCTAGTGAATGATTTCACCACTGTTGGAAGATGATGAATAGCGTCTTAAAAGGGGTAACAAGGAAAATTTTATACACATAGAGGAGAATTGAGGCATTATATTCATACGATCTGGGGCCCATTTCTCAAAAGCTTGTAACTTGTAATACAAGTGGAACAGTGGAAGTCTCTTATTGACACTATTAATTAGATGAGGACTTCCCCTTGTATTACAACTTACAAGTTACAAGCTTTCGAAAAATGGGCCTTTGCTAGCTGCTGTCCGCCAGCTTGTACGCTTGTTAGCCACCTATAACAATCTCACAACAAATACATACTCATAATCAAGTATAAGTACATGAAGCACATTCACATGTCAAGGGAAAAACAAAAACAATTAAACTACAAATAACTACTGCTCCTCACCATAGAATACCGAGACTACAATTGCTTTAAATTTTTATGGTATACGCAGTTACTTCTGATCTACCAATACAAGTCTGGTGTACCCAATGATGGTAACGTTTCCTCATTTCAGCAATGGATTTTCTCAGACTGTATAGCAAGCAGTAGATCCTCATAGCGGATGCACGCCGCTATATTGCCAGAGTGATAGCGCCGCGTTAAAAGAAGTGATCGCATATTTTATTCATCGCCGCAGATAGGCCCGCGAAATTAGGAAAACAAACGAACAAAAGGAGAGATTTACTTTCGGCTTATCTTCTCTGTAAACGGGCGGATGTTACTGTTTACTGACTTTTTTATTTTATTTGTTTTTTTACGGTTGTTGAGAAATTTAAACTTGGGATTGCTCGACGATTGGCTAATATTTTATTTGGGATTTGCGGTGCTTGGAAGTCTTAATGTAGTGGATCTACGTAACGTTTTGCCTTTATAAAATGGCTAAGTTATCAGGATCAGAATTTTTTCCGATAAAGGAAAATCAGCCTCCGTCAAAAAACAGTCACAGACATGGTTGAACGAAAATGTCAGAAAAAAATATTCTTAAAATCGTAATGAGCTGGGCACGCAGTACTGGTCCACATCCATCATAATATATTTTGCCTACATCTTTGCCCGAACAGCATTAAGCTTATACTCTCTGAGACAAAAATATTATGCAGCATGATTAAAAAAAATAAGTTATCACATTAGCTGATGGTTTATGTAATAAGTGTGTCATCATATCTACATTTTTTGACGTACTCGTTTAGTGATAAAAAGTGTGTCATCGTATTTTTAGTTTGACCTGACGAGCAGCCCGTGTTAAATAGTATCAAATCTTGCAAGTCATATTCGACCTACTTTCCGGTTTTAGACTAAGCTAATATTTCGAATACCTCACCAGCGAACTTTATCTTTGGAGTATTTAAGAAATTTCCTTTCATCAATACTCCTTTGTATAACTTTTCATCATTATGTTCCGGTCAGAGTACAAAATCCCTATGGTAATTTCTACCAAGACATTTTTGGTTCCTACCCACTGATATATTATACAATATTTGTCTATTTTGTCAGCCTCCGTAGCTTAATTGATAGTGACCCTGCCTACAAAGCTGCAAGGTCCGGGTTCGAATCCCGGCGAGGGCATTATATGTGTATTTAGGAATTTTATATTTACATATTACAAATATTAGTTCCTTGGTATGACCAAGCCATGAGGCTGTCCTTATATTTAAGAATCTATGTGTCTATCTATTAAATATACATACATCAGAAGCCTTAATTGAGCTTACCTTGGGACTAGGCCGATTTGTCTGAAATGTCCCAAAATATTAATTTATCAGTGATGACAAGGTGTTACTCTTATTTTACAAATATTCGAGTCTATCTCAAAAATCATAGGTAATGGACTAAGTATCGTCACCCTTTGAGAACAAACGATTTCTAAACTGGATATTTTCTTACAGTGCCTCCAGAGAAACCGGTGGTGGTAGACCGCTGGGGGCGCGTCATCAACACCACCACACTCGGCCCTCACCAAGAAGGGGATGATGTGCTGCTGACCTGCCGGGTGCTTGGAGGTAAATTCTACCCTTTTATGTAGCCCTAACGCGGCGCGGTAGCGAATCTGTCGAGCGTCTGCTAGTGCAGGGACGAGTCAAGGGGACCCGACGATGACGTTCACCGATGAGGTGGACAGACGGAGTGAAGGCCACCGTGGATGCTCCACTGCATAAATGCACCAGAAGCGCGGCAGTTCCCAAGGAATGGCGTCGCATAGTACATCAGGCAACACAACCTTACGTGACGGCCACAGCCACTCTGTCAAGAGTGTAACGCCAAAGAAGAGAAGAGATGTAGCCCTAATACTTTTGTTTGTGTTTCATGGCCCAGGTGGTGACGGCAGTAAGAATACATTTCTCACCACCACTTTTCCCGCGGGTGTCGTAAGCGTCGATTCAATTGAAGTGTCAGTGACTATTCTCTGATAGAAGATTAATGATGGGCAGCAGCGTCACTACAGTGGACATATTACTGCCATCGCCAATCTGCTTGCCCGATTGCGTCTATAAGCATAGTTGATAGGAGAGGCCTACGTCCAGCAGTGGATTCAGATAAGCTGATGATGATGTTGCCCTTGAAAGATGTATTAAAATTACTAACTTCATTTGCCCAGAGCCCCTAGGAGGATCTTGACCTATTGAAGAAGGCCGGTTTACCCTGTCCTGCGTTACATCACGCCGCATATGCGCTCTAACAACTTTTATCCTCTCCAGATGTCGAAATCAGCGGAGTATTATTGTGCTCTATACAGGGTGTTTTTTTTTCGACCGTTCAAATTCTACGTAGTGAATGTGTAGGTCATACTCACCAACTTTTACTATGGGGACAACGTCGAAATCGCGAAAAAAAAATCAGCTGTTTCATACAAATTGGCGGCATTACGCCGGCCGAAATGTATGAAACAGCTGATTTTTTTTTTTCGCGATTTCCACTTTGTCCCCATAGTAAAAGTTGGTCAGTATGACCTACACATTCACTACGTAGAATTTGAACGGTCGAAAAAAAAACACCCTGTAGAAACTTAAACAAAAATAAGTGTTCCGTTTAGATCATTTAGAAATTTCCACAGTCCTGCTTGTATCTCCCTGGTGATTTGTGATCACCCGAATCGACAACTTTTGGTTGCTGTGCCTGTGAATGATAAGATACCTAGAACCGTGCTGGGTTTTCGGTAATGATGAATGTTCCTTAGGAATGATTGAATGATTTCTTAGGAATAATGAATAGGTATATGCGCCTTGTTGACTGCTTAGATACCAGTGGTTTTTCAACAGCTGAGGTATCAGTGATTTGTTTTATGTTAACAAATTAATGAAAATCGACTGTTAAGATATATGTGACTTGTTAAGCGCTCACAAGTAAATACTATCATGACAGTCAACAACTTTTTGAAAGTTTAAATGTTAACCTCTCTTTGGACACCTGGAGTGTATAGTGACTTCTGCTGCTGACTGTACATAAATAATTGAAATAAGAGATCCTTCAAAATCGTTCTGATTTGAGACAAACAAAATGTTTTTCGTGAAAAAATGTATATGTTTATCTGACCCATAAGTGTGAAACAAAACATTTGTTTTTACGATAATAACATCGTGATTTAATAATATAGTCTTGTAGCTATTGCAATCAGACAGTAAATAATTATGAAAGCCATAAACCACATTCATTATACAAATGATTTGTTAACAAAACAAGGACCTGCTTTCATTATTTCATAGAATAAGGCTTTGTGCAACATGAAACTAATAACGTTTTCATCGTACCTAGACAAAGCTGTGCAATTATAATTGGTCTATGAATTCCTAGCAAAACGTAGTTACCTGAGTGTTTTCCATATTGTTCAGGTATTATTATATTTAATGCTATGTTTGGTATTGAAATATGTATATATTTCACGGTCTAAGAAAAATATTGGTGATCCATTTTAGGCTCAATTTATTATTTTTGTTTTCCATTTTGTTCAGGTTTTATATATTTCAATGCTATCTTTAGTGTTGAAATATCTAGATCATACACAGTCTAAGAAAAATAGTGGCGATCCATTTTAATTTACTATTTTTGTTACATTCTGTATAATGTTTTTAACGGACATTTTTTTTAAATAGTAGTATTAAGACGGTAATATAAGCATAAAAGTAATTCATACGAGTAATCAATTTTCTATAAAAATGGAATCAAAGATGATACGACGTCGAATTATAAATACGGTCTGCAATACCACAGGATCTCCTAAGTTCAAAACTCTGGCATTTGGTTCCACAACTTTTGAAAGTTATACTTGATAAATGTCCTTACATTGTTGAGCCTGTCCTATGATATTTATTTATATTTACATTATTAACTGGGCCACTGAATAGGAATCAATGAATGTGAATAAAAACAGATAACTTGTGTTCAAAAAGAAATCCTGAAAACCTGATTCTGCCAAATCTGCACGTGCATAGATTTTGATTCGAATCAAAATCACGAGCTGATTTGATCCAGATCTTCTTCTTCTACCTAGCGTTATCTCGGCCTTTGCCAGGGTCCGCTTTCCTGCTACATTTCCTCCACTTTGCGCGATCCTGGGCATCTTCTACTGTAAGCCCATTCACACTCATGTCAGCCTTCACGACATCTAGCCATCGCTTCTTTGAGCTTTGGTCTGCCGCGAGGGCGGGGGCCGTCAAGGGCTAGGTTAAGGAATATGTTTCCTACGTAGTCAGGTGGCCTACGACAATCGTGACCAAATCACCGAAGACGGCATTCTTGAAGCTTCTCCTAATTCTGTATTGACCTAGATAATAAAATTTAATTCCGTAAAAAAACATCCATTACGTCAAATTTTTTGTATGAACTTACTATCAAGACGATCTGGAAAAATCAGACTTTCGGGTATTTTTTTCGGAAAAGTTCGAACTTGGATCTCTTATTTCAATTATTTATGTATGTCAGTCCCATGTAATTCAGTAATGAACATTCACAAAGAACATTCATCATTACCGAAAACCTTGTAATATTTTTTCCTAAAGTATTTCATCAGCTTTTCCTATATTTGAGTATACGAGCATACATATCCCTACAAGCGTTGTCAATGATTCCCAATCCAGCGTGAAGTTTAGCGCCAAACACACGAGTAGAACGCTTCACAGTAATCCGTGCTCCAAAATGGCGGAACAAGCGTTCTTTTTGTCCGTTGTCTGTCGCCATGCTATTGGCGTTCTAGAAAAGAAGCAAACAAGGTTAAGCATCGTTGTTTTGAGAATTTACAAGAGGGATTTTGTTTGAAAATATCTACCTAGTTTGATCTGAGATAGTCAAATCAGATTGTCATTATAACGTCGGATGACAACCAAAAAACGCACTAACTAACAAATACGTACTTGAAATAAAGCTCGTATCTCATTTCTGATTCAATACTGACATACGACGTTGCTAAGAGTGGTGACAGTTTTTATGTTGAGTTTTGATTGTCAGGCGACGAATTTAACCTTTCAATAATTATAATAGCTCTAATATCAGGCCCCAATTTAACCATGACAGGTGCAACAGATATAAAATATCACTGTTACTGACGATGACGTCACACGCCTCCGTAAGCTACGGCTTACTATCGGACGGGCCAACATAAATTTATTACTAATAACATTATTACATCGCTGATATTTCCCTCTGAATATATCCCGCTGTAGCACTTCCCAGTTACCCTTGTACGAATCATTTATCAGAAAACATTATTGTCGTTTTATTAGTTCTTATAGTTGGTCAATTTTATACCACAATAAATCCATAGTAATTTTTCCTTCATATCGCTTGAAAACACTTCAGAGTTTTTTATTAGGAAAATAGCGCTATGTGAGCTATGTCCTAAGTTTAAAGTACAATAAAACATCAAAGTATACTAAAACTCGACTATTCTCGTTTAATACGTGCCTTCAAAATTCACGTTCGAACTTTGAATCTCCGTTAGTATTAAACATGTATTATTATGCAAATCTGACTCAAGCACTAGCAAAGATGGCTGCTTTAATACTGTCGACAAAATTTCGTCGAACCGGTCGATATTGAAATAAAAATCTAACTCCCCTGTCCGGAGCACGTTCGATCACGCTCGACGGGAACTTTTCTTTTCTATAAAACGAAGCAGAATAATCCATTAAAAAAAGCATACGGAATAGCGTTTAATGTTTGATTAACAGATTTCAGTAGGTACTAATGTTTTTATCGAAGAGCAATAATAATTTTTCTTGTTTATTAATTATGAATGTAACCTTTTCAAACTTTTTTTAATATTTATCACACGGGCTACTCACGTAATTTAAGTCGATAATTCCTCCATGATGATGATCCTCTAAATGGATCGAAACATGTCAAGCAATTATTGACTTAAATTACATGAGTAACCCGCTTCATAAATATTTAAACTATGTTTGAGACTCATCATCATCAGCCTATGACGTGCTGGACGTAGGCCTCTCCTATTAACTATGCGTATAAACACATTAGGAGGTAAATACCCATAATCACCATGCAAGCGGATTGGCGATCGCAGTAATGTGTCCACTATGATGACGCTGCTGTCCATCATCAATCTTTTAACAAATAATGGTCAGAGTTGAAATGTTTGAGATTCACGTTACTTATAATTCTTTTGAAACTTTGTCTAAAAAAATCTAATCCAACCAAAACAGTCTAATATAAAGTATCCTGTTAACCGAGTTCCATATTATGGAGGCAACGTGATATTTATTTAATTTTGTGATACTGAAACTTGTGTAAGTCGGTGGGAATTCCGGTAATAGCATTTATTTGCATGAATATTTTTATTATACCGATGTTATTTGGGGTTATTGTTATTACGTAGGGAGCATGTTTGAATTTATCTACCCCTGTATTTCTAAGCTTTATCTAGAGTTAGAGGTTAGTTTTGATAGAACAAAGACTGAAGAGTCATCAAACAATAATGTTTTGACGCATCAGCCGCAAAAGCAAAGAACGTGGGTTCAAATCCCATCTTCGCCATTGGTAAACCCAGTATTCATTATTCGGTACCTATATGATATGTTATAATTATAGTAATATCTTTCTCACAAAATGTTTAACAACTTCGTAAGTGCAACCGTCTGTCACATGAGTCATCATCGTTGTCGTCTAAGTGTTTCACGTGAATTTACATAACCGAAAACTTTAAACGCCGTCTCGTATCGTACTTCATATTACCTAACAATATCACACAAGCTTGTTGACAGCCAAAAGTTTTATTAATAAACCGAAAATTAAGCATAACTCAGTCTGTCTGGTCGCATCTGCCCGTTTTGCAATTCAGCAACTTTCGAACTATTCAAATGGGATGCAATTCATTAGAACGATGGTAAAATGTTTTTGTCAGTTGCAACAATAGTTGGTGAGTTTGCGTGGTACCGCCGCGGGCACTGAGGGTTACCACTCGAATGCTTGTGGCATAATTCCGCCGTGCTTTGTAATATCTTGTTCTTCTGTGTTGAAGACTGAAATCAATCTAAGGGTCACCATACTATACTTATATTTTTTTTGTTTTGCACCACCTGTATCACACGTAGAGTCATGTGTGATGCAGAGTGCGTGTACGCAATCAGCAATATTCAAATGGGATGCAATTCATTAGAACGATGGTAAAATGTTTTTGTCAGTTGCAACAATAGTTGGTGAGTTTGCGTGGTACCGCCGCGGGCACTGAGGGTTACCACTCGAATGCTTGTGGCATAATTCCGCCGTGCTTTGTAATATCTTGTTCTTCTGTGTTGAAGACTGAAATCAATCTAAGGGTCACCATACTATACTTATATTTTTTTTGTTTTGCACCACCTGTATCACACGTAGAGTCATGTGTGATGCAGAGTGCGTGTACGCAATCAGCAATCACATACAATTCTTTGGACTGAAATGTTTGGGACTGCGTATGTTTATCCCCCCACGTGACTGTACAACAAATTCTCATATTAAAATAATTTTGATTCAAGCATCTGTCTGGTAAACCACTACACTGAAGACGCATCGTCGCCACACTGCAGATTGACTTTTAAGATTTTAGAATTTGGCGGGATGGATTTTGCTATGAACAACATTAAATTAAATCAACATTCAATTTTCACGGATTAGCATAATATAATTAATATGTATGATTAAAGCGAAAGTATCTCGCGGCGACTTATACCATCTTTCCCTCTTTTATTAATTAACATAGAAAAAGACGAGAAGTCTTTCCCGCGGCGACACACTTTGCACCAATCATGTATTTAGCCTGTAGATTTTCTGTGCAGGGATTTTGCATGTTGGCAGCCCTGCGAACGCCGCGCCCGATCGCGTTGTTTTCACGCGACAAACTTTGTTTGCTCTCCTTAAGTGTGTCGACAGTTGACAACCCCTCCTGCGACCCCCCGACCCAACATAAGAATGCTTTTATAAACCCCCAAAACGATTCTTTATTATAATCGAAAAGTTTTCACTCAAAATGTTATTGGGCTTCGTGTAAAGGTAAAATTGTTAAAAAGTTTGTGCTAAGTGCTGGTTAAAGCCTTTAAGGCATAAATTTATTTGCATTTTTTTCGTTTTGGTGAAATCGCGAAAATAATTGAGCCTTAATTTATAGTAAAGTATCAGTGAACTAATAAGTAGCAGACTTTTTGTCGCGATTTCGTGGTTGTCTTAATAGTGAAAGGTACCCTGTTTACGACCCAGATGTCACACCTACGAACAAATAAAACATGGAAGCCGCACGCCATACTAAATTGCTTTTCATAAATAGTCCTGAATTTTAGTTGACAAGTGTTACCCCCTCTTCAATGCATCACGGTAATGAATTTCAATTTCAACCTACAAAAACTTAAACCGCCATTCAAAAATAGTTGTGATTGGTCCTTCAAAGTTTTGATTGGCTATATTCTATCAACATTTGTCAAAGATGTTGCGCCAAAAAATGCGTAGTTAAGAAAAGCGCTATGTCCTGCCCATCTTAGCACAATTGAACAATTTGTGTTTGGGGGCATTTTTGAGCTGGCATTAGACGTCCATGTTATATTATGGTCGCAGTGTCACACTGTATTGAGCGAAGCGCTTAAATTTTATATTTACCTACTTACAAAATAATGGTGCAGTCAAGTATATACCAAAACACATACATAGATCACATTAAGTAATAAGATAAAGCAAGCGCGCTCTCGGCGGGTGTATTTTTCTTCCCGGCTCGCTACATACACAGAAACGCTTTTATCTCGCTAAACATTCCAACGAAGCAGAGATCAACCTATACATAAAACAGAGTATAAGGTAATATCCACATTCCAGATCGGTTTGACTTCCTGGAGCGTTCGCTTTGTGGAATACGGCTCGCGAAAGTGCGTATGGAATTTAGGCATTAATTACATTGCATATTTTTTTACTCTTCTTCTCTTCTTCCTAGTTAGTCTCTCACTGCTGAGGGTCATGACTCCGCTTTCTAATTGCCTTTGTTATGCAGCTCTCCACTTTTTCCTAGCTATCGGTTGCTTTTGGAATTCCTTGTTCGACCCTTCGGCAATTTTTAAAATCAAAAACCTAGTATGGGACAATTCCATATTCAATCTAGTATGTTGCATTCACAAACTCAAAAACCTAGTATGTCATGCGTTAGTCTTACTAGGATTTTGAATATGTTATTGGCATGTAAAAATGCCCTTGCTAGGTTTAGTGGGTTTCGTAACTTTGATTCTAATTGAGATAGAGATACAGGTATTTTTGCATTAGACGCAGCTCAATCTTTGGGGCAGATACATTAAAAAAACGCATTTTGACAAAAATGTCCCTTGCTAGGTTTTGATTTGGGACAGCCGTGCAGCTCTCCACTTTTCCCTACCTACCGATTGCTTTGTGTAAAGCGTTGCTCAGTGTGGTGTCCATTTGCGCTGATATCTGGTCACACCATCTGGTACGACTTGGTCCTCTGGGCCATCCATCGTCCACCTTTATTATCACTACAAGTATCATCAAGTTATTGTGGCCTCTCATCTGTAAGCTATGTGACCGAAATATTGCAGCATTCGTTGGAGACAAATGGTGGACAGTCTTGCTTGGTTCTTACTATTATAAACATACAAATTCCCAAACAGTAGCCGTACCAACAGTTGGTAAATATAGGTTACGTTAGATTTTACTCGTTACGTAAAGCAGGCCATCACCCTCATTCGAATAAATAAGTGCAGAATGCTTTACGTATCGAGTAAAACCTAACGTTACCGATACTTGTAAAAGTCATGGTACGGTTATAGATCTTAAATTAAAAATTTCGCCAAACTGCAGAGCAGTTTGTTGGCGACGTATATATAGTTTAAGTCCGATAATTTGGTAGGTATACCAAACATGTAGGTGGGTGATACCCAAACAATCAATTATATCATTTGTAGTCTCTCTGGATATTCATCATCCAAGTGGTCGACTGTCTTCCTCTTTCCCTCTTTCTAGTGGCCATGGACAGATAGTTTATCGCGACATGACCGGTTGCCGAAGGACGTGACCTTACCATCTTAGCTTATTTTTACAACCTTGAAACTCCTCTTTACATGCTCGTTGTGAACTCTGGCCGTGAGCGTAACTCCGCCTGCCCATCGTAGCAGACGAAGTATGCGATTAGAAGCAATTTCAGATATTTCAGCAATGGACAAATCGCATAAAAAAGTAATCAAACTTACAGGAAAAGTTCCTTTAAACAAGCTAACGACATGAATCACGATACTGAACAATCCAGAAAAGAGGCGTCGGGCTTAAAATCACTGGTGACACAAGATAAAGCAGGACAGCAGTATTAACTTCGTGTGTTCCGAAGGCTTTTCTAAGATCAAACGGAGTGTATGTGTATTAGTACACATGGTCACGTGATTTTCACTTTTTATTCGAACGATTATTGTCATGCTCAAATAAATGACATCAAAATTAAATTCTCCTTAACACGCCTTTAAAAATATTCTCCCAAAATTAACAACGTCAACCCCGCACCTCAATTTTAAAAATCGCCAGTATCCAATCAAAGTGACTGTTATTGGATTAAGTATAACTCAGACGTAATTCCGATCGGCGAGGGCTGTATTTGCATAATCGGGAAATTGATTGGAGCGTATTCGGATCCCGGCCGGGAAAAGATTTTGTGTGAACAGGAATAAGTGCATTATTCGAGTAATTATCTAGTTGACGCGATTTAATGAAGACTATTTAGAGTTCTTATTATAGTAAATATACAAAAAAATAGAATAAAATAAACTAACACTAATAAAACTATATGTACAAGAACTACACATTAACAAATATTTACAAATAAAAAATAGGCTCGAGCTCCGTGCCTGATGGTAGGGTCGCCAGAAGGCTGGCGAAATCACCTCGCTGAAAAGCAATTGCTATACGCTGGGCGAGGTAATAGCCAGCTCTCTGGTCACCGGTGGCGTCTACGAGCCGCTTCTTAAGCCCTTTAAATATCTCGTGGGTTCCAGATCCTCAAGGGCCAAGTGTTTCTACCCCAAACGGCACAAATATGCAGCTAGAATTTATAGCCTTTTTCGAAGTTCCTGGGAGATGGGACGGCGCCAGGGTATCCACACACGTGACTCCCATAAGAAATGCTGCCTCAGCTCCCAGGGAACGAGAGTAATGCCATCTGACCGCTTCGCGTCGTCCCGCGCTAGACCCGTAGGCTCCAGGACTGCAGACAATCCCGCGGAAGTGAACGCTTGGCGCAGGATGTCATTTATGGAATCGTGGTGGGCTATACGACCAGCACTCCTATTGCACGAGAGACCATGCAGCCCCTTCGACGACACATTAGCGTTGCAGTGGCATTTATGTGGGGCTACACAGTCTGAGCCTAGACGTAGTGCAACCGAGAGCCTAAAGGCTTGACCGGACAAAAGGGTGCCTAGATTTCTGGAAGGAAGTGCCTGCAGCCAGGATCCCGACTCCCATCTGCAACAGGCAAAGAAATAAGCGCGGACTGGTAAATGTTTCAGTAAGATTATCCCGTGCCAGTAGGTGCGCAGAGCGACTCGTCCCATTGTCGTTAGTTAGTTGATACAGGCAGGTCGGCGTTGGGGCAAATCAACTTCCAGAGATCTACAGCATCCTTTAAAAAAGACTTAAATTTAATTTATGTATACAAATTGTACAATTAACTAATCTAACTAACCGACTGAACTGAATATACAAACGATATTCCGCCTGGAGTATGTGTGGCTGCTCCCGCGTTTCCGCTACTGCAGCTGTGGCCGGGTCGCATCCCACAAGGGTGGGACGGTCGTTGCACCGTCATTGGGGACGGTGTTGAGAGGCTGTTGAAGGAGTTTCCTTTAAAAAAGACTTAAATTTAATTTATGTATACAAATTGTACAATTAATTAATCTAACTAACCTAATCTATATCTAAGATTGGCCCTTGTGGCATTGTACCGAGAATCCTGGCGGCATTTCCTCGCAGTATAACAATAATGATGCCTTATGCGAGGGAGCCTCCAGCTCCTCGGTCTGAATTGAAGACTAAATTGATTATGGAATCATTTCTAAATGAGAAATGGCCTAGAATTTCAGGTTCTGCTAATTGCTCTTTCTGCAAATGTTCTATTATTTTGAAATCTACAGTCGACAGCAAAAAATGCACATAGTAGCCTATGGCCTTAATCAAAACAATAAGACGTTCATTACTAGACGCTAATACTTGATTAGGTTTCGAAAATAAATGAAAAATGTCATGTGTACACAACATTTGAAGAATTCCCTCGGTTTCTCCAGGATCCCATCATCAGATCTGGACCCGACGACAATGGGACCAACTAGAAGTTTTCAAACATACAAAGAATTTTCCAAATCGGTCCACGAGTCTTCGAGTAATCGGGGAACATACATAAAAAAAAATTGTCGAATTGTAAACCTCGTCCTTATTAAATTCGGTTTAAAATCACGATCGTGAATTGTGTTACGAAATTTAGTCATATTTTAGTGTTTACTCTGTCCAACAACCTTTATTTATTTATTTATTTATTTAACCTTTATTGCACAAAATAAAACTTGATGTACAAAAGGCGGACTTAATGCCATAAGGCATTCTCTACCAGTCAACCTTTAGGCAAAGCAGAGAGATTGTGGGCGGTGCAACTAAAATAATATAAACTTACTAAAAAGAAGCACCTTTGGCAGTAGAAAAGGCGTCAAATAAAAAAGGCAGGTTTTGTTGATCGCTCATAGAAAATAAAACTTATCTTATTTCGCCATAGAAACTTTAGACTCCGATTTTAGGCTGTGCGTTGATATGTCAGTTAGTTTCTTCTTTTATATGTATAAAACAATTTTAAATTGTTTTTGTAACTAGATGACCCGGTAAACTTCGTATCACTTACCTATCTCGTAATGTAGTCCAAATTTATTTTAACGGTTCATTTTTTATTTATTTTTGTATTTAACACATTTGAAGAATTAGTTTAGATTGACTCTAGTCTTAAGTTGCAGTTCTTGTTTTTCTTATATTTTCTAATATATTTTCCATTATTCTTACCTTTTAAACCTTCCCTGGACAGTCACAAATATTTCAAGACTGAAATTAGCCAAATCGGTTCTGCCGTTCTCGAGTTTTAAACAGACTAACGAACAGCAATTCAATTTATTTATATAGATAAAATCGCCGAGTAAATATTTTAAAACATTTACTTATTTTTAGTCTTTTTATAAGTTGTATATTATTCTCTTTTTATAATATGCTGCTAACAAAGTTCTTTCAATTTAAATTCGCACAGCTAAATTGTTATCCGTCAGTGGACATTCTCATTCCCCATCCCATCAACATAACGACGCTCAGAATCCTTACCATTGAACTGTTGTTCTATTGAATAGAATAGAATGGAATATCATCATCATCATCATCATCAGCCTATGTTAGTCCACTGCCGGACGTAGGCCCTATTAACTATGCGTATAAACGCATTACGTAAGAGGTAAATGCCCATAATCACCACGCTGGGCAAGCGGATTGACGATCGCAGTAATGTGTCAACTATGATGAGGCTGCTGCCCATCATTAATCTTTTATCAAAAAATGATCAGTGACACTTCAATCCCTTAGTCGACTCTTACGACACCCGCAAGAGGAGTTGGGGTGGCGACAAATGTATTCTTACTGCCGTCACCACACGGTAAGAATGGAATATAATAGAACAGGAAAGAAGGAAAGGAAGGAAAGGAAAGAATATAACATAAAAACTTTTCCCATATTTTTCAGACAAACGGGTCTTAATCGCGTAAACTTACGTTTAATTATATGCTGACGTTTCGGGCATGACGTTACACCCGTGGTCGCAGGCAGACTCTACGGTGTAACTCTAGTGACTCTAGGGGTGTAACGTCATGCCCGAAACGTCAGGATATAATTAAACGTAAGTTTACGCGATTAAGACCCGTTTGTCTGTAAAATATGAGTGATAATCGTGAAAGTTTAAATCAATATATAATAACTTTTATTTAGATAAAGCGCACATTCCAGAACAGCAAAAGAAAACACAGTGATAACATTGCGTAGGTTGAAATGTAAAGTAAAAAATATTTATTACAATCTTGTAGCAACACAACAAGCAAACATTCAGTCGTAAGGACTTTTATATGAGATCAAATGAGAATTATATTTATAGGAGTGCATAGTCTTCTTAAATAAATACAAAAACATCACACATTTACATTTTATATTTAAAAACACACCAAAAAAATCCTATTATAAAAGCTTGGGATTGCAAACTTCAATAAACATTCATTTCTGGCATCTGCCTTTGTCACACTAATGACGCTTTTAATGGACGAGAGAGTGATGACCGATATTTTCGATTTAACATTTTTTGCGGTAGATCTACTTGCGGTTTCATGAACGTAACAAATAAATAAAAAAGATTATATATTTCTGTGAACATCTTACACAAATCGACCTAGTCCCACGGTAAGCTCAATTAAGGCTTTTGATGTGGGTAGGGTTCCAGACCAGGTGATGATACATATAATAGATAATTAGATACTTAAATACATAGACAGCTATGAAGGAACAAATATTTGTGATAAAATAAAACAAAGAATGCCTTCGCTGGGATTCGAATGCGGAACCTCCAGCTTCCAGCACTAACTAGGACACTAGTTAACGTATTTTAAGTACTTTCTATCTATCCCGTTCGTAACCATGTATTGGAGCAAGCGAGGCGTATAAAACTTAAGTTACAAGTTGAATACAGTTGTAGACTTTGGCGTCAATTGTTTTTTGGATTTTGGATGAAATTGCTTGATGATTGAATAATAACATATGAAGTGAGTTCCAAATATTTTGAATGCAAAATAAATTTTCAACATGCAACTAGAAGATCAGTTAGGTTACACAACTTAACACTGATTTTGAGTTATAAAAAGGTCGTATAGTGCGCGCGTTTACAGCGAACGGCAAAGAGTGATATGCATACCTGGGATAACTCGGGGCATTTATATACGAAAGTGATGTAGCAAAATATTTTTCCCCTCACTAGCTCGTAAAGTGCTCGTTTATCCTTTAATACGAACGTGTAAAAACGCATATTATTCACTTGTGTGGCAAAGTAATGACCTTGGAGCGTAGCGCGACAAGAACAGATAACAAAACGTAAAATGCTCATGGAAATCGTTCCATATTAATGACAATTAAATAATTTGTTTGAGAATTTAGTGTAAAATACAAACCTTTATAAATATAATATGATGATTTGAACACATAAATCCTAAAATTCCATAAGTAACAATTGTTTTAGTGAAAGATGACTAGATGCAATCACAAAACGCAGAAAATGTCAACGTCAACATTGTCAATGAATATTATAGGTTATAATACTTATAATCTTTATTTACCGACTCGAATACGCATAAAAATAGTAAACTAAACAACTTTCAGAGTGTTCTGTTATAATTTTGTAAAAAAATGAATGAGAATGATTTAATAATGCATTGGCGTTGGTGTGCAACTACAGGAATGTGTTAAAATCGTGCTGCGTTTACTTTTTCGTGCTAAGTTTACTGCAACAAAATCTTGCATTAAATGCATGGTGCATTTGGAAAATTATTACCACTAACCCGATGATGATTGTAATGTGAACAAATAATTAACTTTTTTGAGTTTCCTCGCTATAGTGAGGGGAAAAGTTTTGTGTTACACACGGGTGCAAATGTATTTTACTTCTCGTATGTTAAAACACTCGCTGCGCTCAGGGTTCTATTTTAGAACCACTCGCTTCGCTCGTGGTTCAACTATAGAATCCTTTCGCTTGCTCGTGTTTCAATTTCATACTCGCGGGTAAAATACAACTTTGCACCCTTGTATAACAAATAAGTATTATCGACTAAAAATATATCGATGTTACTGTGAATGACAACATCAAAATGTTATTCGGCTTAAATAAATATTAGGTGCTTATACTCCTCAATTAAAATAAAAAATAAATTTAAACGGGTATTTACGCGTTTATTTTAAAATAGTTTGCAAAATATGCAACCAATATTAAAATATCAATATTTAAATTGTCATTTTGATAAAAAAAATAACTGCATACTTTTACTAACTGAAGAGGCCCGATATCAGATATGACATCGAACCTCTGTATTGTAATTGAGAATGTTCAACAACATCTTTTATTATAATGATATCGACATTTTTTTTATCGATATCAAATCCCTATAACTTGCCCCCAGTTATTCCAGGTATGGCTGATATGCAAATTTTGATGCAGCCGCTTTCCCGCGCGGTGCATGCCCCTCGGAGATCCATCCATCCCGTTTACTTGTTTAGGGTTCCTTATCACAGTTATCTCACTCTTTCAGCTCATGGTAAGTTCAAAGTCCTTAGCCTGTTGCGTCCCTTTTTCACTTCAAAATTAACTGCACGGACAGCTCGTCAAGGATCCGACGTCTTTTGTCGCAGATTTAAAATGAATCCACTCTAAGCCCACGCTTACTCCAATGGATTGTATGATTGTAAAAGTATTAGGTTGATGTTGTAGGTATACATACATTGTGTTACCATCTCGTGGGTGTTTATGAAAATGACAAAAAACGGTTGATAGATAGGGCGTTTTTAATAATAGGTAAATTGCAAGCGTGAGTTGTTAAATCAATGTAATTATAATTTGAATATCAATTTCATTTACTAAAGCAAAACTCGTAAAAACGGCTGAAGACGCCTTTGGCCGTACTGTGTGTGTTGTTGAGCTATAGCTCAGCTAAGAACGTGGGTTCAAATCCCACCTTAGGCGTTGGTAAACTTTGGTATTATTTCTTAGGTTTTGACGTCTTATATTTAAATTTATATACATAATAATGTTACTACTTAAAGAATACAACTCAAAAAAATAAAACAAATTGAGTTGTTTCACAAAAATGAATTAATGTCAATTTTGTGACAATTAAGCGAATCTCATTAAAAATTAATCTTTTTCATATTTTCTAAATTTATATTTAAATTCAATGCTCAATTATAGTCACAAATCGTCACAGATTACTTTTATTTGATTCGCTTTGTAGATTTTTTTAAACACCGTACATTATTTCCAAAAATTTTAAAGTATAAGAAGCTTAATTATGTTTATAATTAATCATTCGTAAGCTTAGGAGTAGATACTGAAACTAGATCTGAAACAGCCTCAAAGTCCAGTTTTGATTGCTTTGCTCGACGTTTCCGCATACGAAAGTTGTTGAACTGCATAATTAATTTGATTTTCTTCTAACGACCAATGTCCTGCATGCATTTCTTAGTTTTGAAACCCTGCGAGCTGTCATTGACAAAACAACATTTCTGTTCATTCAATTATTCTTGGAAATTTACTTATTTTCCCATTTTAGTTTAAAAGTAGGTAATTAAGTTATTGTTTAAGAATCTACATAATTATCACTGGTTTATTTCAATATTGTACATATTTTTTAAGGAAAGGAAAGCTTATTATTGTATTATATTATTTCATTAAAAGCCCACAAACCGGTAGCACAAATTATGTTCATTGATAAAAAAAAATGTTTTATCCAAACGAAAACATTAAAGCTTAAACACTCGTGAATTTGGTTTTATGGAGTTTAAAAACAAATTTGCGAATTCAGAAAATTTTAACGTTTCAGTAATAATTAATTAGTCCACTTTAAAAGTTGATAGCCCTTCTCTTTATTGATTTAGGTTAACTTTGATGCGATACTCGGTTCAAGTTCCTCCAGTTAAGTAAAATTGGATAATTCATTTAAATAATTTTAGGAATGGGCGTCTCTATTGTATCTCGAATCCAATCTTAGTCTCAATCAAGGGTTGTTTCGAGTGAATACTTCATTTCGTTTGAAATGTTTATTTTTCAAACGCCGAAACTCTATAAAGAGCAGGTTATTTGCTGAGCGCCGGGCGAGGCCGAGTGCTGAAACGAAAACACAGACTACATACATAATAGATAAAGAATGTAAATTTTTTTTTTTACATTCACAACAAAGTGGTCCATCTGATCGTAAGTGAAAAGTGGAGCCCAAATCGCGGCGGCATCGAACAGGAGACCAGCAGTAAACTGTCAGTTGCCACTACCTTGATGGGCCCTATAAATCAAACAAAAGGCGGACTTAATGCTATGAAGCATTCTCTACCAGTCAACCACCGGGGAAAACATAGAAACTGTGAGCCGTGCTAGAGAAGCTAATCGAAAACGTACATGGAAAATTGTCTTTTCTATACTATTGAACTTTAACTAATCACTCACTTTGTGTGCGGGGTTACATTTTTTTAAAGATATTTCTATGTTGGTACTATACTGAAAGTTCATCGTAATGGTTGGTAGACTCGGTCGGTAGCGGGAAGGAACGTCGTCCCTTTCCACCCTGTATACACTAATATATATATGTATTATGTAAATAACTATGCACATTCATTAACAATGATTAGTTCAGTCGGCAAAGTATTCACATACACTTCTTTTAACGACGAACTTGTTGGGGCTTTCCCTGATTTTAGTAGGAAGAGCATTCCAGAGGCGAGCTGCTTGGACAGAGAATGAGTTAGCCATGAAGCCCATTTGTGGTGAGATGGGATAGTAAGTGATAGGTTGCCGGAAGAACGAAGCTGACGTACACGAGAAATACCATAAAAAAGAAAAAAGTTTTAACATATTGTGGGGATTGAGAATTATAAATAATTGAAAACAAAGCACAAAACATTCAAGTGTTGCGAATATGAATTTATCAAGGTCAGTTACTAAAATAATGAAAAAAAAAAACACAATGATAATTATTTTGAGTTGCTCAAGGAATGCAATTGCAAACATCTTTCTAGATATTCTAGTTGCACCTTTGTAAATATATATTCATGAACTGTAGACAATTTCAACGCTTGAATATTTGTGCATTTTTCCTACAAACGTTTACAAAAATAAACTTTCATTTTTTTTTTTAGTGCAGTGACCACTAGGCTGATCCTGTCCTACCGAACCTCTTTATTAAAAATGTGCTGAAAACAAAAGCAAAACGCATGCGAGAGAAAAAACAAAAAAGTAAATACAGTCATGTTGATTAACAAAATTAGAAATGAATTAGGTACAATGGATTGGCTAACAATACTTATTCAAAAATAGCAATGATCTTTTGCCTTAAGCAGACATAAACATCATTGCCTCATTGCATAATCTAACTACCTACGTACCGGCCATAAAAAGTTTCAGTTATTTTTCACTTTCAATTCAACACAATATGTTCCAAAATGTGGAGTCTAAAAGAGACTATCTATAGCGAGGGGCAAGACAATACGCCAAACGGTGACTCGCAGTTTTCATTCAGCGAACTGCCGTAGCTTGATGACTTCGAGTAGATCTGACAACATTGGCATTTTGCTACTTATTGTGCAAACTAAAGCCGCGTTTTCACTTTGTGTTCTGAGCGAGCATTCGCTTGTTCGGGGGCTGAAGAACGAATGTTTTTCTATGTGAAATCCTGTTTTCATCTGCCGTAGAACGAACGAATGCTAGTCCAGAACAATAAGTGAAAACGCGGCTTTAGTGGCCGCTCAAGCGAGTCATGTAAAGGTGCGTGAAACCAAAAGAGCATTCGCTGTTCTATCCCCCGTTCTACGAAATCAACCAATCACGTTTTGTGTAACGATCGAATTTCGTAGAGTGGGGGGTAGAATAGCGAATGCTCTTTTGGTTTGAACGCACCTTCACGTGGCGTACGGTAAATATTATTAAAGACATTCAGACTGGCTTATACGAGTGGCCTGAACGCACGCCTTTAAAAAAAAGAACATTATTTTAAAATATTTATTACAAAACCATCGAAATACATGTCAATAATAATTGCCGTAACATGCCTGCTAAAATCGTTTTTTGTACATAGAATTGGCGGAGTTTATAAATGAACACGTTTTCATTTTTATCATAGTACAATAAAATAGAATCCAATTCACGAACTCTGCACTGCCATTAATTAGAAGCAATACAGTCAGGGTTTATTCTAAAATGTGAAATTGGCGGCTTAAAATGACACTGAAATCAAAGAACAAGAACAGACTTTGAAAAATGTCAATTTGTAATCCAATGATGCTACTTGTGTACTTGTTCGCAGCATGGTGACGTCAGTAAGAATACATTTGTGCCACATAAACTCTTCCCGTGGCTGACGAAAGAGTCGACTAAGGGATTGCAGTGTCGCTGCTGGCTATGAAACACCTCAATACAATAGAAAGTCGAAAGGAAATAAAAGCATTCCACGAAAAAGTCCCCTGATGTCCCGTACAAACACGATTTTGTCTTAAAATTGTGAGATTATCGAAATTCTCTTTCGTCAAACAGAGGAGTCAATTTGTTCAAAAAAAATTACTAATAAATCGGAAGAAAATCCAATAATCCGAATATACACGCGTTTGTACAAGCCATGGAATGCTCTTATTAGTACGGTCAAATCGTACATAATTTTACCCTAAACTCGCAAATCAAGTAGTATCGCTGCATTTTTGGTATGTTATTTAGACACCATAGGACAGTATAAAACCATATTTTTCAAGCAAAAAAAAGTTGTGCTAGCTGGGTAGTACGTGAAAAACTGCGAAATTTACGGCCATTTTTTAGTTTCTGATTTTTATTTAAAAAACCTTACGTTTATTGATATCACATGTAAATAAACGTTTAAAGACTAATAAATTTCCAACAAGTTGAGCTAACATGCATTACCGTAGGTCTTATAGTTTCAGAGATTCGAGACTTTAAAAAGTACTCCTTTTTGTAAACTAGATAAAATTTTGTGTTTTGCTAACGTTTTCGACTTAATATCGCCTCACCTAATTATGCTACGAAAAACATGTAATAATGACCTTATAGTGCACTTAATATTCTTTAATTTAAGGGTAAAATTAGGTCAGTGAACTTTGTAGTTGAAAGTATAAACCCGAAATTCCAAAGGCAGGAGGCCCGCTATCTAAGTTTTTCGTACAAATCGCAAGTTGAGTTGCAAAGCTGCAGTTTTGGTATATTATAAAGGCCTTATAGATATACAGGGTGTTTGGTTAGCGGTGTCGGAGCTTTTAAGAGCTTAAACTACAATCAATTTCATCGATAAATTACCATATATTTTTTTTTTGTGCCAACGATAATTAAATTGCGGCCATTTTAAAATTTCAAACAGACGAATACGGGCACACGTGATATTTCTGGAATTATACGTTTGTTATCGGTCCTATCCTTGCAAAAAAAATCTCGTTAGAGAGCTCATTAGATAAGCAAACTAATTAAGCTAATCATTTGACTCAACTATTTGAACAACAAGGCTAAAAAAATTTTTTTTTATTCAAAATAGTAAAAAATTCACCAAAATTTTTCAATTAATTTAATTTTGCATGAAAACTAGGTCGTTAAGATAGGTTTTTGGTGTTGTTATTTATTAGTACAGTATGTTAGCTAAAAAATAACACCATAATTACAGTTATACCTTAAGTACTTTAGGAATTACAAGTGCTCAAACATGCACTGGATGGATGGAAGGCGGCCACTTTACTAGTCAGTACACTGCTGACATTCATTTGTTTATGGATTTTGCATCGGGAACGCTAAATGCAGCTGTTTTGGTGTATTGACCGACTACTCCGAAAAATCGTCATCATTAAGTGTAACTTTTTTTTGCTTTTACGAAGGCTCAAGGTCTAGGGCGGTCTTTAGAATACGAAAATTCCTTGGGATATGTTTTATTTTTTTATTTACGTACATTAATGGTATTTTGAGGCATTTTTAGCGTAAAATTTTAAATTTAGTATTTTTTTATCCTACTTGTATCAAAGTGAGGAAGCTATTTTTTTTGTCACTAAATGCTTTATTTGTAGTAATACTTTTACAAAAAGAAACTAGTTAAAAAACCCAAAACTTTTTTTTTTATTAATAAATTTCTTCTATCCAGAATTTCTCAAAAAAAAAATTTCAAAAATTCATAACTCGAAAACTACAAAAAATCGGCTAACATACATGGGGTATATTCTGATAGCTCATGACGTGAGGAATCTAAAAAAAATTTTTTGACGTCAAGGTTTGGACCACCCTGTATAATATACTAAAATTGCAGCTTTGCAACACGACTTGCGATTTGTATGAAAAACTTAGATAGCGGACCTCCTGCTTTTTGAATTTCGCGTTATTAGTTTCAATTACAAAGTTTACAGACCTGATTTTACCCTTAAATGAAAGAATATTAATTGCGCTATAAGATAATTATTTCTTGTTTTTAGTAGCATAATTAGGTAAGGCGATATTAAACCAAAAACGTTAGCAAAACTCAACATTTTATCTAGTTTACAAAACAGGGTACTATTTGAAGTCTCGAATCTCTGAAACTATAAGACCTACGGTAATGCATGTTATCTCATCTTGTTACAAATTCATTCATCTTTAAACGTTACCTGGTACATATTGTCAAAAAACGTAAGGCTTTTTTTATAAAAATCAGAAACTGAAAATAGACAGTAAATTTCACAGTTTTTCACGTATAACGCAGCTAGCACAACTTTTTTTTGCTTGCAAAATGTGGTTTTATACTGCCCTATGGTGTCTAAATAACATACCAAAAATGCAGCTTTACTACATGTTTTGCGAGTTTAATGTACGATTTGACCGTACTATATAATATAATCTGCTTTTAGTAATAAAACTACTTCGATTCATACTCGTCTCATTTCAGGTCATCCTTACAGTTTTATGCAGAGAAAAAAAACACAAATCCTACTTGATACCTTTACTTTAATTGGTAATTGTTGGTCTTGATTTGAGTTTCTGAATAACGCTTCCAAGCGTGTTCGCGGTTTTTGAACTAGTTTACCCTCAGTCGACGCAGCAATAGTTTGACCGAAGAAATAACACAAAGTTCACGAAATAACAAACGAACTCGCTCCGCTTTGCAGTTCCGATACCAATAAACGTAGCAAATTGCGCTATAATTAAACGGCGTAGGTAACCCGTGAAGGCTCAGCACTTGTTACTGTCAACACAAATCCAAATTAAACCCATTGACATTTGGAATTAGATCCCCAAAACCGCGCCAACGCCTCAGAACTCCGAGAACTAATTCAATTTGCTCAGAGCGGAACTAAGGACGCTTTAGCGTTCGATCCCAGCTTAACAAAAGCACATAGCGGTTTACAAACAAGCAGACAAAGGACCGGCCGAGGAGCCTGCGGGCGACAAATATCGACGGCCATATTGTTTGACACAACAATGTAAAATTAGTTTTCGACTCATGTTCGGAAGCAGGTTCTATTCCATGCGTTGCTTTATTGAAATCGCTTTCAACTGGGACTGGCTTTATTTCTGGATCTGTAACGAAGGTGATCAAAGTAGATTTTTCTTATAATTCTGACTTATTATTCAGAGGCTGGCCGTGTGGTGACGGCAATAAGAATACATTTGTCACCGCTCCGACTCTTCCCGCGGATGTCGTAGGAGTCGGCTAACCCTTAAATAGGCAAATCAAAAAAAATCTTGCATTCTAGCCTCATCGCCATTCTGTGGAGCAGAAAATTCTATGTTAAAAAATACAAGAAGTGGGTCGAAGACTATGCTCATTGTGCCCATTAAAAGGCTAAGGAATT
>JALPQI010030648.1:0-14711 GCA_025490895.1 Thaumatotibia leucotreta | reverse complement strand
TCATTTCTTGGGACATTTCGCAAAGAATTTGCGGTAGTTTTCATCGCAACAGCATAGATAGTCCATCCTGAACGGAACTTCTGGCTACTATGAAACGTGTTGTTTCTTGAAATTGAAAACATCCTTAGCTCGTTTTCATCGCCACAACATAGTCCACCGGTGTCCATCACGAACGAAATCATCACGAAAACATTCTGTAAACATAAATTTCACGCATAGAAAAACTTAAAAAAAACAGGCATAAGAAATCTCTAATCAATTTTTTGGTAGACCACAAAAACAAAAACCACGGGTTACCAGCCCGTATTTTCAGAAACTGCTAGTATTTAAAAAAATCAGAATAGTAGCAAGTATGAGCCCATGATATTCTTTGAAATTATTTAAATTACTGTTTTTTTTTTGTGAAGTGGGGTGGGGGTTACCTACCCACACGTATTGCAAACAATAGAAAATTCCATATAAAAAACTAACTTGATATCTCAAAATTACGTCCTCGAAAACAGACTTTGCTTCAAAAGATACGAGTAGTTTACACCTAATAAAAAAAGTAACGATAGTGCAAACCTTACCGACAGTCCGATGATTTTCAAACCTCACTCTTTACGTGTGGTACATTTACCATCACCACTTATTGTAGGCGATTAGTCAACATCCCACTTTCTGATGTCAGAGGGGGACAGCCGAGAAACAGGGGAGCGAATATTTTTAATTTCTAGCTACTGATCGTATCTACATACTTACAAAGGTGTATACTATGCATGGACGCACATAATTAAACACAAGGTAAAATTACAATCTTTTATTATACTGGTTTCACAAATGATAAACCCTCTGTCGTGAGAAGAAACCAGCAAGAAAAACTCAGACGGTCTTACATTTTTCCAAACTTTAAAATAATCACAACAAGTACACACTTAAAAACAAGGGACTATTTACAACACTATAAAACTATACTGATAGAAAAACGACTGGAGAGTTTATAAGCTTGCGTCCATGCATCATTTTACTCAACCCTGGAATGCTTTTATTCCAACTCTAAATCAAGAATGAATCCCTGAAACACTGCGCTAGTGACCTTTTTATACCGTGCGCTCACAAAACTACTCCCTTCATAGGGCGGGTAGATCCCAACATGACGTTTTAATGTCTACCTGCATGGACCAAGCAAAGAAACATCTCAAGCAAAAACATTGCTTATCGTTTTTCTAGATTTTATCACTCTTAACAAATTAAATGTAAAACATTGCAAATAAGACTATTCTTATTGTAAATGAGACTATTCAGACGTTCGACGACTCGACCATGTCGTACACGTCTGCGCCAACTGAAGCATGTCTCCGACAAATATAATAATTAGTACTCGTAATATTAGGTATCGTGGTGTATGTTGCGTATGAAGGTTATTACCTTATTTAATTATTGTTTATTGAGATACTGCAATGTATACTAACTGTTAATAACATTAAATTTCAGTTAATTGTATGTGACATGACTGTATCAATATGATATTTATTACAACAAATGAATATACCTCCTAATGCGTCTATACGCATAGTTAATAGGAGAGGCCCCTACGTTCAGCAGTCTGAGATAGGCTGAAAATGTGACACGTGGGGTTACCCTTTAAAATTATTTATTTTAATTTAATTTAATATGCATACAAATGTAATGGAACGGTTAAACTCACGTTAATTTAGTCTACGCCAGGCAACTGGCAATCGCGGTGCGTGAACACAAGCTCAGTACTTGACAATGGCGACATAGGCTCTCCCAAACGCGCGTAGTGTGTATATACGTGAGTTAAACCGTTTAGTTATATTTATAGTTATTATTTCTCATGAAAGTAAAAATTAAGTTGCATGCGAGGTGAAGAGTCAAAATCAAGGGTAAACACGAACAGAGCTTATATTATTGCACGTAACTTGTTTACAGTCATCTAGCGACGAGATCCTTAGCCAGTTCTATAGTAGCCAACTTTCCTATGATTCGACAAAAAAACAAAATACAGACGTCGTGCCTAACCAAACTAGGAAAAATCTTAACACCGCGATGTACAAATGCTATGGAGCCTTGCCAGCGCCATCTCCCAGGATTTTGTGTCCCTAGTAGTTTCACAGCTCGCCGTCGGATGGCGCTAATGGTAGTGGCTTGTTATCTTAATCGCATTTAATTACAGTTGTACTTTCTTTTGCAGCTAAGCACGATGCCTGGAAGAGATTATAAGGGAGACTTAATTATAGCCTGCGGTTTTTCTGAACCCCTTATCATTCCTCCAATCACAAACACCGGTGGATTCCACGATGTGGAAGTCTCGTGCTCTGGGGTAGAGTGTGAAGGACTCACCGTCACAGTCGACCAGTATAGCGCACCGTTTCTCCCTCCGACAACTGGCTAAAATGACTAGTCTTGCAGAAAGCGATCAATTACAATTTTTTGTCATGGCTTAAGCATTGACATATTGAGTTTAGTCGCTTTCTGTATTGTCAAAAAATCTAAGTTCGTCGCTTATAACTATGGTCAAATAATGTTGTGAAATTGGGTTCCCTCTATCTGGCATAATTTATTTTGTCCGAAACGCTTAGGACATAACAGACTTGGCATAATCTATTTTGGCATAATTTTTAATGAGGCAGAAAATCACTTGGCATAAATAACAATATTTCGAACATTATTTTGTCCGAAACTATCTTGGCATATTATTATTTACGCCGAGTATTATAAGACAGAAATTAGATTTGCATATTTTTTTTTGGTATATAGCCACATGTTCGAAACTTACCTTGCATTTTTCGTCATGCAGAATTTGTTGTGAGGGCGAAAATTTCTGCGTGAGCGAGCGAAGCGAGCGAACAAAACCTTCCGGGGCAGATCCGACTCGGACAGGTTAGGTTAGAAGACTAAGGCGGGAGCTTTGCTCCCGCCTTAGTCTTCGAGGTTATTTTTTTTTTAACAACCTAGAAAGTACTCCGCTCAGAAGTGTATGCTAAAACAAACTATGCCGATACTTTTTATGCACATCCAGATTATGCCTCATTATTAATAGGAGCATCAAAATTATGCACATATAATATTCGGACAATTCGAAATCTGCCATAACGAACTATGCCAAACTTGAGTATGCCACAACAGTTTCTGCACAAAGCCCATTATGACTACATACATTATGCCATATAGAATTATTCATAAAAAAAATTATGCCAGAACAGGGTGAACCTGTGAAATTTAAATTGAAATTGATAAAGTTCAAAATTTATGATCAAAAATCTAAATTGAAATTGATATTCCTTATTTTTGTGGATCAATCCAAATTGTTTTTTTTTGAGATGTGATTTTATAGTGGTACTACTTTGTTTATAAATTTTCAATATTATATGTCAAATAAATGTATCGATTATTTCAGGAAATATGTCCCATTCTGTTCCATGTTCAAAATTATTACAATAAATGCAAAGTAAAATTATCTCGTTTTAATATTAATTGTTTACCTTATAATGTATGAGATAAAGGCCTAACTAAAGATGTGAAAGGGAAATTTAACCTTTATTGCACAAAAATAAAACTTGACTTACAAAAGGTCGACTTAACGTCATAAGGCAATCTCTACCAGTCGACATTTAGGCAAAGCAGAGAGATTGTGGGGTGGATGTAATAATTAGTTAAATTAAATCACGCTTCAACTTAATGTTAATCATGCTTTATTACCAATGGGAAAATTCCAAAAAAATAGTACATAGTTAAAGGCCAAATGAAAACAAAATAATTCCCCCTTTTACTACTGCTGAAGGTCCTGGAAAGAGTACAGTACATAGTTTGTATGACTAACTTTTGTAACACAATTGGCTATGTAAAGTTTTCTGAAGGTATGAATATTATATTTTTCCCTGATAGCGTTTCCGTGAGATGACATTTGTGTTGTTTAATGGATGAACAGAACTTAATGCTTTCGTCCGTAACAAATACAATATAATAGAAAAAAGAAATTAATGATACAAGTGACATTGATAACGACAGATTTTTTATTTATGTCATTGTACTGATTGTGAATGAAAGCATTAGGCTCTGTACATCCAAAAACTGGACAAATAATGTCATACACTCACTTAAAATAGTACATTTCTACACAAATACGAAAAACATGAAATTCGAAACAAGTGGCGATGTTTTAAAACACGACCGATAGAGAGCGTTTTAAATCGACAAGAGTTACGAATTTCGTTTTTGCACGTGTCTCGTACGACGTTTTTTAGTACAGGTGGCCAGTGGCGTGCATACAGTTTTGAGACAGGGTAGACAAAAAAAAGGTCAAGTGCTAGTCGGACTCGTTTTCGTAAAATTATCTATAAAATTGACAAAAAATCACGTTTATTGTATAGGAGGCCCCTTAAATATTTATTTTATTCCTTTTTTTAGTATTTGTTGTTATACTTAGTGGCAATAAAAATTCATAAACCCTAAAAAGCAAGTAACTTACCAAAAATGTTGTTTCTCACTAACTGCAGATCCGGCGTTACGTAGCCCGGCCCTTTTCAACAATTTCTTTTTTTTTTTGTTAAATGAGAGCTTTGAGAAAGCATTGTTTATTATTTTTTGTACATACACACCAGCACTACAGCTATCACATTTTAAATTGTTATCCATTTTTCAAACACTAACACTTTTCGCGGCACGGCATACGTTATCATTGTTATCAAGTTGAAATCGAGAAAACAATGGTAGATGCATAAAAAATGTAAACAAATAATCTTGCAAAAGCGATTAAAACATATGCTCGTACTCGCACGGCACTCCACAAATAAAGCTGTTTTTTAAAATAGTCGCGTTATCTCCGCCATCTTTGGTCATAAGGGAATCTTCGGCCGTCGTCGTATACTTTCGCCTAGCTTGCGAGTAAATATATACAAATACTCATACAATACAATACAAATACTCTTTATTGCACACCTCAAAAAATGAAAACAATTACAGAAAAAGTAGCGACTTAACTAGAGGTAGACAACACCGCGGTCTTATCGCTAAGAAGCGATCTCTTCCAGACAACCTAGGTAGCGGAAATAATTACATTTGTAAAGCCAGCGGCTAAATGTCTGTTAGTGTGCGTTACTTGGCATCAAAGTGTGCACGTTTTTATAGGAAAGCACACTACGCTGTACATGCGTAACTGCGGCACACTGACGCACACAAATAAACGCGTTTAGACTCAAATGTTTTCTGTCTTAGCCGTCAAAAGTCGTCGGTAGCGGCGCTAGTTCCGCGTCGATGTTCGCACATCGATTCGCGCGTCAGCGAAAGTGACGATTTACCGATAGAATCGATAGATGGAGCTATTTTATACTTAAAAATTATTTATTGATTAACACGTTCACGGGCGTAGCTGCTATAGCATTCGGGTTAAGGCCCCCTTTATATGACACAAATGTTATAGCAGTCTTTAATCGTCCCCCTTTTCTTAACCAGAAATGATAAAGAATTCGCTCCGCTATACAAGATACCACCCATAGTCCTCGACTTACTGTCACGTTGTGCCAAACCTGGATAAGATTACTGTCACAAACACGTGAATTTTGCGTAGTTTTTGAGTAAGCGACAACCTCGCCTCCTTGCACTCTTTTTACGCGCACAAATGCTATAGCAGTCGTGGCAGTATGGGGATTTGTTCAGATGTACGGCATGTGCGCCGGGAGAGCAAATACATAAGATGATGTTTAAATCGTTGTAAATACTGTTTTTATCTATTATTTCTATATATTTTGAATACGTTGCTGTAAATAATTTGAGTAGGTATTCAAAAAAAATCAAAATTCTTTTTTCAGATTTCTAGCGAAACCGAGAACATTATTCGATTCAACATGCTAATTTTGAAAATGCTAAGAAAAGTTAATTGAGAAGCTCCAAAATGGATCGTTAATTTGCACTTCACATTGACAGATCGCAGCTACTCACAACGTTTGACAACTAAGCAGTACACGCGTTACATTGATCGTTCGGAGGAAATAAAATTAATTAGACGGTCAATTTAATTATTTGTCAAATGTTAATACTTGAAAACGATTGCTAGTAATGTGTATTATTACCCATTTTCGTAAAAGCCCGGGTCATGGACACACACTGTATAAAATCGATTTTTATGTTCTTATAGTTAGCATTAGAACAGTGATTGACATTGACATGACACATTGTTTTAATATAGTTTCTAACTATAAGCACATAATATAGTCTCGTTTTTATATAAGGTGTCCAGTTACTGGAGAGTGGCCAGTTACTAGCAATTTACCCTATACAGCCGCTATCGAAGAAGCTAGAGTATTCACAAATATCTGAGCAAGCGTCTACTGTCATGATGTTAAGGCATTCGCTCATTCTATCCCCCACACTACGAAATTCGATACTTACACAAAACGTGATTCAACGAAATTCGTTGCTTTCGTAGAGTGGCGGATAGGATGAGCGAATGCTTGTTTGGTCTAAATGCACCTTTAGAGTATATGTTCAGATATTTTTGAGCACCGTGGCTGCAGCGGTATTTCTGACGGCGACTGTAATACTCAGTTGATATTTAAGAATAGGTATAGCATGGAGGCAACGCAGGCGTAATAGTACATTGTGTATTTAGGGCGGTAAGTAAGAATTTGCGAACGAGTGTGAAAGTAAAGCCCAAGCCGAAGGCGCGGGCTTTACTTCACACGAGTTCATAATTCTTGTACCGCCCGTGGTACACACAATGTTTTTCATCACACCTGTGATGCAAAAAAGTAAATAAAACAATATATTTTCACAAAACTTCTCTAAAATGGTCTAAATCAGGGATGACTTAATTTCATCATTTTCATAAAAGAAATTTTAGCGCGGCGCGCGGCGTGCGCCGGACCGCGCTAGTGCGACGTAATGTTGTATGAAAATCCTTGACGGCCTACTAGGATGTAATGACGCACCTACGGCGCGCATTACCGCAGCGTATTGGCGCACTTACCGAACTGGTGTGATGAAAAAAATATTAAACATTATTTGTATATGTAATTAGTTCTTGTTTCTTTATCATAATATAATTAATTGGCTACGAATATTGAAGTCGATATACGTAATAATATTACTCTTTAGACACGGGTGTATTGTACCTAGGGTTTGAAATACGAAAATGTTTATAATGTAAAAATTATAATAATTGTAACTTCTAAAGTTTAAGATTATACCTGTCCCATTCCATCACAATTTCATAAAAAATGGTGCTTGTATAAAAGTTGCTGTATTATTGCTACTTATACGGTTATTTAGGTCGGAAATGGTCATTATTAGAATATTAAACACGTTTTTTTTAATCTGAGATTATCTGCAACACTGACATTTTTTACGGTTAAATTTATACCAAAATGAAACTACCCGTACTTTTCTGGTGAAAGTACTGTAAAGTAGTAGGTGTATGAAATAGCATTACTTATCAAGTTCAGTCATCGAACCAGACGTGGTCCTTACTCCTTCCGAGTGTCGACAAATTCAAATTTTGTATGAGCGACCAACAATACAAACCTATGTATCTTTTCAATTTGCCCTCTTTTACTACTGCCGAGGGTTTTTGGACGCAATTGACGCCATCGTAGTTTTGTTTTGATTCAAGACTTAACAATGTACATTTACTTTGCAATGGACACGTAATTTCTGGTACGTCTTCGCATAATTATGTTTTTGTGATTCAAGGAAAGACAGATCATATCAATACATAATACGTTATAATCATTTTATTTTTGATATTGTTAATTTATTTTAAACTATAATCCTTATTACTCTTGACATTGCTTTGTAAGTTTAATTTAAATAATTTTATTTTTAAATTTTTATTTAATTCATATCAGTTCTGACGATCCGCTTTAGGTAAATAATTAATTATAATGTATTTGCTGCTTTATTTCTTACTTGTATTTTGTCATTTTATGTAATTGGTATTGACGAGCACAATGTGGATTGTTATAGATTGACTACAATGTAATTTATATAGTAATCAAATGTTGTGCAAATGAATAAATCTAAATCTATTGAAATTATTAAAAAGAATTAAAAAAAAATAAGACTCACTTTTACCAAAATTTTATTCGAAGAATATCGCAAACTCTCAGACAGGAATGTTAAAACTCCATGGTAATTTGACACTATTGTGAAATCAAGCCTAAGTATCACTATCACTATCATCACTACATAGTATAAAATAAAGTCACTTTTTCTGTCCCTATGTCCCTTTGTACGCTTAAATCTTTAAAACTACGCAACGGATTTTGATGAGATTTTTTTTAATAGGTAGAATTCAAGAGAAAGGTTTTTTATGTAGGTATAGTACCCGTGCGAAGCCGGGGCGGGTCGCTAGTTTATAATAAAGTTCTCTTCCCTCCCTCTTACTATACTGTAATACGAAAACCGGAACTAATTGCACTCGTGGATTTTCCGAAGTGTGCGAACTGCGAACCCTAGTTACGCCCATCACTGTACGACTATATAACGGAGTCGGCGCGACCGCCGTGCCATCCCCGCCGCCGCCGCCGCCGCCGCCATGACGCCGCTCGCCCGCTCGCTGCTCGCAATCGTCGGTCTACTCACCGTCACCGCCGCTGCCTTAGGACAACGGACTTATTGCAGTAGTCTAGTCATAGGTAATTTTTTATGTGATATGTACGGCTTTATTTCATTCCATTCCAAGTTATGGAAGTCTCGGGCCTATAAACTTGAAATTCTTCGAAAACATATGCTTTAAATTAGTTTTCAATTGATTTCGCCGTCTTGATTTCTGTGTCATTATAAATGCCGAATATCTACAGAAGTTCCTCAATAGAACTTTTCTATACATGATTCATTTAAGAGTTATTTATATTATTAATAGTCGTCTTCTCAAATAGGTATAATATAAAATTTACTAATTTTTTTATTACAAGGAACCATGGCCATGTCTTCAGTAGAAACCTTTATTTTCTTGATATTTTTATTATTATCAAATGTATTAATCTTCAAAATGCGTAATCACACACTCATAAAATAAATATTTTGTATTTTGTCAAAAAAAGAAAAACGTACCAGCATGAATACATTATATTTCTCAAATTAATTTTATTGTTGGTATATTTTTGGAAGAGGAAACAGGGGACTTCCGAACCGAGGTCTGGGTCGCACGATAGCAATTGTTTTTCAAATATATATTTTCTTCTAAACTCTTAGGGTCTCCCCAAATTAATCGACAACAAATCCGATGCCGCGTCAGCCGAGCCGATACTTGCCCATCCGTGCCGGTCGCCTTAGATCAATGTCGGCGTCAGGACTCTACACCCTAGACATAGAACGTTCGTCGGCTGATTCCGCGTCGATTGATTTGGGTAGACCCTTACAGCTCCCATTCAAACTCAGAATTTATAAATATTAAATTTTGATTTGATTTTTAAAGTTATTTTTACTTACAGGTGATATCAGTGGTCCTTTGGTAATAAAGGTTGATCCAATTATTCTGGGAATCACCGTGAGAATTCCTGATGTGAGTAGATGTTTTGCAACAAATATGATTATCGTTTTGTAAACATAAATTTAGCACTATTAGGTTGCGGCTCTACTGACGCGGAGCTATAGAAGCTCGGCCAATGAGACCGCATCACAGTGTTTTGAATTTGAATTTGTAGAATGTAATTGATCAATTTTGCACAGTACTGCTTTTATGCCCCGGGCGTTACGGGCACTTTTGCACTGAAAGCGATAAGAAGCGCGGCGATGACTATTAGATAATACGTTTTTTTATGTTTATAATGTGACATAATTATTATAAATATAATAATTAGTACTCGTAATATTAGGTATCGTGGTGTATGTTGCGTATGAAGGTTATTACCTTATTTAATTATTGTTTATTGAGATACTGCAATGTATACTAACTGTTAATAACATTAAATTTCAGTTAATTGTATGTGACATGACTGTATCAATATGATATTTATTACAACAAATGAATATACCTCCTAATGCGTCTATACGCATAGTTAATAGGAGAGGCCTACGTTCAGCAGTCTGAGATAGGCTGATGATGTGACACGTGGGGTTACCCTTTAAATTATTTATTT
The DNA here is from genome assembly GCA_025490895.1 of Thaumatotibia leucotreta. Taxonomy (NCBI): domain Eukaryota; kingdom Metazoa; phylum Arthropoda; class Insecta; order Lepidoptera; family Tortricidae; genus Thaumatotibia; species Thaumatotibia leucotreta. The sequence goes on along the minus strand of JALPQI010030648.1, from coordinate 4,632 downwards.
TTATTTAATTTAATATGCATACAAATGTAATGGAACGGTTAAACTCACGTTAATTTAGTCTACGCCAGGCAACTGGCAATCGCGGTGCGTGAACACAAGCTCAGTACTTGACAATGGCGACATAGGCTCTCCCAAACGCGCGTAGTGTGTATATACGTGAGTTAAACCGTTTAGTTATATTTATAGTTATTATTTCTCATGAAAGTAAAAATTAAGTTGCGTGCGGGGTGAAGAGTCAAAACCAAGGGTAAACACGAACAGAGCTTATTATTTTTGCACGTAACTTGTTTACAGTCATCTAGCGACGAGTTCCTTAGCCAGTTCTATAGTAGCCAACTTTCCTATGATTCGACAAAAAACAGCAGCAGTGGACGACTTCTCAATTCCCCCTCGGGGGATTGGGGATGCTGTTCGGGGCGTTAGCCCCCTGCAGCGGTGTCAGCCGCCAGCCATCAATATGGCTGGGTCATTGGGGTGGGGCCTCGGGTGAGGCTCCGATGGTCATGTCCGGTGTTCTTCTCACACCGGCGAGATCGAGCCGGCGGGGTGAAACCCCGTTGGGGGAGGCCCGGCCGGCGATCGTCAACCGGTGTCAGGGTGGCGTCGAGTCCGAGTGGTCAGTCCGGTGGGGCGGGGGCTGAGGGCGCGAGCTCGCGCGGCAGCCCCCTGTGGTCGGGCGGGCGCGCGTGGTACGGCGCTATGCCGCGGAGGTGGCTCCAGCGCGACTGGTCCGCGCGCGCGAACATCCGCCCCGCCAGGCGAGCTATGAAGTCCCGGAGCGGTTCCGCTCTCAGGTCCCGGGCTATCACGTCGTTCCTCACGTAGCGAGGGGCTTCGACGATGGTGAGTAGAGCGAGCGACTGCTGGGCGTCCAGTCGCTTCCTGTTGCACTCTCCCACCAGCGCGTACCACGCGGGAGCTGCATAAGTTAGGCGTGACCGGACGTAAGTCTTGTACTTGCCCAGCTTTACACGGAGCGATAGCCGGGACCTCAGAACCGGGGCGAGTAGAGTGCGAGCGGCACGCGTCTGGGCGATCACGTTCCTGACGTGAGGGGCCATGGTGAGGCGGCGGTCTATGGTCACCCCCCAGGTATTTCACCATCGGGGACCACTCGACGGCCTGCCCCAGGAGTGTGAGACGCGGCAACGCGACAAAAAACAAAATACAGACGGCGTGCCTAACCAAACTAGGAAACATCTTAACACCGCGATGTACAAATGCTATGGAGCCTTGCCAGCGACATCTCCCATGATTTTGTGTCCCTAGTAGTTTCACAGCTCGCCGTTGGATGGCGCTAATGGTAGTGGTTTGTTATCTTAATCGCATTTCATTACAGTTGTACTTTCTTTTGCAGCTAAGCACGATGCCTGGAAGAGTTTATAAGGGAGACTACATTACAGCCTGCGCTTTTTCTGAACCCCTTATCATTCCTCCACTCAAAGGCACCGGTCTGTTCCACGATGTGGAGGTCACGTGCTCTGGGTTAGAGTGTGACGGACTCATCGTCACAGTCGACCAGTATAGCGCACCGTTGCTCCCTCCGACAACTGGCTAAAATGACAAGTCTTGCAGAAAGCGATCAAGTACAATTTTTTGTCATGACTTAAGCATTGACATATTGAGTTTAGTCGCTTTCTGTATTGTCAAAAAATCTAAGTTCGTCGCTTAAAACTATGGTCAAATAATGTTGTGAAATTTAAATTGAAATTGATAAAGTTCAAAATTAATGTTCAAAAATCTAAATTGAAATTGATATCGTTTAGTTTTGTGGATCAATCCAAATTGTTTTATTTTGAGATGTGATTTTATAGTGACACTACTTTGTTTATAAAGAGTATTCAATATTATATGTCAAATAAATGTATCGATTATTTCAGGAAATATGTCCCATTCTGTTCCATGTTCAAAATTATTACAATAAATGCAAAGTAAAATTATCTCGTTTTAATATTAATTGTTTACCTTATAATGTATGAGATAAAGATGTGAAAGGTTAATAAGATATTTATTTATTTATTTAAACCTTTATTGCACAAAATAAAACTTGACGTACAAAAGGCGGACTTAATGTCATAAGGTCAATATATCTCTTACCAGTCGACATTTAGGCAAAGCAGAGAGATCGTGGGGTGGATGTAATAATTAGTTAAATTAAATCACGCTTCAACTTAATGTTAATCATGTTTTTATTACAAAATGGGCAAAATTACAAAAAATAGTACATAGTTAAAGGCCCAAATGAAAAACAAAAAAAATCCTCCTTTTACTACTGCTGAAGGTCCTGGAAAGAGTACAGTACATAGTTTGTATGACTAACTTTTGTGACACCACTTTGGCTATGTAAAGTTTTCTGAAGGTATGAATATTATATTTTTCCCTGATAGCGTTTCCGTGAGATGACATTTGTGCAGTTTAATGGATGAACAGAACTTAATGCTTTCGTCCGTAACAAATACAATACATATATAACAGAAAAAAAAAAATTAATGATACAAGTGACATTGATAACGACAGATTTTTTTTTATTTCATTTTACTGAATGTGAAAGAAAGCATTAGGCTCTGTACATCCATAAAACTGGACAAATAATGTCATACACTCACTTAAAATAGTACATTTCCGACACAAATACGAAAAACATGAAAATTCGAAACAAGTGGCGATGTTTTAAAAAACACGACCGATAGAGAGCGTTTTAAATCGACAAGAGTTACGAATTTCGTTTTTTGCACGTGTCTCGTACGACGTTTTTTAGTACAGGTGGCCAGTGGCGTGCATACAGTTTTGAGACAGGGTAGACAAAAAAAAAGGTCAAGTGCTAGTCGGACTCGTTTTCCCGTAAAATTATCTATAAAATTTGACAAAAAATCACGTTTATTGTATAGGAGCCGAGGCCCCTTAAATATTTATTTTATTCCTTTTTTTAGTATTTTGTTGTTATACTTAGTGGCAATAAAAATTCATAACCCTAAAAAGCAAGTAACTTACCAAAAATGTGTTTCTCACTAACTGCAGATCCGGCGTTACGTAGCCCGGCCCTTTTCAACAATTTCTTTTTTTTTTTGTTAAATGAGAGCTTTGAGGAAAGCAATTGTTTATTATTTTTTGTACATACACACCAGCACTTACAGCTATCACATTTTAAATTGTTATCCATTTTTCAAACACTAACACTTTTTCGCGGCACGGCATACGTTATCATTGTTATCAAGTTGAAATCGAGAAAACAATGGTAGATGCATAAAAAATGTAAACAAATAATCTTGCAAAAGCGATTAAAACATATGCTCGTACTCGCACGGCACTCCACAAATAAAGCTGTTTTTTAAAATAGTCGCGTTAATCTCCGCCATCTTTGGTCAATAGGGAATCTTCGGCCGTCGTCGTATACTTTCGCCTAGCTTGCGAGTAAACCATTTAATACAATACAAATACCTCTTTATTGCACACCTCAAAAAATAAAAACAATTACAGAAAAAAGTAGCGACTTCACTAGAGGTAGACAACAGGCGGTCTTATCGCTAAGAAGCGATCTCGTACAGACAACCATTAGGTAGTGGAAACAATTACATATATTATGTAAAGCCAGCGGCTAAATGTCTGTTAGTGTGCGTTACTTGGCATCAAAGTGTGCACGTTTTTATAGGAAAGCACACTACGCTGTACATGCGTAACTGGCGGCACACTGACGCACACAAATAAACGCGTTTAGACTCAAATTGTTTTCTGTCTTAAGCCGTCAAAAGTCGGTAGCGGCGCTAGTTCCGCGTCGATGTTCGCACATCTTTTCGCGCGTCAGCGAAAAGTGACGATTTACCGATAGAATCGATAGATGGAGCTATTTTATACTTAAAAATTATTTATTGATTAACACGTTCACGGGCGTAGCTGCTATGAGCAATTCTTTTTTATTTTTGCCACTAAAATGAAATATGAAAATTTGGGTAAAATTTTATACTATTTCTGCTCAGAATCACGAGCTGATTCCATTTCCGGCGAAAAAAAAACTGTCCACAAAAATTTCATACATATTTCGATATCCTCTTGTGGTACCCGCCATAGAAGGTGTATGGAAAATAGTAACACAGTAGGAAAAGAAATCATGGGACACTTTTTTTTTTCGACGGAAATGGAATCGGCTTGTGATTCTGAGTAGAAATAGTATAAAATTTCATATTATGATATTATTTGCGTAAATAGAGTGCATGGAGGCGACAACCTCGCCTCCATGCACTCTATTTACGCGCACAAATGCTATAGCAGTCGTGGCAGTATGGGGATTTGTTCAGATGTACGGCATGTGCGCCGTGAGAGTGCAAATACATAAGATGATGTTTAAATCGTTGTAAATACTGTTTTTATCTATTATTTATATATATTTTGAATACGTTGCTGTAAAGAATTTAAGTAGGTATTCAAAAAAAATCAAAAAAATTCAAAATTCTTTTTTCAGATTTCTAGCGAAACCGAGAACATTATACGATTCAAAATGCTAAGAAAAGTTAATTGAGAAGCTCCCAAAATAGATCGTTAATTTTGCACTTCACATTGACAGATCGCAGCCACTCACAACGTTTGTACACGCGTTACATTGATCGTTCGGAGGAAATAAAATTAATTAGACGGTCA
>JALPQI010030645.1:0-58678 GCA_025490895.1 Thaumatotibia leucotreta | reverse complement strand
TGCACAGCTCTTAAAATATAACGATGATTATGATAATAATAACAGGAGTATTCAAATTGGTTTGCATACATTACTTATCATATAACAGCTAATGAAAAAGGAATGGTTATCCCTTTTCAAGTGGATTGCTTCTTACTGATTTTTTTAAATAGTTAATTATTTTAAAATTGAAATTTTTAATCGAATAATGTTCGTGGTTTGACTAAAATCTGTATCTCATTCCTCGGTTTTAATAAAAGCTTGTACGAATACAAAAAATATAAAAAATCATGGTCTCTTACCCGTTGTAAAATCTTAAGAAGATGTCTTCTATGCGATTTGTACGGTCTGGTAAAATTCCTGAAATAATAAATACCGTCATAAGTACCTAACATAGGTAAGTTATTCATGAATGTGCATTATCTTTTCCTAGCGTTATTCCATGGAACTTTTACTAATATGTCTAATATGTATTCTGTAATGGAACGTCCAAAATGTACAGTCAAGGAAATTGATTTACGTACTACCTACTTAAGGCATAGTGACAATAATAGTTCCTAGCGACTTTCATATTGAACCATTTCCGATTTTGTCACAGTGACAGTGACAAAATCGGAAATGGTGCTTGTGACCCTAGAGAAAAAGAGTCCAACTCCCCGAGGCTTGTGAAAAAGGGTATAAATTTAAAACTAGTGCACAGGTATATGAAAGGTTTCCAAATTGGCCAGTGAGTAATACTCTAGGGCCACAGGTATAGTAATTATAGTGATAGCAATACGTCGTCGTCGGATACACAAGCAACTATGTCTGGGTTAAGTTCACGACTGCTTCATCACAATATTGAGCACATAACTTTTTCCTTGTCCATTTCGTACCATCGTCAAATTTAATAAATTCCAAGATGTCCACATCGGCTGTCACTGTAGTGTAATATAGAAAACAATACACAATGAAAAATGTGTTCGAAAATAGCCGGGAAAAATGCATTGTAAAACCTTAGGAAAAAACAGATAATATGAGTATTTTCCTCACGTCAGATATCTTATATAAACTGTGGTACAGTCAAAGTTAGTAACATGACGTACGACGTACTAGTACGAATACATTACTGCAGAGGCCTGAACGAAAGGGTTACCGGCCGAAGACATACAATATATAATAATAAATATCCGTTAAATAATGTATTGCTAAGTCAGGAGTCGTTTATGAATAAAGGGTAGTACTCGCTACAGTCGCTACGCTCGTTTCATAAATAGCATTTTGTCCTTATTGTTTATATAAATATATCGATAAGGCCGAAAAGGACAAACGATACTTATCGGCTATTAGTTAATGAATAAGGGGACTAGTTCATAACGACGACTATAAAAACTATGAATATGTAATGTAATTGCTATTATTTTATTTTACAAATTGTACGTTTATGTTTATTTGTATGTACGTAGTTGTGGGCATACATTTAATTGCTTTTTTTGACATTGCTCATTACTTAACACGTTGGACGCCACGCGGCTCACCGGTGAGCCTTCACGATATTTCCGTTGAGGCCATGGTGAAATCGAGTAATGGGCTATTTTCTCAAAAATGAGATTTTGGTCATTTTGGATGCAGAATATTATATTTAGCAAAATAGATTAAATTGCTGATAGAGATAAAATGGCTCAGTATGAAGCCGATTGTACTATCATCATCATTATGTCAATTATAGTTAAAATGATATCCGTGACTGTAGCTCATTTTAGTTCGTAATGGATCTTGACAATTTCGAGGACATCTATATTATTTTGTTTTAAAGTTAGCCCATATTATCCTGTAACATATCGATATTTGATGTCTGAAAATCTCTTTAATGTAATAGTACATTATGATACAAGTGTGCTAAGTTGATCATCATACTCGAGGCGATATTGGGCGCGCGAGCTGCAAGCGAGCGCGCATAAGATAGCAGAGAGTATAATGATCAATGCACACGAGTTTCATACGACGTTTTTCAACACACTTGCGAGGAATAACCGACTTTTAGTAACACTTTTACTAACCTTTGTTGCCATTTTGTTGCTAGGTAATTACCACTTACTTAGGTACTATCCCAAAGTTACGTTTAACCTTTTTATTTTATTCTTGTTAATTACTTGAAGTTCACAATTCACATAATAGTAATAACAGTAAACACAACAAAATAAACGCAACAAACATTTTAAATTCACTCCAATCCGAATAACAAATAAAATGGTACCTAACTTTAAAACGGCGCGCGCATACCTAAGGAATTTTTCAACGCGCGCTTTGTAAGGCAACAATCCTATCGACAAACAGCCAATAAAAAAAAAACTGCGAATCATTAACGATTATCATAAAATAAAAATACGATAACTTTACATATATAATATAATTACTTGATAATTTGGATGCATAATCTATAGTATTTTATTTATTTATTTACGAAAATTTATAGTATTTTGAAGTAATATTCTGGATTCCGCTATTTTTGCCACATGTCAACTCTTTGGTCAATTTAAAAAATAAACATAACCTGGCTAAATTCCAATGCTTCTTCTACATGACATAATACTTGCACATGTTTGCAAACATACTTGGTCGGGTTATGATATTACCGCACTAGAGCAATAACGTAATGAAAAAGCACGCGTGTTTAATATCTTGGATTATGAGCCTAATAGCGGTTCAATAATACTTACGTTACGAGCAAGTGTGTTGAAAAATTATATATTAAATTTCCATCGACATCTGTTAATATTGTTTTTGTTGTCTATTTATAGTTGTATATACAGGGTGTGGCCTTGAACACGGGAGAAAAATGAAATGGGTGACTCCTTAGGCTATCCGCAATAATTCTGTAAAGGTCCCGATGTTTAAAAATTGATAAGTTAGGAGATATTGTTATTCAAAGTTATGGACCCAAACTACTGGATCTCGGCATCACGATATCGTAGCTTGTCAGTCGCATGACATTTTTACACTAATTTGGTACGTTTTTTTTAAAGTTTTTGTACATTTTTCAATGTTCCAAAAATGATAAGTTATGATAACTTTTAAGTCAAGTAAAATAACCCATAATAACAAAATTTCCAAGGAAAAAAAATGCAAAATATAAATGTATTTTTTTAATGACTATACTTATGTGGAAATGATTGTTGCCTAGCTTATTAATGCACCATTTAAATTTTCGCCCCGGTTTTAGGCCACACACTGTATATGTCACATTGATCAGTTATGATTTATAATCTGTGGCAGCCTTTAATTAATTAGGTACTGATTCACGTTGAACCCAGGAAGCTCCAGATTCTTATTTAATTTATTTTTCAGAGAGTACACCTTGTTTGATAATCAAATAAAAACCGGCCAAGTGCGAGTCGGACTCGCGCGCGAAGGGTTCCGTACCATTATCAATTTATTATTAAAAAAATACAGTTAAATCAACCTACCTCAAAAACTATAGAAGATAATTTAATCAAACTAAAAATCGTTGATAGAGTTTATTGATGTGCATAACATATATTTTTTTTAGAATTTTATATCGCGTAGTTTAAAAAATAGAGGGGGGGGGACACATTTTCAGACTTTGAGAGCTGATATCTCGAAAACGATTTGCTTAAACAAAAATAAGATTTATAAACCTTCATATCATTTTCAAAGACCTTTCCATTAATACCACACACGCTTATATACAACTAAAAAAAAAATTCTATCCCTCAGTTACATGTATGGAGGGCCCCCACCGCAATGGTTTTTTTTACAATTTAGTATCATAATTCTGTAGCGGTTTATACAACACATATCCTTACCAAATTTCGTTACTGTAGCATTTATAGTTTCCGAGTAAATCGGCTGTGACAGACGGACAGACGGACATGACGAATCTATAAGGGTTACGTTTTTGCCATTTTTGGCTACGGAACCCTAATAAAAAACCGGCCCACCAAAGCAGATCTTTTTTAAGTGAAACGTTTTTTTAAATATAAATCATTGTTTTATAGTTTTTCAACGTATTAAAAAAGTAGGCGCTTAGCTTTTGCGGGAAAAGAACGGCTTCAATAAGCCGTTTTTATTATATTTTCCATTGAACGGTATTTTTATAAAATTCTACTCTAAGTAACAAAATGATTTTTTGAAACTCATCTGTGGTAAAAAAAACTTAAAAAAATAAATAGGTATCTGAGAAAATCCTTTATCATTAGCTATTCTGGTGTTTAAATTGGCAGCTATTAAACTATTGTCAATCTTACAAGAGTTAATATAAACAAGCTTTAATAAAACTTTTTAACATTTTAACGCAGATTCACAGGATTCTGCGTTAAAATGTTACCGACTGTAGTATGTCTTTAATGAACGTGGTTGTTGCGTTCTGGGGCACCAATTTACTTCGTTAGGTCTCTCAAATCCCCTAAGAAGTGCATCCGGACTAACACTTAACCTGTTTTTGCTCTTCAAACAGTATATCAATCTCTTATTACGCACAGTACGAGTAAATTCTTAATATTGTTAAGAAAAGCTGCAGTGTCCGAATTTTTAGAAGGTAAACAACATCGTTTAAGATGTAATTAATTAATCTGACCTTATATAAATAATGCATTGCACAATTGAGGTCAGTGCCGCTGGCCCTTTGGAGGTCGCTGTCAAGTCTCGTCTGGGAAACTTTAGTGCCCTTGTGTCCGTCTCTCGCGGAAAATTGACAGGCGTGTGACGTGTGACATAAGACATAAGTGTCGCGTCGCTTGGCCGAATGTTCGTCGCCCGTGAACTATCATTACATCCTTACCTCGCACCAATACGCGAGTACGAGAGGGACGGATAAAAAGTAATACCGCGTTAAAAACGCGGCGGCAGCTCATAGTAAACACACAGTGGTCGATAAGACTGCTCAGGTGGCTTATGATGGTCCCGTTTTATCTATTTATCGTGCTACGCGTCACTTTCCCGCTTGTTCCACATACTTGTTAGAACCTGACGGCAACAACGACAAACGATTAAACACGGTACCATCATATCATAAGCCTACTGCTTAGAAAGACTCAATAAGAAACATCTATGTATTGTGTTTACTTACTTTGTTATTTATTGATGAAATTACTTAGAATTGGAGGTCGTAAGAAGCGAAAAAGGATAAGTGGTTTAAACATGTTATTTTGTTTTTTGTCATACCTACATCATGTCATAATTAGCTCTTAAAACTATTCGGTTAGGTTTCCTCATGTTACACCGTGTATAGTAAGCACGAGATGGTGATACTCATAGAGAAATATGTATAATAGGAACTATAGAAATTCTTACTTAAGCTTGCCTTTCGAGTTTGTTCATAAAATGAAGCCACCTGAAATGTACCTATAATAAACATGCCCTAATGCGAGATGCCTAGATTTTTCGCACAGATTTTAATTCATTGTATTGTTTTAACTTTATTTTGCTGGTGGTAGGACCTCGTGCAAGGTCCACAGGGATAGCTACCGCCGTCTTACCCATTAACCTGCCGTTAAATAACAGTTTTTGCACTGCTGTGTTTCGGTTTGGGGGTAAGACAGCCGGTGTAATTACTGGCATAGATAGAGGCAATCCATCTAAGTCCTCAGGGCCCAGGTTATTGGCGATTTTTTGGTCACTATGTCCATGGGCCTCAGTTCCTGCTATCCATCAGGTGCACTGAGAGCTCAGTTGGTTATCTTCGTATAAAAAAAACTGTATTGTATCAGTGATATGTTACGTATAAGCGAATATGAGTGTCAATGTTTGATTTATCGTTGAAACCATTAACCCCATAGGAATGTAATCAATGGCCCCCATTGTCCGCGTGCCACATCAATGAAGACACTCACTTCTGATTAGTGTGGCATACATCCAGTTACTGCGTACTCTCTTACAATAACTGCATGTACCATCACGGTTGCTTTTTGAGCTACTGCCACTTATTGCTTAGGTATAGTGAAGTGCAAAAAATATGTATTGGTAGAAACGACGTTCTTATTACTTACACAGAATAATTATGTCAAATTAGTCCGTAGGACTGTGGGTTTCAATCAAGTTATTTTTTAACATATGCACACGGTATTGAGTATTGAATTATTTAGCAAACCCCTACTAACAACACCACACCAAAGAAGAAAGATAAATAATAATATATGAATCATACGTACAACTTCAAGTTTTTTTTATGAGCGACCTTTTTCATTTACATTAACAATACATAGGTACAGTACAACATTCATATACGGATTTTATGATTTAATGCTGTAATAATTACATTTGTCAATCATTTGTCATTTACGCCAGTCAATATTATAATTAGTACCTACGAGTACACCATGCATGTAGGCAAGCATCGATTAATTTATATGCGTCGGCCGGCTTGTGTTTGTGATTGATTCACGCTAATAGACTACAATTACAGCGAGGACGTAAAACAAAGTAAATTGACATGAGACGCCGACGCGGATCGATTTGTGAGTTGACTGTGTCGATGTAGTTATTATGATGCTATGCTACCCTTCCGTTATACATTTTTTTCTTAAGTGCTGCATAGACTATACTTATACGAACTTGCTTGTATCGTGGTTGTAGTATAGTTTTGGCTAGCTTGAAAAACGGTGATTTGCACCTCACTCTCATCTGCATAATTAGGTATTTAATATATAGGTACCTAAACAATCGTTATCATTAATAAGACATAGGTGAATAGATATACATTGTAATCCTTCAGCATAGTCGCCTTTCTCCTATAAAGGATGATGACGAATATGTATGCAGCCGCTTTTTTAACATAGGTAATTTTAAGGTTTTCCTCAGAATTACGAGCTTGGACACTAAAGAAAAAAAGTGAGAAGAAATGCCAAAATGTTTGCATCACTTTTATGAAAAGGGTGAATTGTGTCATTGTTTTTAAAGTAAGCAAAAAGTTTGGCGTTGCGGCTTGGCAGTGCTATTGAAGAGTATCTAAGACATTTTAACGTCGATATTTTACTTTGGAATCGCTTAGAGCTGGATAGTACCTATTTATAACACTTATGTTTAATAATTTGCTCTACCTACTCGTGGTTCTATTATTATCGAAATGGGTGCACCTACATTTGTATTTACTAAATAAGAAGATTTGTTATAAATACCACAATGGACGCATTTATGAGATTTATTTTTAACACAAATCTTGTTTCTGGTTGGTTGGGTTAATCTTGTTACTGCTCTTGCTGCTTAACATTGCACCTAACTGTTGGAGCACTGTACCCCGGGAACAACCTTATGAATGAAGAAACCAATACTAATTTTGATTAGGTAGTATTTTAAGAATGTCACTTAAAGTTTACATTCCAACCTTTTTTTGTTGTAATACAGAGATGGCATTGAGGAAATTTTGTACGAATATTTGGAATATATTCTTTTTTTTGTATAAATTTTAATCACAGAAATAATAATTTGAATGATAAACAATTTTTAGTGATCGAAACAATAGTAAACATGTAGTACTTTCAAACAATACTAATTTGCTAATACACATCGTTGATTGTTCTTTGCTAACAAGAATAATAATAAAAAATAAAGCATTTTAGACATAGCTTTAGCAATCACAATCTACGATCACAGCAAAACGTTCACGATCTAAAATGATTTTCCCATTTAATTTCTGGTGAATGGCACATAAACTTTACCCTAATAATATTATATGTAATACAATATATTATATACATACAATATAATTTGAACTGTAGCCAATTTGTCACAAATAAAAAAAAAAGCTGCTACCAGCTTCCGATTACATGATGCGAAAAAAACGAAAGCTACCTAATTGATTTCATTTCAGTTAAAGATAATTGATCGTGAAGTCATCGCGGGATTCAATGGACGCATGTGCCTTCAGGCCAAGGTTTTATATTGCGTGTTTTCTGCATATAAACCGCTCGTTAATTGAACATCAACAGTTTGAATAGAGCCTGTTTTAAGAGAAATGTGATTAATTAATAAATATGTATCTATTTGCATGAGTCAAGACAATACATTCAATTCAGTTGGTCATCTTCATAACTCCTTGGAATAAAATACTGTTACTATTTTATTTTATATATTAAAAATAGCAACTGTTTCTGGATCTATGAAACACATAGGTAGATACGAGTAGGTACAGTGAATAGAAATATAATTATTAGTATGATTTAAAATGGGCGAAATAATACGGACTCCATTAATTGATAGATTAACGAGGAACCATCAAGCTAATAAAGTTTGTTTGAATAGGTTAGTACTTATTGACTTCAGCAATATGTCTTGCACATAGTAAATGTATTATTCATAAATGGCGTGTCTGGCGTTCGAGGTGAAATGCCGAAGTTCTGACAGTAACAGACAGGAACTCCAATTACTAGAAGCCGAAGGGAATAATACAAAAGAAAGTCAACAGTTAATTATGAAAAGCATTACCTAACTGATATACTTACTTGTACATTATTCAGGTAGGTGAATAGGCACTTACCTATTTAAATACTGTACGTAGGTACGTACATATATACGGTCTTACACTAGAAAACCGAATAACTTTACAACGTATTCCTGAGGTCGTAAGAAACAAACAATGTTACATTTTTTTTTACTTACGTTTCAATACAAATCATTCAATTTATTTATCCAAACACTTATTTACAGGAAGTAATTATCATTAAACTCAGGCTTAAATAAAAAGGTACAAAAATATTAGCTTTTACCCAAACTTGGAACGATCATCCACTGTGTTTCGGATGGTGCAAGGCCTGATTACATTTGAGAATAAATAGGTAAGTAGATTTTGGCTATGTATGAAAACATCAAAAAATAACCCTGATAATCAAAAAATTACCTGAGTTTATGTATATTTTTTTGCTTCTTACGACCTCAGGAATACACTGTTAAAGTAATTCGTTTCCCTCGTGTTACACCGTGTTTAATTAGATACTTGTAGTTTGTTTATCTACAAACAATTTAGTTATCAGTTGTACATTTGAGTAACATAACTTATACCTACTAAGAAGAGTACTATTTGTTTAGCTGGCTTTGCTTTCGATATGGTAAATGGTAAAGGAACGATAACGAGCCTCGGTTTGCACTCTTTCGCTTCGCCGGTCTATGTACCAATAACATTTTCAATGCCACAGTGTAATTATTTCAGTTTCAGTTTGTTAGTTTATCCTTAAAGACTACTTATGCTCTTGCTTTCTACTAAATTTATTCAATAGCTTTTACTTAACTTATTTGGTAATAGTTCATATATGTAATGTGTACGTCATATATGTTTAAGCTGCATATTTGTTTTCAATAAATTTCGTGAGGAAATGTAGTAACAAGTCAATTATAGGCAGTAAAAATAAAACCACGACTAGATAAGCGATCTTAACGAGTTGGTATATGCAAGCTGCCTGCTTAATACGGAGTTTATGGTGAAAAATATCATTCTTTTCTTTTTGGAATCATAAACCTACAGCGAAGTAACAAAATACAATATCAATTACGTATATGTACTCAGGGCGTTGTATGTACCGCTTTCAATAGTTTATCAATAAATTAATTTATAAATAATTTGATTTTTTCTACAAACATCCAAAATAACACATATAGTGAATTATTATTGCAATTTATTTTGGGACTTTTTTGGGGTAGGTCACTTCACGGGAATTTGTCACATTGTATACGTGCACAGAACTTAAGTATGTGTTTCTTTGATATCTGTTTCATTGTTTTTATCAGCGTCAGTCAATTTATTGCCACCAGAAAAATGGCATACACCAAGTATTGTTATAAACAACTGGATTCACACGTCCATTTTTCGGATGCTAGGGGTCGTTATGTTTCGAAGGCTACACAACCTAAACAACACACCCAAGTAAAAATTGTAGAAAAGTATTACTTAACATGGACGCTTTAAGTTTTAGAATGAAACAAATTACAGATATGAATAAAAATATGTAGTAGGTACTTAAAACAAGGAAGTAATACTTTAACATCCAGTGTTATTAAACCGGTTTTCCATTTATTTTGTTACCTAGCTACAAGCAAATTAACCACACACGTGTAATATTATTTAGGTATGTATACATTCTTGGCAATCTTTGGGGGAGGCCTATGTTCAGCAGTGGACGTCTTTCGGATGATGATGATGATGATGATGATGATGATGATGATGATGATAATGATGATGGTGATGATGTATACATTTTAGAACGTATCTAATGCGCTGAGCGTACTATGTATTTTAATTGTATCACATATAAAAATATAATATTTATCTATAAGCTTATGCACGAGCTAAGTCATAGGCGATTCAAATCATGTTTTTTCAAACTTGCTACGGAATGTTGATGTTACTTACTTTAAATTAAACCCGGAAATACTATGTATCCGGTGGCATATGCTAAGATGATATGTAAAGAGATTTCATGTATTTATTTCACACCTAGGACTGCAAACAAACTGTCTTTTGTTTTGAAACGTCACATTGTGACACTATGTCTTGACATTCAGCCACAGAAAAAAAAATAACCTAAGAACTAATGTCTATACCACCAGGTAAAAGGATACCTCAAATAGATTTAAAAAAAAAAGTTAGGCGCGAATGTTTTTTTTAAATGTTGTTGATACTGTACTATTGGTTTATTTACAAATCAAACAGTATGGTTTGGCGAAATCAGTTCGTTTTATTTCATGGCAAGTTTGAGAAAAGCACTATACAAATCTCGGTGAGAAACAGGGTTACAGGCCGCGTATTCCTATCTGGCCTCAGTTCCTTCGGCCAGATATATCTACTTGGCCTGTAACCCTTCGTTTCCCGTCCTCTATAGTAATGTACTATTACCTAAACGCGATGTATGCGCATGGATGAAATAACAATAATAATTATGTCGATCTTACACTTAATTGGTAAGTTTTGTCAGCATAAGAAAGAAGCTAAATAAGCGATCATGACATGTCTCTTTATTCAAAAGCACTTCTGAATATGTAGGTACACATACACAATCGTTAGATATTATGTTGCATTCATCAAAAACATATATAAATTTTTAGAAAGACTTTCATTATTATTTTTAATATAAAGATACGTCAAATGTGCAAAAAATTTTAATATAAACGAAAAATAGTTTCATGAAATTAGTCAAATGCCTAACATGAAAACCCGATGAATCAGCGCTCGTGAGAACTAGAGCATGATAGGTTAGAAAATTATAGTTTGCCGACTGCTAACATGTATGAGCTTGAATTGAAATGACAGCAATCCACATCCCTTGTTTCTTTTCAAATTTCCTGTTTTCGTCATGGACTAGTAATATTTTTACATCTTTTTTTACGGTGCAGCTTGTCACAGCTGTGTTTCTGCACTTAAGATTACTGAATTAATTCCTTGAGCATGAATTATTTTTTCCTGATAGTTAAACCACATGTAAGAATAGGATAGAATAGAATGCTCTTATTGCACACCTTAAAAAAAAGGAGAAACATGTTTAAAACATACGATTATACAGAGGTACACAACAGACGGTCTTATCGCTATAAAGCAATCTCTAAAATTGAACCAACAGTAGGAATAACTGTCTAAGAGTTTTTTTTCATCTGAGACTGAAAATATGAAGTAGCCAGTCGAAGACAGAGTTAACCTGACCTGTGGGTCCAGTAACTCTGTCGTAGACTGTACATTATGTTCTACAATTTGAAATATTACATGTTTATTACATTTCCAGGTAAGCAAATAGTATAATGTGTACCTTTAACTAACTACCATACCATCATAATATGAACTCGATACAAATATTAACGACTAGTCTACTTAAGGCAAATTCCTGAACTTCTTCAGTCAAAGTCAAACGATCTTATAATTATGAAAGAAATAACTGTTCCTAAATAACGTAATGACTAAGTATTACGTACTACGTCATCGATAAGCAACTTGTTAATAGATATGATTAAAATGTAATCACGGCGGCACAAAATGACTTTTTGCAAAAGATAACTATAATCACCTACTAATCAGTGATCAGTCACATGGCATTTACTTATTTACTAACGACGCGGTAGATAGCGAACGCCGGAAGGGTATTCTTATCAGTTTCGCGAGATAACATACCTGTCAAAATGTGATACATACAACCACGTGCTCCGGAAAAGGCCGAGCGGAGACGAAGCAGAACGAGCGTGGACGTAAATAGTCTTGCGGCAACGTACTTCGCACCGGTATTTATTTGTTCCCGTTACTTTAACAAAGTTGTTGAAAAAATGTGCAGCCGCGAGGGTGAGGTGGCGACCCTACGCGATTTCGCATCGGGACGTAATATGATTGGGAAGCTTATTGAGGAAGTCGTGATTGCTTGTTCCGTACCTGTTCCCCACCAGTAGCGTTTCCAGCCGTCCGTCACTGCGCGCAGCATGGCGTCCGCAGCCGCCTGCGAGTCGGTACCGACTGAGACTGACTCACGATCACAACACACCGATTCGAAAGTCGGCTCCACGCATTAACCAAATGAAAATCGAAAAAAAAAAAACAATCTTCAATGTCGCAGGTTGAACAACACTCTTATGAACTAAAGATAACTACGCTAAATGCCATGCGTATGATACTTGTATTAAAAGTCATACTTGAAAGGAAGGTTTTAGTTTGGTGTTTTCAGTTTTTATATTTTAATAGTGTGCAAACGATTACATTACCTAATGACAATTACCGCTTAACTATGCTAAGTATTTAATAGGGTCTTTTATGTAGTTCAGTAAAGGGCTCTTCGGAGCATGCTGATTCAATTAATTTCTAATTAGGGCGAGAGTGCTCTTAATGCAGAGTAGACTCGGATTTGACATCGTAGCCTGTCAGGGTAAATGGGAATCTGACAGGCCGCGCCTCGTCTGTCGGCCGGTGGTACCTACCTTCCTTTATTAGGTCACGGGTAAATTAAAAAGGGACCTTTTATATTGTAACTTAGAATGATCACTTAAGCATAATAATAATTGAGAGAATATTAATTAGACATTAGCCATTGTACTTAAGTCTAAATAATTTGTTGCTGGTATTCGTCTATAGTTTCTAATCTTTACAAATACCTGCATTCCAATGTATTGTTATTTTGGCAGTTTACTTAATTAAATAAAGATCTATGCTCGTATTTGTACCTAAATAATTAATGCTGCAATGAATGATCTATTACTTTTTACTGGAGACAGGAAAGTAAAAAGAAAAACTAAATTCGAATCTGTCTACATGTACCTAACAGAAATGTGATAGTTATCATTCAGAAGCTTTTGTTTCTTTAGTTTTCTGTAGGTATCGACGTTTGTTTGGTTGTCTTTAATTGAATCTTGGCAGTTAAATTGGCCCCTCTTCCCGATTAGGTATACCGATCGATCTGAAATTTTGTTATTAGGAGTATATACTCCCAGTATAACCTACCCAGTCCCACTCACTTGCTTTGATTTTTGCGATAGACTCTATCTATGTCTATGTAAAATAAACAGTGATGACATGTAACGAAAGCTACATGAAGCAAGTGAGTGGCTACTTAAGATAATGCAATACAATGATATCGAGGAGCTGTGCCGCTGATGAAGTCGAAAGATGCTCACAAGAACTTTAGAAAAGTTTGGGGTCGTTCAACTCATCTTAAAAATAGGTAATAGATGAAATAACTAAATAAAATTAGCGATAAAAACCTGTATTAACATTGAACACTTTAACTTCCGAATTACGGAAATTTAATTTTTGGAGTCACGTAACATTAGAAGATTTGTTAATAATAAAAAATTAAGTATGAAATCTTTATGAAGATCAAGGTTTTTCCTAAATTCTTACCAATTTTTTTAGGTTTCCAAACCAAACAAGGAAAATACTGGAACCTTTAATTTTTTTCATGTGTAGCTTTTATAGCGGTGAACTTCGGACACGTAGAAAAGTTAGATCCACGTACCTAGTGATTTCGTAGAAATCTTCAGTTGAAAGTAACTAGTAGTTATGTTAAGATTAACTTTTATTAATTAGTAGAATAAATAATAGTTAAGTATTTGTTTTACTAGGGAGCAAAGTGATTGTTTAACTCTCGTGCAAATATTGAAACCCGAGCAAGCGAAAGATTCCAGAATAAAATGGAATCTTGAGCGATGCGAGGGTTTTAAGGCACGAGAGTTGAACACGCTTTGCTGTCGAGTGAAACACAACATTTTTCACCACACTATTAAAGCGAGGAAACATGCGAAATAAAACTCAAACATATCAAATTAGAAGGTATTTATTTGCAAGTCCTCAACTTCTAAAAAATAAACAAATCAACAAATAATAAAACAATAACCTCAAATATTTATCTTGGCGTGGCAATGCTTAAAAATTCAGGATAATTCCAAAATAAGACTTATGTAGTTATTGGCGATTTTTCTGTGATTTTCATTTACGCTTTTGTTAATTTATATACAGTGTGTAAATCTAATACGGGCGATCAATTAAACCAGGCATGGGATTCATTAGTGTTATCATGGATTACAAGGTTTTTTTAAAGTTACTGTTAATTTAGACCCTACAGATTTTTTTTAAGATTATCGGAGCACCAATGTAGGTACGAACATTTGTTATTGTTGATATGGCAGTTATGTCATCTGCTTTTGAAATTAGCTGTCAACGAGTGCTTAAGTCGCGTATGTTGCTCTACATTGCGCGCCGAATTATTTTGTATGGAAAATTTTGTTGCTCTAATTTTAAGTAAAAGTTATTTGAATCTACTTAATATGTCGTAAACTAACACCCGTTAAGAGCTTCGCCCGTATTAGACTTACACCCTGTATATTATTCGGAGAGAAAACTGAAAACTAGAAAATTCAGAGTGAAAGAAAACAAAACACGACCGAACTCGTTTAAATTTTAAAAGAAAAAAATATTCGGATGCGTGCTGAAAGCATAGTGTCAACACTTTCATTTTCCTATTGTTTTATTTGTCGTATTTTTGGAACTATTAATTAAAAGCCTTTTACAACAAAATGTGGTATTTAATTTGGATTTTAGCATATTGAATATAATATTATGAAAGGTTCATGTGTATGAATCTGTTTGAAACTATTGAGTTTTCGAACGTACTGTCTAGTTCAAACGTCAAAAAGTTTATTGCATTCTCAGGCCATATAAGTTATTGCTTTAGTCTATCCAGAAGATTAAAAAAAAACTTTAACCTCTAGAGATTAAAACACAGTTTTGCGCTCTGAAATTGAAGGACAAACAGCGTGTTTACGAGCAGTGTGGTGAAAAGGTATAATTTATTTATAAACATGCATGTTAACATTTATAGTGTCACAGTACAATATAGAAAATCATGACATGCCTATTTGCCAACAACGTTAAACAAAAAGCAAGGATTTCTTTTGTAGGTACCTTGCTGATACGTAACCCTAAAAACCAATGTACTTACCTAAATTCCATATTTTTTTAATTCCTCGCCAACTGGTCAATTGGTCATGTGTACTAATTAATTGAATGATTACAACACAAAATAACGAAGTTCACATTTATTATGTAATATAAAATACTTAAAGAAGTTGAATATTCAATATCTTAGGGTTTCGTAATCAACTGTGAACCGTTAGTATCTACGAACAAATAAAACATGGAAGCCGCACGCCATAGTAAATTGCCTTTCCAAAAAGGTCCTGAATTTTAGTTGACAAATGTCACCCCCTCTTTAATGCATCACGTCAATGAATTTCAATGTCACCTATATAAAATATTTTAAAATAAAAATAAAACCGCCTTCAAAAATTCGCCCGAACTAAAAAGTCAAAAATAATTTTAGTTCCTACTTCTTAGGATTTCCTACCCAAACCTTTAAACCTTTTTCCCTATTCATTGAAATAAAATATTATGGCTAGGTATCCTACAGATTTCTTAGAAGTCGGTGCCAAGCCAAATACATTCATTCAGGTATGTATTAGATAGAGCTTTGTAACTTACTGTCACTCCGATTATGTTTTTATCAACAGAATGGTCTACCTCAGTCATTTTGATGAAAGCATAACCGGAGTGACAGTAAGTTACAAAGCTCTAGCCTCTATCAAATACAGTCATATACTCGCGAAGAGAACATGTTTGGCTTGGCACCGACTTCTAAGAAATCTGTAGGATACCTAGCCATAATATTTTATTTCAATGAATAGGGTAAAAGGTTTAAAGGTTTGGGTAGGAAATCCTAAGAAGTAGGAACTAAAATTATTTTTGACTTTTTAGTTCGGGCGAATTTTTGAAGGCGGTTTTATTTTTATTTTAAAATATTTTATTTTTTGCTTTTTAGTAGTGTAAAATCGTTATTTAGTATGCTCTAAATACTTATAATTAGAATGTAGGTGCACTGTAATAGGCCAGAAAACCTTAACTGGATACCTTAAATATTCAAAGAATCATCCCATTATCACGGAGATATACATTGTATCATCAGCAAGTATGAATAATTTCAAAGATTATAGGTAACAGCCTTAGCATGCCTATATTATATAAAGAATCACTTACCGCTAACCAACATATCATAACTACTAAGCAAACACTTAAATAGATCTCGAAAATGTATGACAGTTGTTATATTCAAAGAATTATCCTCCAACTCCTAATCGTTAAGGAGTTATACCTTTCGTCATCAGCTCACCAACATGAGACTATGACCACCTAAAGGCAAATACTCAAATAGCTTCCAAAATACATGAACTGTGTTATATTTAAAGAATTATCCTCCAACTCCTAATTTCTAAGGAGTTGTACCTTCCATCATCAGCTCACCGACATGAAAAGATGACCACCTAAACGCAAATACTCGAATAGCTTCCAAAATACATGAAATATGTTATATTTAAGGAATTGTCCCCCAACTCCTAATTGCTAAGGAGTTGTACCTTCCATCATCAGATCACCAACTTAAAACGTTCATGACTAGACGCAAATACTTGATTAGTCTTCGAAAATAAATGAAAAATGTCATGTGTGCTTACAACATTTGAAGAGTTCCCTCGATTTCTCCAGGATCCCATCATCAGATCTGGATTCGGTGACAATGGGACCAACTAGAAGGTATACCCTTTCAAACAAAAAAATAATTTTTCAAATCGGTCCACGCGTCTTCGAGTAATCGGGGAAAATACATAAAAAAAAAAAAAGATTTCGACGAATTGTAAACCTCCTCCTTTTTGAAGTCGGTTAAAAATGATTAACCACCATTTAAAAATAGTTGTGGTTGGTCCATAAAAGTTTTGATTGGCTATTTTCTATAAACATTTGTCAAAGATGTTGCGCCGAAATATGCGCGGTGTTGAGAAAAGCGCTATGTCCCGCCCATCTTGGCACAATTGAACAATTGATTATGGAGGCATATTTGAGCTGGCGTTAGATGTCCATGTTATATATGGTCGCAGGTTATTATATTTTCGCCATACCAGTGTCCTTAGAATAAGTTGCTGCCGCGTTATTAATGCGAACTTACTTGCTATCCATCCCGCTCGTACTCGCGCATTGGTGCAGTGGCAGCTCACGCCATGCATCAATGCGCATGTCATGCTCCTGTCATTGTCTGTCCGTTGTCAACCGACTTCAAAAAAAGGAGTTCTGTGAATACGTGAAACCGTAATTAAACGTAGGTTTTAGTGCTATGAACCGATATTGTAAGTTATCTTAACTACGAAAACGCAATGGTTTTTTGAACATTTATCGAGAAGCTAAGGTGTGAAATCGAATTGGAGATCAAAAATGTAAACAAGTGGGATACCACAACAAAAAAATAATCACGAGAGGGGGGTAATCTAAAATCATTCAAATACTTATAAAAAATGCGTATTTACCGTCACTGACTGTACGTAGTATTTTTAAATATTTTACAAATTTTTAAGCGAAATATATATATTTTTTAATGATATATTTCGCTACTTTTAATAAAATGTAAGGTGTTTAATTTATACTACTGGCAATGATAAGAAATCTTGAACATTTGGTTCGCAGTTATAACAATAACTAATTTATTCGTAATTTAATACGGTAATTACAGTAAGAACCATTTAAGAGGGTTCGCATTTATAACTATGTAGTTACTACAACTGACTGTTTTATGAATTCATAAAAACTCGAATTTAGCATTACAAACTACATTAATACAGATTTTAGTGTTTTTACCTACAAATCAATCATTTTCATATTTTAATCCAAATGGATTTGATCGTAACTAAGATGAAGACTGGAATTCGTTCCCCGACTATCATAAAGATTAAAGTAACACGACATTCGTTTTCAAACATTGATTATGTTGATTATTTACATCATTCTAGCAAATTTTCTAGGTTTTATTTTTGTAATCAGGAACCGTGGCCACTCAGACGTACCTATGTTTTTTATTGTCTTATCCAAAAATATGTTAACGATTGTGATGCTTTGTGTATCGAACATACTTTGACTTTCGCGTATCTACATCTACACATAAAACATTGTCTTAGGTTTAGTACCTGTAAGGATAGTTGTAAGTGTAGATACAGGTAAATGAAATAAAATAAAACAGAATAACAATCTCAAAATGCGTCGTTAATTTACAAAGATGTTAAAAACTACATTCGATATAAAACGTTTTATATCCCTGGAATGTCACTTTAACATTGATTTTGTAATGTCATGTCATTGTCGTAGATTGTTTACATTTTTGATCTCGAATTCCATTTCGGAGCTTATGTAACGTTTGGACTAATTTGCTGCATGGAAGCTCAGGGGAAGTAGGTTTGAATTGAACTACGAACAAATAAAACATGGAAGCCGCACGCCATATTAAATTGCCTTAAAAAACGGTCCTGAATTTTAGTTGACAAGTGTCACCCCCTGTTCAATGCATCAAGGTAATAAATATCAATATCGACCCATAAAAACTTAAACCGCCATTTAAAAATAGTTGTAATTGGTCTATCAAAGTTTTCATTGGCTATATTCTATACCTAAACATTTATCAAAATTGTTGCGCCGAAATATGCGCGGTGATAAGAAAAGCGCTATCTCCTGCCCATCTTGGCACAATTGAACAATTGCTTTTGGGGGCATGTTTGAGCTGGCTATATATGGTCGCAGGAATTGAAGGTGTCAACATATTTATGGAGGCGACTGTACGAGTAGGCATCGGCTTGCTATGGAAAAAATAATTCAAATTACATAGATATTAGCATTATTTTTGTTTCAGTTGTAGGAAACATCTATCCGCGAATGTTTTCTCATTGTAACACAAATAGTAGTGCGATCGCATAACATTATACAAAATACAAATGGGTATTATTCTTCTGAATTGTAAATTCAACAAAAAAGAGTGTGGACAGGAAAATAGGCGAACGATTTACATACCTAAATAATGTTTGAACATGTAAGTGATTAAAGTGAAAGATAATGTTATCGGTAGCATAGTTATTAGGGACTTTAAAAATAATCTTTTCATGCTTAATTATTTTGTATTCATTATACCTAGCACTGATAGAAATGTTCAATGTGCAAAGTTCACAATAAGATACAAAATATTTATTTGGGCTAATAATCGGCTTCCTTAAATATTATCTATTCTATCTTAATCGCATCAGATTTTTAAATATTTGTAGTAATGGTCAATGTCCAACGTGCAATGTTTTCAATAAGATTATACAATAACTCTTTATAACCTCAAAGATAATATTATATGCAAGATAATATTTGGTTTTTATATCGCCAGGCGCCGTCCCATCTACCCACCACGTCACTGAGACCGGTGGGGCAGCGGCTGAAATCCTAAATCGCCGCTAATATGCTTGTCTTGCAACCAACCACATATTTGGGGCGTTTGCGATAGAGACCCTGGGTGCTTAGCCAAGTTGCCAATCGCTAGCGCTTAATCGTTAATCGTAAATGAAAGGCAGCTAGCTGTCTTTGCCGCACTAATATGAAAGAGTGACAGAGAGGAAAAACTACGATACGGTACCAAGCGCTAGCGATTGGCAACTTGGCTAAGCATCCTGAAATCCTGGAGCCGAGATGCTCATACAATTCTTAATTCCATTAAAAATATATTAACTGAGTCAACTGTGGCCTATTTCACCATAATTACAATTGTGACAATTGTAAAATGTCACTGTTACTGACGTCACAGGCCTCCGTAGGCTACGGCTACCGCTTACTGTCGGACGGTCCATGTGCTTGTTTACCACCAACATACAATTATTACTAATAACGTTATTATATCGTTAATAAACTACTTTTTATTTTCCGAAACCCGTGACAATTGTCGCAAGGTTTAGTACAATTTTCATTAATTCTTGACATGAGGTTCGGCTTATGTCGGAATTTCGCTACAATTGTCGTGATTTTTGTGACAATTGTAATTTTGCTTCTCATAAAAGTAGCTATTTGCTGCTGATTTATTAAATTTTCTGCACAATTTTTTATGCTGGCGGCAAACAAACGCACGGCCCTTCCGATGGTAAGCGGTGACTGTAGCCTATAGACGCTCCCTATTGGAGAAACCGTAGATTTACAATTGTAGTACTTGTCAATGTTGTGAAATTGGGGCCTGGTGACCTTAAGGCTGGCTCGTTCCTAGGCCAAAAAATAGTCATAATACTATTCAGCGAGGCAATGCAGCCAGCATTATGGGCATCCTTCCACAAGGGACAGATCTGGGGGACTTATGGTGGGTATTTTACATTTTTATATATAATTTTAATAATAGTTTTTATGATTGTTTTGTTTAATATTAAATAAATAAACGTTTTAAAGTAGTATCGGTATGAAAAATTATGGGGTAAGTATAAAAAAGTCGACAAATTCTTTATAAAAAATATGACATGGAAAAATCATAATAGTACATTACGACACAAGTGCGAAAAACATGAAATTGGAAACGAGTGGCGATGTTTTAAATCGACACGTGTTACGAATTTCCTTTTTGCACGTGTCTCGTACGACGTTTTTTAGTACAGATGGCCCTCCGAAGTTTTGGAACTCGCGTAAAATGAGTAATTTCTCGCACTAGCGCCTAAAAAAGGTACCATCTGTACTGAACAGTATTTTTCCTAACTATTGCGGAAAAGTAAACTTTGCGTTAAATTTTCTGTTTTTAAGGCACTTGTTATGAAAAAAGTCGTTCGATACACGTGTAAAAACTTCTTTTTAAATCGGGTGATTGTCGCCCTCGTTTCACTCGGGCTCCAACTTTCACCCTCGTCGAAAAAAAAATTGTTTTGCACTTGCATCGAAATGTATTATTATGGTCGAGGAATAAAAATCTCGAAATTAAATTTAGTTGAAGTATAATAAAAACCGGCCAAGAGCATGTCGGGCCATGCTCACGCTCAGTGTAGGGCGTAGGGTTTCGTAGTTGTTCAAAAACGGCTCGGCCGATTATGTTCGAAATATGTTATCAATAAAAATATCCCATTATCCATAGATAACGTATTGAAAGAAACTCTTTGCAAAATTTTAAATATTCCCTTAATTCGGAAAGCTGGTCCCAGGCCACCCTGCCAATAAAATATGGCGGTTTAGGCATTCGCTCCACGACCGATCTGGCTCTTCCTGCTTTTATCTCTTCAGTTCACAGCACTGTCGCCCTCACCAGTGGCATTCTCAATGTTACCGATCCCGCTGGTGTGGCAGTGACATGCTTAACAGATGCTGAGTCAAGTTGGGAAACCAGTAATCCTGGTCAGAGTTCGCCTTCAGAAAAAGCCAGCCAAGCCGCCTGGGACCAAATAAAAGTCAAAATCGTTCACAAATCACTATTAGAAACTCAGTCTCATAATCCTACGGAACGAGCCCGTCTCCTGGCTATATCTGAACCCGAGTCGGGACATTGGCTACACGCTTTGCCTTCACAAAACACTGGATGTCTTTTGGATCCGCCTGCTTTGCGTGTGGCTATATGTCTCCGGCTTGGGCTCAAAATTTGTGAACCCACACCCACCCCTGCTGCCGTTGCGGAGGTTCAGTAGACCCCCTCGGTCGACACGGACTACACTGCCAGTCGAGTGCTGGTCGAGTGTTTAGACACGCTTCACTCAATGACCTCATTCGTAGGGCGCTCGGCTCCGCCTCCATACCAGCGACCTTGGAACCAGTAGGTCTGTCAGCGGCAGACGGCAAACGACCAGACGGCGTATCTCTTGTGCCTTGGTACTTGGGGCGGCCTTTGGCATGGGATGTGACCTGTGTGGATACGCTGGCCCCATCCAATGTCCAGCGCTCTGCAAGGAAGCAGGGGTCTGCCGCCGAAGACGCCCAAACTGTCAAGTGCCGTAAATATGCTTTTTTAAAAAACAATTACATATTTATGGCACTTGCGGTTGAAACCCTCGGGCCCTGGTCATCAGACACAAAGAAACTCGTGAATGAAATTTCAAAAAAACTGATCGGTGTGTCTGGTGACCTACGGGCAGGGTCGTACTTCGCCCAGAGGCTCAGCTTAGCCGTACAAAGAGGCAATGCGGCGAGCGTTCTGGGAACTATGCCCCGGGCCACTTTAGGGTTTTTTGATGTGTGACAATGTTTTTTATTTTGATACCTAATATGTACAATTGTAAATAAATTTACACATTTTATATTCAAAATATCCCATCATTGTAAATATTAAAATTATGATTTGTGTTTTAAAATTAACAATTTCAGCTTTTAGGTATGTACTTGTAGTCTTGTACCTGTACCTATCAGCATAATAAAGGATGAAATTTTACTCAGGTGGGAGAAAAAACACTTTATCTACGTACATGTTCAATTTCACTGTATATGTTTTGTTTATTATTTTTATGATTTGGGCAATAAAGTGTTTACAATACTACTACTACTACATGTCATTAGTGCTCTAAAATGCGTTCAAAAACCATGGGAAATGACCACTTGACCAGCAATATTACAACCATTTTTACTATGGGAACTTTTTTTATCTGTGGTAGTGTAATGAAAGTTAACATTGTACTTAGTACAGATTTCTGTAAGGAAATGAGTTTAAATTTGGAACAGCTGTCGAAACTCAAGTGGGTCACTATTCTAGTATCCACAGATATCAAGAGTATCGATATGAAATGTCAAATCAGTAGATACGTTTTCTCAATATAAACCGCACGGCATTCGATCTCGAGGAATACCAGAATAGGGACTTATTTATTTTCACTGTTCAAAAGAGTTTGTTGCTATTCCAATTTGAATAAAGAATTATTTGACTTTGACTTTGTTTACAATAAAAAAACAAGTGACTTAAGTTAAGTAAAGTGTTGATATTTTACTGTTATGAAAAACTTGCATATAAAAGTACATTTTAGTTGAAAATTTTATTAGTAATCACTCGGCGTATGTGTCGACAGTAAAATATAATGGAGTTTGTGCAGAAATTGTTGTGGCATACTCAACTTTAGTATATTTCGTTGTGGCAGATTTCGAGTTGTCTGAATATTACATGAGCATAATTTCGATGCTCCTATTTATGATGAGGCATACTCTGGATGTGCATAAAAAGTATCAGCATAGTTTGTTTTAGCATAACAGAGAAGGAATAATTATAACCTCTCAATATAGTATAATAAGGTAGTGGTAATATTCTGCACGTTACTTACTGTGTTACTGAGCTGAGTATTTTCTAGGTTGCTAAAAAAAAATAACCTCGAAGACTAAGGCGGGAGCTTAGCCTTCTAACCTAACCTGTCCGAGTCGGATCTGCCCCGGAAGGTTTTGTTCGCTCGCTTCGCTCGCTCACGCAGAAATTTTCACCCTCACAACAAATTCTGCCTGACGAAAAATTCAAGGTAACTTTCGAACATGTGGCTATATGCAAAAAAAAAATATGCAAATCTAATTTCTGTCTTATAACACTCGGCGTAAATAATAATAATATGCCAAGATAGTTTCGGGCAAAATAATGTTCGAAATATTGTTATTTATGCCAAGTGATGTTTCTGCCTCATTAAGATTATGCCAAAATAGATTATGCCAAGTCTGTTATGTCCTAAGCGTTTCGGACAAAATAAATTATGCCAGATAGAGGACACCCGATTAGATAAAGTAGTGTATGCAACCGTACGTAATGAGAGGCATTAAAACACGAGTGTGTGTTTTATGAAACGAGCGTAGCAAGTTTTTTTAATAGGTTTATACGAGTGTTTTAATGCCTAATAAAATTATTACTATTTCGTTTGAAAGAGATCGCGTGTAGTATCAGCGATAAGATCGCCTGTTGTTACTTAATGATTAAACCTACTTAACTTTTATATTTTCTGTACCGTTTAGTTTACATTATATGATGCACGACAATAGTTATTTATGTGGCTGGTGCATAATGAGAGGCATCACATACGAGTGTGGTTTCATGAAACGAACCGAGCGCGCTGGTGGGTTTCATAATAGCGGACATTTTCACTTTGAGTGACACCCAATTAGCGTGATATTAAAAAACCTTAATTGCAGTCAGGTTTGTAACGACAATTAAGTACGATATCTTTAAGAACCTAAACTTGATCAGCGTGTCTATACTAGTGTCATTGCAGTATATGAAGCAGTTACAAATGTAATTAAAAATAAACTAAATAAATAAAACTTCGGGTTTGTTGTTGCGGGTAGGTATTCCGCATAAAGATACAAAGCCTACTAAGTTTGGTTTCCGTGCGTATATTATTGATTTTCTCAAACTTGCAATGGAACACAAAACAGAAAGTCAATTTCACAGAACACAAAGAAATAAGTCAAAGAACGATTTACACGTAATTTTTTTTTTTATGTTTGAGGTACCTAATCTTTTACCTGGTAACATTGACATTAGTGTTATGTTTTTTTTTACGGTGAAATGGCAATAATGTTCTGCCACTTTGCAAGTTACTAACGCATTTACTAAAAATAGTAAAAATATTATTAATAACCACTTTGTTTGCCATCTGTGTTATAAGCATGGAACTCCACAATAAATGTTTAGCGTGCCGTGACGATCTCTCAACACACTAATGCAGTGTAGGGATTGTCAGCTAGATGGCGTTGTTTTACCTACTTATGAGTGTCAGGTGTGAATGTTCTTTTAAATAAATATTAAAAACTTAAGGTAGGTGAAGCACTACAAGCAACAGGTTATTTTCTTTAGTTTTACACCAATATTAAACCATTTTAGAGGAGGTACATAGATATACCTACTCATAGGCATACCTGACTGTTAAATACCTAGGTACTATTTACGAGATATAGAAGAAGGTAGTGTGATATGTAGACAGTACAGTCAAAGACAAAATAAGGTGTACACAAAAATGTCCAAAAATATGTCCCAGTGAGAGTGCACTGGGACAATTCTGTGTAATAACGTCGTAACATATTTATGAGCGGACTAGCTTTTGCCCGCGGCTTCGCACGCGTAGATTTTGGACTTATATGAAAAAAAAATGTTTTCAACCGACTTTAAAAAAGAAGGAGGTCACCATTTCGATTGTATGTAGTTATATATTATGCATGTTACACGGTTTCCTGCAAATAATGAATCCTATTTTGTTTTTTTTTCTCAGGAGATTCAAAAGTGGCCGAAATAAGTTTAATGTTTGTGATATTATGTCGACAATTATTTAATCGAATGTTGTTTCAAAGACAACGGTTCAAGTATTTTCATTTCATCGACAAGTCATTCTGTCGAAGAATAGTTTTCAGTAAATTTAAATCAGGGAATTTTGAATGGTGCTTGAGGTTTTCCTTTACGGGTTCTTATTTTAGTTTGGTTTAAATTTAGTAATATTTATTCCGCAGTTCTAAACTAACCCTGAACCTACTTTAATAGCTGTTTGCTTATATGTGGGGTCACAGTTGTAACCTAACTTAAACATATTTTGATAGCCGTTCGTTTCTATGTGGGGTCGCACTAGTCGCAGTTCTAACCAAACCTAAACCTACTTTGATAGCCGTTTGCTTTTGTGTGGGGTCGCAGTTCTAACCTAAACTAAACCTACGTTGATAGTCGTTTGCTTATGTGTGGGGTCGCAGTTCTAACCTAACCTAAACCTACTTTGATAGCTGTTCGCTTATGTGTGGGGTCGCAGTTCTAACCTAAACTAAACCTACTTTGATAGCCGTTTGCTTTTGTGTGGGGTCACAGTTTTAACCCAACCTACTTTGATAGCCGTTTTCTTTTGTGTGGGGTCGCAGTTCTAACCTAACCCTACTTTAATAGCCGTTAGTTTATGTGTGGGGTTGGAGTTCAAACCTAACCTAAACCTACTTTCAAAGCCGTTCGTTGCTGTTTGGGGTTACTATTCAAACCTAACCTGAACCTCCTTTGATAGTCGTTCGTTTCTGTGTGGAGTCGCATTTCTAATTTAACCCAAAACCTACTTTGATAGCCTTCGTTTCTGTGTGGGGTCGCAGTTCTAACCTTTCCTAAACCTAAGTAGAATCTTACCTTATTACATTCTGTTTGAAGTCTGTTTCATTGAACAGCATATTAGTATGACATAATTAAATACTTGATTGCAAATAAACTACACGAAATAGAAAGCTGAATTTACTGTGAGGCGGCCCGTGTACCCGCGCTACTTATACATATACTGTCCGCGACCTGTCAAACAAACATTTGAAATTCGTTCGCTTTGAATCATTATGTCGCCATGCAAAATTGTAGATATTTTTAACGAACAAACAAATAAATATGGTTTTGTCTAGAATTAAAAAATAAAACCTCACATTGACCTTTTATGTAGCAAATTGCATTACTTACCAAAATTTCCTCGGTCCTCGATATGACCTTAAACTGTCGCACATCTCTTCCCAAAGGTGTGTAACGCCAACTAGGGCATGAAGGATTCATGGCCTGGTTGGACAGTCGGCATCAGAGCAGGATGCTGACTTAGGGTGGCGGCGGAAGAATGGATACCTAGTCCATCAACGGCGGCGCCCCCGAGCCGAGCTAGAAGGCTCACTGCTCACCTACCAACACGCACTGGACGAGCGCGGTAGGTTGATCGTCTAACCCCCCCCCCCCCCCCCCCAATATGAATTCACAAACAAAGAAATGGCCCCTAGAGCCCGGTTGTTCGTTTGACTCTGCTGACGGCGGTAGGCAAAAGTCATCCAGAACTCGGGGTGCGAAGAATCTCCGGGCGTCACGAACCAACTCCCGTCAAACGACTTTGGCTAACGGTAAAAAGGACTCTGATTATAAATTGAATATCCTCACATATAATGTGATTTGGTTTTTACTGTTATGCTGTGAAACTTATTGGAAAATAAAATAAATAAAATAAAATAAATAAATAAATAATACCAGAACACTAAGAACTGAAGATAGATTAGTAGAATTAGAAAACGCGCTCAGAAACATAAACTGGGATGTTATTGGACTTTCTGAAGTTCGTAGGAATGGTGAAGACACTGTCGAACGCCATGAAAGCATATTCTTTTACTGCGGCAATTCGGGTGGCCTAAATGGTGTAGGCTTTTTAGTGAACAAAAAATGGAAAAATAACATAATGGAATTCATATCATATTCAGACAGGATAGCAATATTAAAATTTAGAATCACCGAAAAACAAACATTAACCATTGCTCAAGCATACGCACCAACATCTGCACACTCAGATGAGGAAGTAGAAGACTTTTATGATCTCTTAAATAGAGCATGCGACGAGCACAGGGGTACATATAACCTAGTCATTGGTGATTTTAATGCCAAAATCGGCAAAAGGCAAGAGCTGGATGACGCCAAAATTATTGGACCCCATGGTTTAGGCGACCGCAATGCAAGGGGTTCGCGTCTAATCCAGTTCGCCTTTGGTCAAAGTTTTCAGATTTCTAACAGTTATTTCTTTAAAAAGCTGCAACGCAGATGGACGTGGATTTCACCGAATTCTCACGCTAGAAATGAAATAGATTATATAATATCCTCCAATAATCAGATAATTAAAAACTTCGAAACAATTAACAAAATTAAGTTTAGTTCCGATCACAGACCCCTCCGCGCTACAGTTGTTTTCAATAGCAAAGTATACCGCCAACAACTACTTCACAAAAATTTAATACGAAAACACGACAAATATACTCTTATAACACAAAGACAGGCATTCAATTTACAATTAAACAACTACTTTGATGGATTAGACAACGATATAGATGAAAGCATTGACACCCAGTACAACAATATCATAGAGAGTATCAAACGAGCAAGCAGTAAAGTAAAACGAACAAAAAATAAGCATAAAAAACTAACAGATGAAACACTTAAAGCCATAGACGACCGACAATTACTTAACATATGTAGAAATAGCGAGGAATACAGATCAAAAGACAAAGAAGTGAAACGCAGTATTCGTAAAGATCTCAGAAACTACCAGACAAAACTAGTTGAATTAGCTTTAAATAATCATACTTCGCTAAAAAAGGCAAAAGAGGGGGCATCATCCGGAAAAATTTGCATAACAAGTTTAAAGGACAGCGCAGGCAGAAAGCAAGGTGACCGAAGTAAAATTGCAGATATTGCTACCCAATATTACAAGGATCTCTACTCAAATTTAGTACACACCCAATCATCTTGCATTACAAACGATATATTAAATTCTATTCCGCCCATATCAGACCACGAAATTTACCTCGCACTTCGCAAAATGAAGTACGGTAGGAGCCCTGGCGAAGATGGTATAACGACTGAAGCGCTGAGAGTCGGAGAGCCAATTTTAATTCCACACATCACCAAACTTTTTAACAATATTATATCCAGCAAAACTGTCCCACAGCACATGTGTCATTCTAACATAATCCAGTTACACAAGAAGGGCGACAAGTCTGACATAGGAAACTATAGACCCATCAGTCTGGTCTCCCATCTTTACAAACTTTTTATAAAAATAATAGAAACCCGAATTTCTGGACAGCTTGACCGACACCAGCCACCCGAACAAGCAGGATTTCGTCCCGGCCTCTCCACAACCGACCACTTACACGCCCTAAATCAAATAATAGAAAAATGTCACGAATATAATCTTCCCCTTTACCTCGCATTCGTAGACTACTCAAAAGCATTTGACAGCCTTTCACATGAGTCCATCTTCACTGCATTACATAATCAAGACATAGACCCAAGTTACATCCATCTCATCAAAACCATTTATCAAAATAGCACAGCCGCAATTAAACTTCAATCCTCTGGCCCATCCTTTGATATTCAAAAAGGAGTCAAACAAGGAGATCCGTTATCGCCGAAGCTCTTCACCAGCACTCTGGAACACGTCTTCCGGAAACTTGCGCCGAGTTGGGAAGATCGGGGCCTTGTTGTCGGAGAAAGAAGATTAACAAATCTTAGATTCGCCGACGACATTGTCCTATTTTCCTCAACTGCTTCCGAGTTACAAAATATGCTTCAAGATCTAAGCTGCGCCAGCCTCGAGGTGGGACTGAAGATGAACATGTCAAAGACCAAGCTTATGACTAATAGCACCACACGTAGGGTAGAGATAAACGGCGAACCTATTGCATATGTCGATGAGTACCTTTACTTGGGCCAACAAGTCTCCTTCCAGGCGCGACAGGAGAAGGAAGTCGAAAGACGAACTGATAACGCCTGGAGGAGCTATTGGTCCTTGAAACATCTTATGAAGGGCGACCTCCCTCTTTCCCTTAAACGGAGGCTCATGGACATGTGCATACTGCCAATTCTCACCTACGGTGCACAGGCTTGGTCTTTGACTTTGTCACAGAAGTCAAAACTCGAGGTTTGCCAGCGAGCTATGGAGCGCAGCATATTGGGTATCAAGTTAGTGGATCGAGTCCGGAACACTACGCTGCGCTCCAAGACCCAAATAGTCGATGTAACTCGGAAGGCGGCCAAGTTGAAGTGGGACTGGGCTGGTCATATCTGCCGAATGCCGAATG
This sequence comes from Thaumatotibia leucotreta, assembly GCA_025490895.1. NCBI lineage: Eukaryota > Metazoa > Arthropoda > Insecta > Lepidoptera > Tortricidae > Thaumatotibia > Thaumatotibia leucotreta. Next base: position 28,878 of record JALPQI010030645.1, on the reverse strand, counting down.
AGCTGTGGGCCAAGATAGCCACTGAATGGCAGCCCAGCTCAAAACGGGGACCTGGTAGACCACGTCGGCGATGGCGAGACGAACTGGATTCCTTTTTATCAGGATGGCCAGAAATTGCTCAGGACAGGGAAAATTGGAAAAAGTGGGGGGAGGCCTTTGCCCAGCAGTGGGACACTACAGGCTCAATATAATAATAAAAAAAAAAAAAAATAAAAAAATAAAAATCTGACGCCGTCACTGTCAGACGTGTTTTTATACTTTCTTAGAAAATTTTGATAAACAATGTATTTTACTGGCATTTATACGATATTTTTTACCATCTCGTCATGGAAAAATTGCCCTTTCACGGTACAACTTCATTCAAGGGTACAAGAGACGACAGCGATCAGACTTGCCTCTGATTTGTGCTAACATATAAATGTCAAAATATCGCTGAAAGTTCTAAGAAATGTATACGCGTAGCAAAGCACGCCAAGATAAAGCGTCTCCACCAATCGCACGCCCAAGACCTTCGTCCGCCTCATCGACATCAGTCTCCTCGCAATCTTCGTCGGGCGCTGATTACGCCACCGCGCCCGACATCAGCGGGTCGAGCAGCGACGAGCGCGGACCTACGCCGCCGCCGCCACGACCACCTGCGCGACGAGGACGGCCACCGCTGCCGGCACGCTTGGGGCCCGCGGGACATGCTGCCCCGCCCACGGCTCCCGCTACCGGTGGTGTAGTGCGACGCATGACATGGTCTCAAGCTATGAATGAGAACGTCATGCGCGCCTACTACGGGGCTACAGAGGGAGGAACTAATCTATCCGCGTATCGTGTCCGGATGCTTCCTCTGTTTCAGGCCCTTGAACCAACCATTAATGTGACTGCGCAGCGACTATCGGATCAAGTGCGAGTCATCCAACGATCAAAGCGGCTGGATGACTCGACACTTGATCGGCTTCGCCTGGAGGCTCTCCCTGTTCGCGCGACCCCTTCCTCGGCGCAGGACCCACCCGCCACGTCGCCGGACCCGGTGCCGGTACATGACTTGGCATCCGAGGCACTGCGGGTCGGTCCTGCTGCTGATGAGGACGATGCTGCGAACCTGAGTGTGAGTACTTCAGACAATGAGCAATTGAGGAGGACTCTGGAAGAAGCGATTATGCAGCATCGCTTCACACCCGACTCTAGGCCACGATTACCACGTTTGCCCATGAATAGGCGCAATCTAGCGTTGATGGGAGCCCTAAACGCTTTACTGGAGCCGTATATACGATCCAGTAAAGATTTGGATGATACGCACTCGATCATGTACTGCGGGGCCATTGCAGCGTGCCGTGTTGCTCGAGTCAAGTTTCCGGACTCTGACCGTGCACCTAGGACCGCTGGGGGTGTCCCCGCATGGCAGGTGCGGATCGAGCGACGTATCGACTCGTTTAGGACTCTCATTGCAAAGCTGATCTGCTTCAGGGGGGGCAACAACCGCCCCCGAGTAATGCGCTTTGTGAACCAGGCGTTCGCGGGAACGGGTATTGCACCCCGCGACTACATGGCCAACCTCACAGAGCGCATCGACTTTCTGAAGCAGAAGGTTTATGCATGGGCAAACCGTATTCGCCGCTACAGAGAGCGTGTGAACCGATTCCAGCAGAATCGCCTTTTCCAGAGTGACCAAAGGAAGGTTTACCGAAAGTGGGAGGAAACCGACTACCGTGTGTCCGACGCGCGGTTGCCGGATGCTACTGCTATGAGTGATTTCTGGCGTAGTATCTGGTCAGCGCCCGTCGGACACACCGAGGGTGAATGGATGACCGTTGTCGAACGTGAATGCGAGACCATCGAACCTATGGGGGCAGTTACCATCAGCCCCGATGACGTAAGTTGTGCTATCCGCACGACTCAGAACTGGAAAAGTCCTGGGCCGGATGGATTGCACAACTTCTGGCTAAAATGGTTTCGATGCTCGCACTCACGATTGGCAACGCAATTCCAACAAGCCCTCGAGCTCGGTTCCCTGCCACCTTCTTTAACAACTGGTGTAACCTTCCTGCTCTATAAGTCCGGTAGTACCACGGAAGCGAAGAACTACCGACCCATCACGTGCTTGCCCACACTGTACAAGCTCCTTACATCCATTTTGAGAGCAAAAATTAACACGCACATTGTCTCGAACAATGTTTTGGCTCCTGCTCAAAATGGATGTAGGGTTGGGTCCCGTGGTAATAAAGAGTTCCTCCTCATCGACATGACCATTTGCCAGCAAGTCCGGCGTAACAAAGGGGCCCTCTCCGCCGCTTGGATTGACTACAAGAAGGCCTATGATTCGGTGCCTCATTCATGGTTGGAAAGGGTCTTGGAGCTGTATAAAGTTAATGCAACTTTAAGATCCTTTCTCGGCGCGTGTATGAGGCAGTGGACCACAGTCCTTCGTCAACCAGGAGGCGGGGATGGCCCCTCTGGCCCGCAGGACTTCATAAGGATCGAGCGAGGAATATTCCAGGGTGACAGTCTGAGTCCCTTGTGGTTCTGCCTAGCTCTGAATCCCCTCAGTACCCTGCTGAAGGATTCAGGACTAGGTTGCCGGCTTCGGAGAGAGGGTGAAGTCATTTCTCACCTTCTGTATATGGATGATCTCAAATTATTTGCGCCCAATAGCCAAGACTTGTTGGAACTACTGCGAACCACAGAAGTTTTCAGTAGTGCCATCAATATGGAATTTGGTGTCGATAAGTGTGCGGTTATGCATGTGCAGCGGGGGAAAGTAGTAAATTCAACAAATTTACAACTTTCTGAGACAATGTCGTTCAGATCTATCTCGGAAGCAGAAACCTATAAATACCTTGGTATGTCACAGTCTTTGGGTATTGAAGATATGGGAATTAGACAGGCGGTGAAGGAGCGCTTTTTCAGCCGGCTCACAAAAGTACTTAACAGTCTTTTGTCAGGAGGCAACAAAGTGCGCGCCTTCAACGCCTGGGTAATACCCATACTCACATACTCCTTTGGCATACTAAGGTGGACTCAGACCGAGCTGGACGCCCTGGATCGAAGGGTCCGTACACTGCTTACCACACATCGAATGCTACACCCGCGCTCATCAGTTATGAGATTGTACATCCCGCGGAAGTGTGGGGGCCGCGGCTTCCTAAATGCCAAAAACCTCCACAACCGCGAGGTGTACAATCTTAGAAACTATTTTCTTAACAATGAGTGCGGGATGCATCGAGATGTGGTGGCAGTAGACCGGAACCTCACGCCGCTCTCCTTGGCAAAAGAGAACTGGCGCAGACCTGTGGTACTGGGCACCGAGGACCGCAAGGCGGTATGGAAGAGCAAGGAGCTACACGGGCGGTTCTACAAGGCCCTCACGGGACCTGACGTAGATCTGCTCGCGTCGGTGAACTGGCTGCGATTCGGGGACCTCTTCGGAGAAACCGAGGGTTTTGCCTGTGCAATTGCTGACGAGGTTATCATGACGAATAACTACCGGAAATATATCCTGAAGGACGGTACGGTCGACATCTGTCGGGCATGCCGCCGTCCCGGTGAGTCACTCAGGCATATTATTTCCGGTTGTTCTCAGATTGTTAACACCGAGTACTTGCACAGACACAACCTCGTAGCCAGGATTATACACCAGCAGCTTGCTCTTCAATACGGCCTTGTGGGCTTCGAAGTGCCGTACTATAAGTACACACCTGCGGTAGTTCTCGAAAATGGTCGTGCCACGCTCTATTGGGATCGATCTATCATCACGGACAGGACTATTGTAGCCAATAAGCCTGATATCGTGCTGATAGATCGATCCCAACGCCGGGCAATGCTCATCGACATCACCATCCCCCATGACGAGAACCTCGTGAAGGCCGAGAAGGACAAAGCCAGTAAGTACCTTGACTTGGCTCACGAGGTAACCGACATGTGGGAGGTTGATTCGGCGATCATTGTACCGATAGTTGTTTCTGCGAACGGTCTCATAGCGAAGAGTCTCGATCAACACCTCAAGAGGCTCTCGCTAGGTGGTTGGATCAAGGGTCAGATGCAGAGGGCAGTAATCCTGGACACGGCGCGCATAGTCCGGCGGTTCCTCTCCCTGTAGCCCTAACCACCGGCAGCTTGGGCCCGCCCCGTTGCCGGCGGCACTCTAGGTTAGGTTTTTTTATAGTATGTTTATATGTTTTGTATTGATTTTGTATGTTTTATTGTATTTTATTTTTATAACCATATTGTAAACTGACCTAACCTAAGAAGAAGTATAAATAAAGAGAATAATAATAAAAAAAAAAAAAAAAAAAAAACAAAAAAAAAAACCGCTGTGACAGTGACAGACGTGTCTGCATTATAATTTTGATAAATATTTATTTTATACGCGGTTTATACACCAAAATTGCGATGAAACCATCTCAGTGACCCTAATAATGACTAAGATGTTCAAATTACATGAACGCAACAACAAAAACAGTCACAAATTCGCGATGACCATTTTGACATTTGTCATGTCATGTTCAACAAAGCTAGACGCGTAAAAGTAAATTAATGCAGACAAGAAGTCGTACAAAAGCGGAGACTACCACCAGCGCACGCTCCGTCCAGATCACCGTCCACATCGTCGTCGGGCGATGACTTTGCTACGGCGCCCGACACAGACGGATCCAGTGACGAGAGCGGGCCGCCGCCGCCGCCGCCGCCACGACCACCTGCGCGACGAGGACGGCCACCGCTGCCGGCACGCTTGGGGCCCGCGGGACATCCTGCCCCGCCCACGGCTCCCGCTGCCGGTGGTGTAGTGCGTCGCATGCGATGGACTCAGACGATGAATGAAAATTGCATGCGCGCCTACTACGAGGCTACAGAGGGGGGAACCCCACTAACCGCGTACCGTTCTAGGATTCTGCCTCTGTTTCAGGCTCTTGAACCCGCCATCGCCGTATCGGAGCAACGACTAGCGGATCAGGTGCGGGTCATTCTACGTTCTAAACGTTTGGATGACTCGACACTTGATCGGCTTCGCCTGCAGGCTCTCTCGACTCGCGCAGCTTCCACCTCGGCGCGGGACCCGCCCGCCACGTCGCCGGATCCGGTGCCGACACCCGACCTGGCACCGGGGGCGCCGCGGGTTGATCCCAGTGCCGATGAGGAGTATTTTGCGAGTCAGAGTGTAAGTACTGCAACTGATGAGCATCTGAGGAGGACTTTGGAAGAGGCGATTATGGAATATCGCTCCACACCCAATTCTAGGCCACGGTTACCACGTTTGCCCATGAATAGACGCAATCTAGCGTTAATGGGGGCCCTAAACGCTTTACTGGAGCCGTACATACGGTCCAGTAAAGATTTGGACGATACGCACTCGATCATGTACTGCGGGGCCATCGCGGCGTGCCGTGTTGCTCGAGTCAAGTTTCCGGACGCTGACCGTGCACCTAGGACCGCCGGGGGTGTCCCCGCATGGCAAGTGCGGATCGAGCGTCGTATCGACTCGTTTAGGACCCTCATTGCAAAGCTGATCTGCTTCAGGGGGGGTAATAACCGCCCCCGAGTAATGCGCTTTGTGAACCAGGCGTTCGCGGGAACGGGCATCATGCCCTGCGACTACATGGCCAACCTCACAGAGCGCATTGACTTTCTGAAGCAGAAAGTCTATGCATGGGCAAGCCGTATCCGCCGCTACAGAGAGCGTGTGGATCGATTTCAACAGAACCGCCTCTTCCAAAGTGACCAAAGGAAGTTATACCGAAGGTGGGAGGGAACCGATCATCATTTGTCCGACGCGCATCTACCGGATGCTACTGCCATGACTGATTTCTGGCGTAGCATCTGGTCGGTGCCCGTCGGACACATCGAGGGCGATTGGATGAACGTTGTTGAACGTGAGTGCGAGAGCATCGAACCTATGGAAGCAGTTGTCATCAGCCCCGATGACGTAAGTTGTGCCATCCGACCTGCCCAGAACTGGAAAAGTCCTGGACCGGACGGATTGCACAACTTCTGGCTAAAATGGTTTCGGTGCTCCCACTCGCGATTAGCAGCGCAATTCCAACAAGCCATTGAGCTTGGTTCCCTGCCTCCTTCCTTAACAACAGGTGTAACCTTCCTGCTCTACAAGTCTGGTAGTACCGCGGAACCGAAAAACTACCGACCCATCACGTGCTTGCCTACACTCTACAAGCTCCTTACATCCATTTTGAGAGCAAAAATTAACACGCACATTGTTGCGAACAATGTTCTGCCTCTGCTCAAAATGGATGTAGGGTTGGGTCCCGTGGTACTAAAGAGCTCCTCCTCATCGACATGACCATTTGCCAGCAAGTCCGGCGTAACAAAGGGGCCCTCTCCGCCGCTTGGATTGACTACAAGAAGGCCTATGATTCGGTGCCCCATTCATGGTTGAAGAGGGTCTTGGAGCTGTATAAAGTTGATGCAGCTTTAAGATCCTTTCTCGGCGCGTGTATGGGGCAGTGGACCACAGTCCTTCGTCAACCAGGAGGCGGAGATGACCCCTCTGGCCCGCAGGACTTCATAAGGATCGAGCGAGGCATATTCCAGGGTGACAGTCTGAGTCCCTTATGGTTCTGCCTAGCTCTGAATCCCCTCAGCACCCTGCTGAAGGATTCAGGACTAGGTTGTCGGCTTCGGAGAGAGGGTGAAGTCATTTCTCACCTTCTGTACATGGATGATCTCAAATTATTTGCACCAAATAGCCAAGACTTGTTGGAGCTACTGCGAACCACAGAAGTTTTCAGTAGTGCCATCAATATGGAGTTTGGTGTCGATAAGTGTGCGGTTATGCATGTGCAGCGGGGGAAAGTAGTAAATTCAACAAATTTACAGCTTTCTGAGACAATGACGTTCAGATCTATCTCGGAAGCAGAAACCTATAAATACCTTGGTATGTCACAGTCTTTGGGTATTGAAGATATGGGAATTAGACAGGCGGTGAAGGAGCGCTTTTTCAGCCGGCTCACAAAAGTACTTAACAGTCTTTTGTCAGGAGGCAACAAAGTGCGCGCCTTCAACGCCTGGGTAATGCCCATACTCACATACTCCTTTGGCATACTAAGGTGGACTCAGACCGAGCTGGACGCCCTGGATCGAAGGGTCCGTACACTGCTTACCACACATCGAATGCTACACCCGCGCTCATCAGTTATGAGATTGTACATCCCGCGGAGGTGTGGGGGCCGCGGCTTCTTAAATGCCAAAAACCTCCACAACCACGAGGTGTACAATCTTAGAAACTATTTTCTTAACAATGAGTGCGGGATGCATCGTGATGTGGTGGCAGTAGACCGGAACTTCACGCCGCTCTCCTTGGCAAAAGAGAACTGGCGCAGACCTGTGGTACTAAGCACCGACGACCGCAGGGCGGTATGGAAGAGCAAGGAGCTACACGGGCGGTTCTACAAGTCCCTCACGGGACCTGACGTAGATCTGCTCGCATCGGTGAACTGGCTACGATTCGGGGACCTCTTCGGAGAAACCGAGGGTTTTGCCTGTGCAATTGCTGACGAGGTTATCATGACGAATAACTACCGGAAATATATCCTGAAGGACGGTACGGTCGACATTTGTCGGGCATGCCGCCGTCCCGGTGAGTCACTCAGGCATATTATTTCCGGTTGTTCTCAGATTGCTAACACCGAGTACTTGCACAGACATAACCTCGTAGCCAGTATTATACACCAGCAGCTTGCTCTTCAATACGGCCTTGTGGACGTCGAAGTGCCATACTATAAGTACACAACTGCACCAGTTCTCGAAAATGGTCGTGCCACGCTCTATTGGGATCGACCTATCATCACGGACAGGACTATTGTTGACAATAAGCCTGATATCGTGCTGGTAGATCGATCGCAGCGCCGGGCTGTGCTCGTCGACGTCACCATCCCCCATGATGAGAATCTCGTGAAGGCCGAAAAGGACAAGTCCAGTAAGTACCTAGACTTGGCCCACGAGATAACCGCCATGTGGGATGTTGAAGCGACGATCATAGTCCCGATAGTCGTTACAGCGAACGGTTTAATAGCGAAGAGTCTCGACCAACACCTTAAGAGTCTCTCGCTAGATGGCTGGATCAAGGGTCGGATACAGAAGGCGGTAGTCCTGGACACGGCGCGGATAGTCCGTCGGTTCCTCTCTCTGCGACCTTAACCACCGGCAGCTTGGGCCCGCCCCGTTGCCGGCGGCACACTAGGTTAGGTTTTTTATAAAGTGTTTATATTTTGTATTGTTTTTGTATGTTGTATTGTATTTTACTTTTATAGACATTTTTATAACAAACCTAACTTGAGAAAAGAAATAAATAAAGGAAATAATAATACCAAAATTTAATATTAAAAGTATCTACGTATTCATCGTACCTATGTTACTCGTATATTATAACATGGTATGTAGATAAGTACCTACATCTTCATTGGCAAGAACACTTCTATGAAGTTTTGAATTAAATAGCCCAACGAATCTGGTTCCTTACAAACTTTAACCTTCCATTTAACCCCCATAGGGAATGAATTTTCAAAAAACCTGAAACACGTGTTTACTTATTTATTGTTAAAAACATTCATGTGAAGTTTCGAATAAAATAGCCCAACTAATCTTATTTCCTCATACAAACTTTAACCCTCCATTTAACCTCCATAGGGAATGAATTTTCAAAAAACCTGAAATACGTGTTTATTTATTTATTATTAAAAACATTCCTGTGAAGTTTCGAATAAAATAGCCCAACTAATCTTATTTCCCCATACAAACTTTAACCCTCCATTTAACCCCCATAGGGAATGAATTTTCAAAAAACCTGAAATACGTGTTTACTTATTTATTGTCAAAAACATTCATGTGAAGTTTCGAATAAAATAGCCCAACTAATCTTATTTCCCCATACAAACTTTAACCCTCCATTTAACCCCTTTAAGGGATGAATTTTCAAAAACCTGAAATACGTGTTTACTTATTTATTGTTAAAAACATTCATGTGAAGTTTCGAATAAAATAGCCCAACCAATCTTATTTCCCCATACAAACTTTAACCCTCCATTTAACCCCTTTAAGGAATGAATTTTCAGAAAACCTGAAACATGTGTTTACTTATTTATTATTAAAAACATTCTTGTGAAGTTTCGAATAAAATAGCCCAACTAATCTTATTTCCCCATACAAACTTTAACCCTCCATTTAACCCCCATAGGGAATGAATTTTCAAAAAACCTGAAATACGTGTTTACATATTTATTATTAAAAACATTCCTGTGAAGTTTCGAATAAAATAGCCCAACTAATCTTATTTCCCCATACAAACCTTAACCCCCCATTTAACCCCTTTACGGGATGAATTTTCGGAAATCCGTTCTTAGTGCGCCTCTAGACATTATAAAGAATGTACATGCCAAGTTTGAACTCTCTAGGACCAGCGGTTTGGGCTGTGCGTTGATTTAAGTCAGTCAGTCAGTCAGTCAGTCAGTCAGTCAGTCAGGACATTGCCGTTTATAATAATATATATAGATTCTTTCGATACTTATTTTTGCACTTGACTGTACCTATAGAAGTTTAGTCGCAGTGGCAATAACGCCAATTAGGACTTCCTTCCGATATTAAATTCATCGATATAGCCCACCTAACGAAGACCAAAAGTTGCCTGTCGGGGGAAATAACTCGTGTATAAGCGAATTTTGGCATAGTTGTAGGGAATGGTGCTTTAAACCACGTACTAAAAGTACTGGTGGTTAGGGGTGGAGCTAACGGGGGGAGGGGGGTGTAAAGGTCTTAATTTTTAATTTTTCGTAAATAACTCTTAACCCGTGGCTTACAGCAAAAAACGATCTAGCACATAAGTAATCTACATAAAATTCTCTACAAAAAAGTATATGCATGATTCCTCTGGGATCAATATGTCATGAGATAAGAAAGCACGAAGATGGACACAATATAAATAAACACATTTGTTTAAGTAGGTATTGCACATACAGAATGCTTGCGAGCATTCCAAAAGATTTGAATGCTTAATTTCCTGACCATATTTAGAGTCTTTAATGTTATATAAAATTTCCTGGATTCGGCTCGGTTTCAGAGATAATCAACCTTTTTTTCGAAATAAGTTTTTCGACATAACTCATCATAAAACTTCTTTTTGATTACAATGCTACCGCAATGTGTTTTAATATTACCACACCTTTTGCCTGGCAATCAAAAAATGGGAATAAACTTGACGAAATAACCAGTCCCTAAAAAAAATATTCAAATAAATAATTTAAACGAATTGTTGTTGTGATAAAAAGTACTGGAAATGTTAAAAAGTATGCAAAAAGTCAAAAAAAAAAGAAAAAAAATGTTTTTTTTTGGTGGTATTTGACATTAGGTCTCATAATAATTTATGTTTGTTTTGATGTCTAGAATGCATAGTAAAAATCTTTTGACGATGATTATGAGAGTATTTTAGGTTTAGAAGATAATTTGGAATTTTATTTTTACATATAAGCATACAGGGCGCGCCTGGGCGCGAGCATTCCAAAAGATTTTAATTATATATATATTCCAGATATCAAAATAAACAAAAAATATTATGAGACCTAATGTCAAATGTCACCAAAAAAAAAATTTTTTTTTCTCTTTTATTTTAGACTTTTTGAATACTTTTTCACATTTCCAGTACTTTTTATCATAACAACAATTTGTAAAAAATATTTATTTTAATATTTTTTTTAGGGACTGGTTATTTCGTCAAGTTTATTCCCATTTTTTGATTGCCTGGCAAAAGGTGTGGTAATATTGAAACATATTGTAGTAGCATTGTAATCAAAAAGAAGTTTTATGATGAGTTACGTCGAAAAACTTATTTCGAAAAAAAGGTTGATTATCTCTGAAACCAAGCCGAATCCAGGAAATTTTATATAACATTAAAGACTCTAAATATGGTCAGGAATTGAGCATTCAAATCTTTTGGAATGCTCGCGAGCATTCTGTATGTGCCATACCTACGAAACGAATGTGTTTATTTCTATTGTGTCCATCTTCGTGCTTTCTTATCTCATGACATATTGATCCCAGAGGAATCATGTATATGCTTTTTTTGTAGAGAATTTTATGTAGATTACTTATGTACTAAACCGTTTTTTGCTAGAAGCCACGGTTTACGAGTTATTTACGAAAAATTAAAAATAAGGACCTTTACACCCCCCTCCCCCCGTTAGCTCCACCCCTAACCACCAGTACTTTTAGTATGTGGTTTAAAACACCATTCCCTACAACTATGCCAAAATTCGGTTATACACGAGTTTTTTCCTCTGAGTTTCCTTCGTTTGGTGTACTAATAAATGAATACTCATTACAACATTTCATATTAGCTGATCCAGGTAGCGGATAAACAGAAAATAATTAAACGATGCTTTACTAAGCTCTGAAATGGAATTCGAGATAAAAATGTAAACAATGTATGACAATGACATGACATTATAAAGTCAATGTCAAAGTGACATTCCAGGGGTATAAAACTTTTTATTTTTTAACACCTTTATAAATTAACGTCGCATTTTGAGGTGGGTTATTTATTATATTTTATTTATTTGCACACTTACAAAATATACTTACAGATGCTAAACCTAAGACAATGCTTGATGTTTAGGTGTAGATACGCGAAAGTCAAAGTATGACGATACACAAATACCACAATCATTAACATATTTTTGGACATGATTATAAAAAAACATACGGCTGAGTGTCCACGGTTTATGATTACAAAAATAATACCTAGAAAATTTACTAGAATGATGTAAATAATCAACATAATCAATGTTTGAAAACCAGTCGTGTTACTTTAAACTTTAGGATAGTCGGGGAACAAATTCCAGTCTTCATCTATAGTTACAATCTTCTTCTTCTTCCTTCCCGCTGTCCCAGTTTTATCTAGGGTCGGGTCTCCTTGTACGGCGGCGCCAGGACGTTCTGTCCTGGGTTGTCAAAGGCAATATGTTCTGCTGCTTCATCTCCCTCTTGATATTGGACCACCATGTGTCGGGAGGTCTTCCTCTTCCCAGGGGTTTAGTAGGGATGTTTAAGGCGGTTCTTACAGAGTAACTATCATCTCGTCTCATTATGTGACCGTACCATCTGAGCCTGAATTCATAAATGAGTTATTTGGAGGACCATCTTATTTTGATTGTTTTCAGTACAATTGTTATAACTGCGAACCAAATGTTTAAAACTTCTTATCATTGCCAGTAGTATAAATTGAACACCCTACATTTTATTGAAACTAGAGAAATATATCATAAAAAAAATAACGTATGATATAAAAAATTAGTAAAATATTTTAAAACTATACGTACCGTCAGTGACTGTATATGCGCATTGTTTTTAAGTATTTCAATGATTTTAGATTATCCACCTTTCGCGATTATTTTTTTGTGGTGGTATCCCATTTGCTTACATTTTTGATCTTGAATTCGATTTCAGATCTTACACAGCAATATTCCCTATTTATTTTTAAAAGAATTATAAAATTGAAACAAAAATCTACTTTCAAAACTCATATTGAATTGATTTCCATTTAAAATAAGCTTCATCCTCGAGTGTGTTATAACTAAGCCTAATTTAGATTTTATCCCAAAGTCATAACCTCTTAACGTTACTTCTGTCAAAAGAAAGAATAACCTTAACGTCATAGATTAAATGATATCGAATGGAAGTCTCTAGCTAAATGTCCTTGCCACCGTGACTTCTATGACTGGTGATCTGATTATGATAAATAAACTTGCCTTTGTTAAATCAAAAAGAACAGTAGGTAGGTAGATTTCCTTTGAACGTAGCGCGAATCGAGCGTAGCGCGAAGTAGCATTTGTTTGACAGATAAAAAAACGTAAAATGCTCATGAGTGAGTCGTTCCACGTTAAACATATATATATTTTTTTATTTATTTTCTTTATTGGGGAGAAAACAGACATAGACCAGATATAGGGTAGGTACAGCAATAGGCATAATGATAAGTAAAGTCTAAATCCAGTGACAATTCCCACCAGAATTTCGTATAATATGTTATGATGGCATTGACATCAGTGTAAATCTTAAAATTACCATTACATAAACATTAGTATGTTGACATTATAATCTTGAAGTTAAACATATTTATATAAGAACACAGTGAAGTTTAATCCAATAAAAAAAGATTGATTAAAACTACCACAGTAAAGATATTTATTTACAATCCAAGAAAAATCCAAGAAGCTTAATGTTGGCTCGTGTATTATAAAATATGTCTCCCGAAACTAGCCGTTTGTTAATAATTAAATAAATTGTTTGAGAATTTAGTGAAAAATACATAACTTTATTTAATTTGCTAATTTTAATTCATAAGCCCGAATATTCCATAACTATGTAACCTTTGTTTTAGTGAATGATGATAATGATCTGTAATTGACTAGACGCAATCCCATGCGTACTTGCACAGTGCATGCGTAAATTGCGTACTAAATAATCGTGCGTAATAAATCCTTTTTTTAAGTTTCCTTGCTATATTGAGGAGAAAATTTTGTTTTATACACGGGTTCGTAGATGTTTTAGGTACTTCTCGTATGTTGAAACCACTCGCTACGTTCGTGGTTCAACTATAGAAAGTATAGAATCCTTTTGCTTGCTCTTGGTTCAATTTCATACTCGCAGGTAAAATACAACTTTGCACCCTTGTATAATAAAAAAAATGTTGAAACAAGAAGTTTTATTTCAATGTGCGTGTCTAGGTCGATTAGATTACCTAATTTAAAGGAACGAATTAAAAGTAAATTGCCTGAGCAATAATAATGATCAACGTCATGGAATATAACGATACCTTTAGGCTCAAAGGGCGTAAACGCCATTTTGGCCAAAATGAGTTTTTAATGCAGTTTTGTTCAGTTTTTTTTTCTCTATCGATATGTGTAGTTAAAACAGCAAAATTCGACAATTTAGGGCATATACGACCCACGTATTTCTAGCAGATTTTTTAAAAGCAAGAGGCGTATTTGATATATTTACACAATTTTTTGTTTATTTAGGTAATAAGTTCAGTAATAAAAAAAATAAAGAGGTCTTATAACCAAGTTGTTAAAAAATGTTTATCATACAAAACTAAACAAGCTCATACGACGTAGAAATTATTCTACTTAATTTAGGTAGTATGACTCTAGTAGGCTAAATTAGGTTCATACGCCCGTATCCTTGCATTGTAAATTTTATGATGACTCATAAGCCCTAACCTACTACGGCATGCTGCGCCTCAATGATAGCCCTATGTGCAAGCGAGATAGTATTCATGCGACGAAAAGATGTGAGCTGATGAGAGTGATGTTAGCTGCCCGTCGCGTCGTCGTTTGTTTCTAAGGTTTGTTGATAAGTTTGCATTAGACTTACCTATTTTTTAGTATAATAATTATAAGAAGGTGTTTATTTATATGGATGGGATTCGGGATGGTGCGTTTATAAAATAGTTATTCTAATAAACTCATTACCCACTTTCATGTAACAATACCTACCTGTACATAATGTGAGCGATAAGTAGTTATCTAAACGGTAGCTAAAAATAATAATAATGTAGATGTTAGTACAGATTCTATCGTTTAGATTGGATGAATTATTGGTTATTAACTCTTAAGAAATAATAGGTAAGTCTTTTTTCGCAATATTGTTAAGTAGGTAATGTGATAATCTTCGATTACCGCGATTAGTTGGTAGGTACTCATTGAAATGAAACGTACAGTTAATGTGATAAATTAATGTAAAATATGTCAATCAATGTTAATGTCATGGGACAGGTTTTTTTAGAGCTCCGACCAAAACTCCGTTTTCGGAGCTTTTGTGGAATCAGTCCGGTACTGTAAATCGGTTAAAGATGTTTATTTCTATGCTGGTATCTGTTTATTTTAAGGCGTATCGCATTAGTACTTTAACTGGTTACTAATAAGGTCTGTGTGTACGCCGCGGAATTGTGTAATGTGTTGCCTCTTACGCCCTATGATAACAAAACTTTTTGACTTGTACGCCCCAAGAAATATACAAATTATAGGCTTTAAAGCTCGCTAAGTTATTTCATTATTGAAAAACTGCTTACGTACTGTTTACCTATACGATAGTAATGATTCATTGTCATTATCCAATTATAAAGTAAGAATGAAGAGTTATTGTGTTAGTAAACCTACAGTATAGAACCGAATGACCATCATTCTAAATCTATGTTTACTACCTGTGTACTGGCGTATGTTGCAAGTGTGAAATGAAAAGTATAGACAGATAACGTGATAAAAATGGGTAACATTGTGTATAAATTTACGTTCAATTACAGTCGACATTTTTAATTTACAGTACGCACAGTTATATTTTTTGGTTTTGTGCGTTTTAAACATAAATTTAATTAAATGATTAAGTATTTGAAAAGTCTTCTACTCCATTTAGTACCTATGTAATTAATATCTACATAATTACGTATAGTAGTAAAAGATCTTAAGTTGTGTCTATACGTTTTATAGAAAACAAAAGATGAAGATTTGTGATTATTAGTTTTCTTAAAGCATGCTATTATATTTGATTTAGTAGTTAATATGTATGTGTTGGTAATTATAAGGAAAAATAAAACTAAATGAAAGTTAATGTACAGTCACCACATGGGAATGTTGAGCCACTTGGCAATGGATGCAATTTGGTCGTGTAATATTATGGGTTCGGTATTTTTCGTTAGTAGGCACGATCGCGACATGACCGATGTTCCCCGATGATATGTCAGTCAAATACGAATCTTTGTTGCGTCAAAATTTCAGTGTGTCAAAACTAGTTGAAATAATAAAAATTTCTTCGTCTACGAGAATTAAGGATTAGTCATCGGCCATTATGAAACGCTAGATGTCGTTGTTCCTAGAGGAAACTGGATAACGACAGTTCTTCATAGATTTGTTTAAAACCGTTTAGTAATTTATTCTCATTTGCTTCAAATCGGAAGCCATGATTTATCTGATATTAATAGGCGAGGTATTTTTTCCATTCATATTTATATAAATAGGCATGTTATCGAGCAATTTTAAATTATTTTCATTGACAGAGACAAATTCTATTGCTGTCTTTATTATCATTCGTTACAGCTCAGTTGACGTTAGTTGAAAACTTATGTAATGTAACCTTTGTAGAAATATGATAGGTAACCTTTGACAATCTACCCATAATCCTATAATCTGTCAGTAGCCATAAAAATGTTTAATAGAAACTTGATCGTTTCTGACTGAAATTCTAACTTTGAAAAAATATCTGTAAGTGACAGCCGTTAAAAGGAAAGTGAACGAAATTACCATCAGGGCTCTGAAGTTAGATTGACGTCTCCAGGTCTAAAGCGGATGTTATGACGTAACTACAGTAACGTCAGCTTCCGGAAAAATAGCGAACAATCATTGGTTAAACATTTTCGTTATTACGTAACCATGGTAATGTCACCTTCTGAAGAATACGCGAGCGGTCATTGGCTAACCGTAGCAACGACTGCCCCATTGGTCAGCAGAGTTCGGCCGCAGTCGTGATACCAGCCTCATAAGAGTTCGGAACCCGATTTGTATTATTCGACCAAGTTGCGAACAGTTGCAAGTGGCTCAACAATCCCATGTGGTGACTGTACCTTACATTGCGTCTAGAGGATATTATTGAAAAAAAATATAATAAAGATGTTGTCATTATTAATTAACTGTTGTTTGTAAGAAGCTCATCAAAGCTTTCATCTGGAGTATAGCATTATATGGGTGTCAGGCGTGGACCATGACGAAAAACCGGCAAAGTGCGAGTCGGACTCGCGCGCGAAGGGTTCCGTACCATTAAAAATTAATTATTAAAAAAATACAGTTAAATTAACTTACCTCAAAAACTATCGGAGATAATTTAATCAAACTAAAAATCGTTGATAGAGTTTATTAATGTGCATAACATATATTTTTTTTAGAATTTTATATCGCGTGGTTTAAAAAATAGAGGGGGGGGACACTTTTTCAGACTTTGAGAGCTGATATGTCGAAAACGATTTGCTTAAATAAAAATGAGATTTATAAACCTTTATATCATTTTTAAAGACCTTTCTATTAATACCCCACACGCTTATATACAACTAAAAAAAATTTTCTATCCCTCAGTTACATGTATGGAGGGCCCCCACCCCAATGGTTTTTTTTTACAATTTAGTATCATAATCCTATAGCGGTTCATACAACACATATCCTTACCAAATTTCGTTACTGTAACATTTATAGTTTTCGAGTAAATTGGCTGTGACAGACGGACAGACGGACATGACGAATCTATAAGGGTTCCGTTTTTGCCATTTTGGCTACGGAACCCTAAAAAGGACAGAGAGATACTGGAAGCCTTTGAAATGTGGAGTTGGAGAAGAATGGAGAAGATTAGTTGGTCAGAAAAAATCACAAATGAAGAAGTGCTTATAAGAGTGAATGAAAAAAGGAGTTTGGTAAGATAATAGAAAATAGGAGAGGGAAAATGTTTGGTCGCCTTATACGACATGACGCTTTGATAAAAAAACATAATAGAAGGAAGGATTGAAGGAAAGCGAGGAAGAGGGAGACCTAGACGAAGGTACATGAAACAAATAAAAGAGAAAGTAGACGTTGTGCCATACAAGGAAGTCAAGGAGGTGGCTTTAGACAGAGTTAGATGGAGACAGTTACATTCATCAGTTACAAGAGTTTGACTCTTAAATTTATGATGAATTGTTGTTTGTTTTACTGGTTTCATATCGCATTTTAATCTGGGTTTTGGTAGTAGCTTCATTGTCCAATAACGTCATTTACATTATTTTTTATCCCTAGACATAAAAGAAAAATATACTCAGCAACAGCTTTATCATTGTAGGCATTTTTTTAAATAAAAGCAGCAACCTTTTAATTGATTGTAAGTATTTTTTTAATCCCTGTTTAGTTGTAGGAAGGACCAGGCAGAATAAAAAAATAATGTTTTAAATAATAAGCGTGTACTGTAATCTGCCTTTACAAGTACATTTATAGAAATACAGAAAAAATCAGTTACTTAGTAGGGATTCAAAATTGCAGTGTCACAGTCGATAGCTTTTAACCGGTGACGAAGACAGGTCGCCCCCGTTCCTCTGCAGCCCCCGCTGAAGCCCTGCGTTTAGTTCCAACATGCCCGCCCACGTTGAAAGACTAGACTTTCAACCGAAGAACTATTTCTCGACTGGTAGTGGGCATATCTTGCTAAATGCTCGGCGAATGATACCCGATGATGTCCGGATGTCAGCAACGCGACTGATGCCGTCAGGTCCAGGGATGACGCCAACGATTCGGCCCAGCTTCCATCTTAGCGGAGGTAGATTGTCATCCTTGATAACAACCATGGTATCGGTGGTAAGTTGTCCTTTGGCTTGTCTCCATTTGGTTCGCTCCTGAAGTTCTGAAATATATTCTTTATACCAGCGAACCCAGTAGTGTTGCCTTAGTTGTTCAATCCTCTGGTATCTTGTTAACCTCAAAGGCGGAACTTCTGTCAAACAGGGAGTCGGAAGAGCCGTTAGTGATCGTCCGATCATGAAGTGGCCGGGAGTTAGCGGCAGCAGATCAAAAGGATCGCTAGTTAAAGGAGTAAGTGGACGCGAGTTCAATATTGCCTCTATTTGACACAGCGTTGTATAAATCTCTTCAAAAGTTAGGTGGCAGTTACCTAAGACTCTAACTAAATGGTGCTTAGTGGATTTCACACCAGCTTCCCATAAGCCGCCGAAATGTGGTGAATATGGTGGAACAAAATGAAAACGAATACCGTCATTGGCTGCCGACTCAGATAACGTCTTCGCATGGCTGGTGAGAAATCTCTTTAAGTTGTTATATGACCCGACGAACTGGGTCCCATTGTCGGAGTATATGTCAGAGGGTAAGCCGCGGCGACTAATGAATCGCCTCAAAGAAGCCATGTAACCTTCGGCAGACAAGTCTGTACATAGCTCCAGGTGCACACATTTAGTTTTAAAACAAACAAAAATTACAATGTAGACCTTTATCATTTGACTACCACGACCCTTTCGAGACGCGGCTGTTATTGGACCCGCGTAGTCCACACCGACTACCTCAAAGGGAAAGCCTGGTGTTACCCGCGACGACGGTAAGTTGCCCATGAGTGGCGCAATGGTCGCACCTCGCATACGGGTACACAGGACGCACTTATGATACGTTGATCTAGCTTGTGCACGACCACCAATTGGCCAATAGGTAGCCCTAACGTAGGCTAGCATTGCTTGCGGTCCAGCGTGTAATAAAATTACATGCACGAAGTTAAAATACGTGACAGTTATAAAGTGCCCTTTAGGTAGAATAATGGGGTGTTTCTTATCAAAATTAAAAGGTGCGTTATTAAGTCTACCGCCTACACGCATGAGTCCATCAGAATCTACGAAAGGATTCAGTTTTGTAAGCGGGTCTTTGGCCTTGAGAATTGTTTTATTTTTGATATCCTCGTAAGAATAAAATGTTTCTATCTGCGCTAATCTCACTAAAAGATAGGTAGCCGCTTGTAGTTCTATCGTACTAAGGAAGCCCAACGCTTTGACACTACCTGAGCGTGCGTTGTTGATAAACCGTAAAATATAAGCGGTTACACGTTTGAGTTTTGTGAAATTAGAAAACTTTGTTAATTTTAACTCTATTAGCGGCGATGTCGTAAGTTCGCTCGTGATATTGGTAGTGATTACTTCAGCCTTTAATTCGTCACTATCTTTATTGGTGTGATGAGTTTTTGGCCAGTCAGGCTCATCACGACATAGAAATGATGGACCCGACCACCAAAGATCCGAATCAGCAATTGAGCTGGCATTGAGCCCGCGTGAGACTAGGTCAGCAGGATTGTCATGGGTTGGTATGTGCCGCCAAGGCCAACCGCCAGTAATTTCGAGTATATCTGCCACGCGATTTCGTACGAATACTTTGAGTTGGTTTGGTAGCATCCTAAGCCATCCTAATACGATCATCGAATCGGTCCAAAAAGTGCAGCTGTCCGCTTCCATGCGTAGTGACGTCATCGCCTTTTGATACAGCTGCGCACCAATTAAAGCTCCGCACAATTCCATACGAGGGATAGTTACCGGTTTGATCGGAGCTACTCTACTTTTTGCCATGAGTAATCGGATAACTACCCCTATATTGGTAACCGTACGTACGTATAAACAAGCACCGTACGCCGTCTGGGAGGCGTCCGTAAAATTATGGAATTCCACTCGCGATGCATGGATTCCTAGAACGTGACGAGGAATACATAAATTGTTCAGTTCTGGTAAACATGTTGTTATGCTATGCCATTGTTGGGCAATATCTTGGGGAACTTCATCATCCCAAGATACCTTTGACAACCATAACTGCTGCAACAGGATTTTGCCCTGTATAACAACAGGTGACAGTAGCCCTAGGGGGTCGAATAGCTTTGCTATTGTAGAGAGAATAAACCGCTTTGTTAGTTTTTCAGGAGTTTTCTCTAAGTTGATCGTAAAGTACAATACGTCAGATCCACTTTTCCATCCTAGACCTAACGTTTTGCTTTCGTCTAGGTTACCCAGGTTAAGGTTTCTAGATTCATCATGACTGTTACTGAGGAGTCTAGGTTGATTCGAACGCCACTTACGTAAATTCATACCTGCCCCAGAAAGCACGGCACTGACTCGTGCTATGATGCTGGCAGCCTCATGCTCGGTTTCAGACCCGGACAAGAAATCGTCCATATAAAAATCGTGGGCAATGATTTCAGAAAGGTGGGAGTCTGAACAGTCCAGTGATAGCTGTTTGAGGCACCTCACCGCTAAGAATGGGGCACTGGCCGTACCATAAGTGACGGTGTTCAACTTAAATGTACACAACGGCTCAGATGGGTCCTTGCGCCAAATTGTCTGCTGCAAGGATCTATCGTCCGGATGTACTACAATCCTCCTATACATTTTCTCGACGTCAGCCGTGTACACAAACCGGTATTGTCGAAAACGTAACAAGATCGCTATGAGATCGTCCTGTATTGTAGGTCCTACATGCTGAATATCATTCAGCGTGAGCCCAGTTGACGTGCGCGCGCTAGCATTAAAAACTACCCGCAATTTAGTCGTAATACTAGAAAGGCGCAAAACGCCGTGATGTGGCAAAAAATTGCCTTCTGTCTCTTTACAAGTGACCTTGGACATGTCTCCCAAAGTCTCGTATTCGTTCATAAAGTCAGTGTACATTTCTTTCAGCTGTGGTTGTCGTTCTAGCTTACGCTCTAAAGAAAGAAAACATTGCTTTGCCCGCTCGTAAGAATCGCCTAATGAGGATGAAGGTTGCTTCAAAGGATATCGCACCATGAACCGACCATCTGGTAATCGAGAGCTGTTCTGAACAAAGTGTTCTTCGCAAGCCCGTTCCTCATCAGTATAGTAAGCCGACGCGGGTTTAATCGTTGCTTCGTCTAGTTTCCAAAAGCGCGTCAACTCGTCATCCCTATTGTTCAACTGGAGAAAGTTACAACAAACACGATTGGAAATAGAATTATGTTCATAAGGACCTGATACCACCCAGCCTAGCTTGGTTTCGTAGACCTTAGGCTTGTTTCTTCCTAAAGTCAGTCTACCATTACCTAACAGATCGTAATAGACATCGGCACCAAGTAGAAGATCAATGGTTGCCGGCAAATAGAACTTAGGGTCAGCTAGGACTAAATGTTTAGGTATGTCTAATGTTGCCACATTTACCTTACATAACGGCAAATCGGCTGTAACTTTTGGAAGTACATAAAATGTCGTTTCCATACTAAAACTTTTGTCTAATGACGATGTAAATTTTGCCTCACATAGCTTATATAATTTAGAATTAATGTCACCTATCCCGTGCACAGACGAATTTACCTCATTGATGTGTAAGTTAAGTTTTTTGCACAACCTGGTTGACATCAAGCTAGAGGTACTTCCGTTGTCCAAAACCGCGCGCGCTGTATGAGTTTTACCGTCTCGATCGTATACTTCTACCAACGCGGTAGATAATAAGACTTGACGTCGAACTCCAGGATAGGCCAGCAGCATGACGCTATTATTAGCACTGCAACCGGGTTCACATTCCAGCATGTCGTGCTCACTCGGAGTGCTGGGCGTGACTTCGATCACTGGCATCGCCACTGATGCATTTAACGGCACCTTATCCACGTGTAATATCGAGTTATGACGTAATGAGCATGACTTGCATGGACCACGCCTGCAGTACTTCGCTATGTGACCCGGTTTTAAGCAGTTCAAACACACTTTCATCCCTTGAACCTTATCTGCACGTTCCCTATTAGATAACGCAAGAAAGTCGGGGCACTCAAACAACCAATGACCACGCTTACATAACGGACATTCATATGTGGAAAGTGGGCTACTCACAGTTTTATTTTCACGTTCATCTAGTCCTACGAAACATTTCTCCTTTACCCGCCGCACAGCGTCGCGGGCGTGCGTCGCGGCGGCAGCGCCGGCGCCGGGCGCGAGGGGCCAGGACGCGCGCCGCGCGGGACCATCCATCGCCATGGTCTCCAATAGATTCGCCCGATCGCTGAGGAAATTTATGATGCAATCGAAAGTAATTGTTTCGCAACTAGGCACAAACTCCTCCCACTCTCGTCTAGTAACACTATCAAGTTTTTGACATATTATATACACTAACAATGTGTCCCAATGTGTTGTGGGTTCGTTAAGGGCCGCTAATGCACGTATATTTTTACATAACGTATCGATTAGGTATCGAATAGCAGTCGGCGACTCCTTAGTAATTGGATTTATATTAAATATTGCCTTAATGTGATTATTTACCAATAAACGTTTATTATCGTACCTATCGCACAATAACTGCCAAGCAATTTTGTAGTTGCTGCTAGATAAGGGTAATGATTTTATTATTAACGCGGCACTGCCTTCTAACGAAGCTCTCAAATAATGAAATTTGTTTACATCATCGATGGAGTCGTCATTATTTATCAAACTATCAAATGTGTCGCGAAACTCAAGCCATGTATCGTACGAGCCTGCAAATTTCGGTAAAGAAATGGTAGGTAACTTACATTTTACGCGTGAATGATGTCGCGAATTGGTGTCGGAACCTCCATCAATAGTCGCGGCTTTTGTATGCATGTTTACCAATTCCGTAGCCGCCGCAACTGACGAGTAGTACAAGTCCTCAAACTCTGACCTCTCATTCAATTGGGCCCCGTCATCCTCCATCATATACTCCAACTTGGTCTGATACTCATCGTACGTGTTATAAACACTTTCCAATTTCGCAATCCTGAGTTGAAGTTCCGTTATTTGAGCCGCACACAATGATTTATCGGCTAATTCTCGTACATAACCTGAAAATTTTGTCAATCGCGATTTAATATGACCCCTTTTTTTCACTAATTCTTTAATTAGTGTTTCATTCATGTTGAATTCCACTTAAATATTCACCTTTTAGCACTAATCCGCACTTTGTTCCACCAAACACCAGCACAATTAACTTAGAACGTAAACTTAAACACTTTTAATCGGGATTACGAATATTTAACACCAATTATCCACGATGTTGTTTACGTTAAGCAGCGGGCTAAGTTATGACGATTGGTAGGTACCTATGGCGGCCGGGCGACCCGTTAGATATGTATAGAAAAAACGTCTTATCTGCGCTCGGCCGATGCACTTGCATGCAAATATGCAAAATTAAGATTTTGTTTGCGTTATTAGGTACGCCCTATGATTTATTATATTATAATCGTACTTATGAACAATTTATTTCAGATAGGTACCTAGGTATCTGATTCTAAGCAGACAAGATGAATATTTTGTGTCAAATAGAAGAATATTGAATATTGTGTTCGTTTCGGTTATAGAAAATAGTAGATGTAAATATAGGTATTAAGGAACGGACTCACTTTTAGCTCTTAACCTGTTCACGCCTTGATGTCTTCATCGGATTGTAAATTCCGGCAAGTAGGTATGATGGTAGAACAATTAACCACTTCGTAGCTGGTAATAAATAGATGAAGATATTGCCGCCTCGGGATGTTTTCTAGCTGCACTCCTCACTGGAACACCGGTATGTTGGATGCACAGGAAATATTCCACACGATGCGTTTCTTCTTTGTCTCAGCCGTTGTGGAGGTCCTTAATGTTTCCTTTTCGCTGGTTCAAATAATTATTCGGCATCGAAGACCATGTTTAGTTGTAGGAAGGACCAGGCAGAATAAAAAAATAATGTTTTAAATAATAAGCGTGTACTGTAATCTGCCTTTACAAGTACATTTATAGAAATACAGAAAAAATCAGTTACTTAGTAGGGATTCAAAATTGCAGTGTCACAGTCGATAGCTTTTAACCGGTGACGAAGACAGGTCGCCCCCGTTCCTCTGCAGCCCCCGCTGAAGCCCTGCGTTTAGTTCCAACAATCCCACGGTGTATTATACACCCATTCAGAGCATTGCCTATGTTATGAATGAGTTTATAAGACCGATTATAATATAAAACTATGGTAATTGTGATATACGCCCCATTTAGACCAAAACTCAAACGTTTAGTAACCAATACTCCCTAAATTTTTTGCATATTATGTGAAGTTTAAGGGCGTAAACGCCATTATTTCAAAAAGTTAAGGGAGTATAACACACCCTTTTCCGTTATTTATTCATTTATCCTAAATGATTGATATTCAAAATGTTTATCTTAAAAATTCAAGTACGTTGGCCAAAATTTAAGTTATTCTACCAAAAAACAAAGAAGTTATGATTTTTTTTCTAAAATACCGTAAAGCCGGGTTACTTTGTCCCAAAAAAATGATGTGTTTTACTTCTCATTCGATTTAATTGAAATACAACACATTTATGTTTGAATTGATAAATCAGAAGTAAAGTTAAGAGTGCAATCAAGTAATTTACACACTTTCTTTTTAATAAAATAATACCCAAGAGTTTTTTTTTGTTTCGTAAAGTTTGGGCTAAAGTAATATATTCAGGAGGGTTACTTTGGCCCATGATTTTTTTTCGTGTTGTAGCGTAACGCTTATTAATTATGAAAATAAGTAACATGTTTAGACAAATTACGTATAAAATAGCACCACTTCCTCTTATACATTGTTTGTTTTATTGCAGTAAAATTAAGATTTCATCATGATGACAGATGCAAACTAAATTAATTATTATGATATAAATTTACAACTCCATCATAAAAGTCTTTTCATATACTTCTTATTTCGATTAATTCTAACGTTTGTCCTGAAATTCATCGGCATATAACATTTTTATGCTGTGCTTTTTGCAACTTTTAGATACCTAACTTCCATTAAAGATTTTTTTTTGTATTAAAACCTATTTAGTTATTTACTTCATGATGTTCCTAATTTCTTAATGTATATTCATAGCCGCTCTCGCGTTGTTCGGTTAAGCAGTTTTCGTGTAAAAATGTGATAGACAAAAAGTTCGACAGACGGGCAGACTTATTTAAAATTAACAGTTTTAGTATGTGTCGGGATGCAAAATTCATACCTAAAACGTCTGATAACAATAAATCATCTAATGTATGCGATGCTTTGGTTTTATGATAAATTTAATTTTGGGCCAAAGTTACCCCCTAGGGCCAAAGTAACCCGGCTTTACGGTACTTTTGTTTTTTTTGCTTCTCCTGTAAAGTGGCAATTTGGCGTTTACGCCCTTTGAGCCTAAAGGTATCGAATATAAATTACTGTATACAATCGTATCTATATGAAGGCTATATAAGTCTCGTACCTTACGTAGGCCACTCGACAACCCTTTCATATTTTTACCGTTATATAAAATACTATTTTACCAAAGCAGCTAAAACAACCGTAAGTTTACGAGAAAGCCGTGAGTAAAATCACATTTCGCCCACTGTTTTTTAGCATCTTAACTAAAGAAAAGTTATCCACTCTCTAGTCGAGTGCAAGGCGTCACTGCGAGATTTGAATGTGCGAGAGTGAAAGATGAGAAAATCGTTGAAACTTTTATGTAAGGATCTAATATTCAAAACCAGCATTTTTCGCAAAAAGTCATTTTATTCGCTGGTTCAAAACATTTACGCATCTTTTAAAACTCTGTATTTTCAATTAGAAGGGTATGTAGGTACATGAAAAAAAATGACTTATTTGTTTTTTCAGAAAAATATATTTGTTTCTGAAACTAAAAATAGAGCTGGCAATGAACTATTTTGTGCGATATTTGATATTTATAATTATTCATTTATATATTATGTTCCTATAACGTTAAATTAGGTAACTATCAAACTAGGTATTTATGGTTATACTCGTATGGTTAAGAACATGGTTACTTGGTTATATATTATAAGCAACTTTCAACCCGAGATAAGTAACTTTTAAGCTGTTATCTTTGACACGTTTACCTTTGTCTGTCTGCCGTTTTACTTATTCTACAATAAAAATAGCCAAATTTAGCTGAAGAACAACTGAATTAGGTATTTTTACCTAAATACGAGTTAAATGTAGAGGCATAAAGGAGATTTCGGAAGTAACTATTGGAACCGTTACTAAATCAACGGATTCCGTTTATCACGCGCCTGCAGGTAAGCTTTCCCGTATTTGTTATATTTAGTTTGGAATATTTACTGGCCAGTATTTAGGTACTTATGTAGTGTAGCGGATTCCTACTTTAATAATCTAATGATTAACAATATTTTTATATCGAGTAAGAAAACTCTACGGCTTCTAAACAATGTGTGGCCGCTCTCTAACCTCTATTAATAATAGTACATTTCGATACAAGTGCAGTTTTTACACGTGTATCGAACGACTTTTTTCATAACAAGTGCCTTAAAAAGAGAAATTTACGTGCGCGAAGCGTGCGCAAAGATTACTTTTCCGCACTAGTTAGGAAAAATACGTTAAATATACCTTTGAAATTCTGCATGCCTTGCCTGAATATCTGAGCGTTTCAATCGCCTAATTTTGGTGGCATCATTTTTGCCGAAGTTTTTTAACGTCTCAATGTTATACCTACTTCGTCATTTGCTTATAAGGTGCCGTGCCTCCTTCAAATGACAAAGTACCTAGCACATTGTAACGAATATAAACTTCTGCAAAAATAATACCACCAAAATTGGGCGGTTGAAACGCTCAGATTTTTCACTCGCCTACGTCTCAAATCCTAATTTAATCTAGAACATAATTATTGATAAATCAGGGTCTAAATGGAGCAAAATATTGACTAAAATGTAAATCAATCTTCTTATTCTTCCTTACATTAAACCTTCTAATATAACAAAATAATTGTAATGTACAGTTATGAACGTTTTACTTTGTTGATAGGAATAGAGGGTTTCTGTATTTTTATTTCCGTGCTGTCGTTTTTATTTTTACTTAAGTTCTGACGGCAATTTGGAAATATCAACAAAGATAGCAAGGCATGTGTTTGTGTTCTCTGATCGAACACTAAATCGACGATCAACCACAATAATGTGAAATACAACAAGTGTTCTGCGCTAACGAATATTACTAATAGAATGAAATTGTGTCCAGAGAATAGCTTCCAGAGAGAGTATATGTGCTCGTGAATTATTATACTGCGGCCGCATCTGGAAATATATAAATAGCGAAATTAATATTGTCCTGGGGGCGAATGGTACCTGAAACCACAAATAATAGTAACTATTACAAAATATTTGTGTACCTATCTATGTTAGCTCTTTATGTTTGTATTTGCATGCAATATATTCAGCAGTGTTAATGTTTTTATCAAAGTTTGTGTATCCACTTACAATATAGGATTATACACTGGATTGTTTGGGCATTTAAACCGGTCAGAATTCATATTAAACTAACACTTTTCAAGCCTTTTCAATGAAATGTCTCAGTTTGACGATTCCATTCATTCACATTAAGATACAACAAGCTAATTCCGTTCCGTTCTAATGGTTAGCGACAAAGTGGGATATTTTACAAATAGGCTCGCAGATGTAGAGTATTGGGTCTTTAAACCACCTATTAAATTGGCATTTTTGGTCATAGACTGTAATTGGTCTGTAATTGTTAGGTAACTATCTAAATTGTAATTTGGATATTTTTTTTATTTTCAACAGTACACTGGTTTATTCGCACTAATAATTGTTTTTTTTAGTGATATGCAAAAATAAGACTTGAAAACAACACTTGCCTACGTATTTTATGGTTTCGCATTAGAAGTGTTCAATGTCATTGAACATTTTTTGTTTAATTTGATTTTGACATCAAAATAGTAAACAAAATGTAAAACAACAACAAAACGCCAATTGTATCTATGGAAAACAACAACAAAACGCCAATTTCTTAAATAATGACATATTATATGATTTCCGATAAGCTCACCCAGTAAACACTTAAAATATTTTACTGAATAAAAACAACTTTAGGTAGGTACTTACACAACGGCATATACAGCAATAAACAAAATTAATATGACAGCTCCAAAAGTAAGATTTTCGGGCCTGCTCCTCGGTACAAGGAAGAGGTCTAATATAATGACGATCAGCGGAACGGTGTGGAGACAATGCTGTAGCCACAGTGGTACCAGCGTGTCTACCGCGGCTGGCGCCACCAGATCCCGGTCCATCCATAACCGTAGCTTCCAGAACAGAATATCGGAGAACTAAGAAACAATGCAGAATATTAATGCTAAATAATTCGAATGCTGAGGTTACTTATCTTATATTTGTTTCTAAATACTGGTCATGCGAATCTGACGCATTCAGTACGAAATACAAAATAAACAATACAATATTCGAGTAAATGAGACAATTATGCAAAAATTATGCCTGTCTATGAATTACTGATACTCTCACCCTCAACCAAATAAATCGCACCTCTCCACGCCTCTTACACGCTTTTTGAAAATGTCCGGTAACAACCTGTGGTTGATTCCGTT
>JALPQI010030644.1:0-32984 GCA_025490895.1 Thaumatotibia leucotreta | reverse complement strand
GAATTTCGGTATAGGACGAAAAAAACTGAAAAAAATATTGGACTTCTTTTACTTTTTGACGTTAAATTAAAAAACTATTATCTTTTTGACACTAATTGCCACAAAACTTAGAAAGAATATTAAATTTGAAAGGATTTGAGCTACCTTGCATTACCCTAAATTATATAGATTTAGAGATACGACATTTCAAAATGTGCCCTTCATTAAGTTAAGAAAATAAATGCATGTTTTGAAGCTTCGTATACCCCCAACCTATAAGACATACAGTAATTGTTATCGGCTCAATTTGTTCCAAATTTAATGTAGTTATTATTTACAATTCCTTTTTATTTCTTAGCGCGAACGTTTTGCCAATATTTTGTGAATAGCTTTAACGTAACCTAAAATTTGTTTATGTTTTGATAAAGGGGCACTTTATGAAATGTCGTATCTCAAAATATATATAACTTACGGTGATGCAACATAGCTCAAATCCTTTCAAAGTTAATGTTCTTTCTTAGTTTTATAGCAATTAGTATCAAAAAGATAATGAATTTTTAGTTAAACGTCAAAAACTAAAAAAAGGCCGATTTTTTTTCTGTTTTTTACGTCTTATGCCCAAATATTTTTTTGTTTTTCTTTTAATATGCATTTTCGTATATATCTATAAGGCCTTTATAATATACCAAAATTGCAGCTTTGCAACTCGTCTTGCGATTTGTATGAAAAACTTAGATAGCGGGCCTCCTGCCTTTTGAATTTCGGGTTTATACTTTCAACTACAAAGTTCACTGACCTAATTTTACCCTTAAATTAAAGAATATTAAGTGCGCTATAAGGTCATTATTGCATGTTTTTCATAGCATAATTAGGTGAGGCGATATTAAGCCGAAAACGTTAGCAAAACACAAGATTTTATCTAGTTTACGAAAAGGAGTACTTTTTAAAGTCTCGAATCTCTGAAACTATAAGACTTACGGTAATGCATGTTAGCTCAACTTGTTGGAAATTTATTAGTCTTTAAACGTTTAATAACATATGATATGAAACGTAAGGTTTTTTAAATAAAAATCAGAAACTAAAAAATGGCCGTAAATTTCGCAGTTTTTCACGTACTAGCCAGCTAGCACAACTTTTTTTTGCTTGCAAGATATGGTTTTATACTGTCCTATGGTGTCTAAACAACATACCAAAAATGCAGCGATACTACTTGATTTGCGAGTTTAGGGTAAAATTATGTACGATTTGACCGTACTATCATGGCATTGTCGTGTTGAGAGTCAAGTTTCCGGACGCTGAACGTGCACCTAGAACTGCCGAAGGAGTATCTACATGGCAATTGCGTATGAAGCGAATGTATCAACACTTGGTGTGGCTACTTAAGTCATTGGGTAACTTGATTCATTTAAGGACAGATTCTGGTTACTGTAGATTATTTTTATGACAGATTCGAAATCTTCATTTTCGTTCGCTCCTTCTAAAATTCTAAATAATTCTTCAGCGGACGATATTGCAGAATACTAGACAACTTACGTCATAATTTTATAAGAACATATCGAAGTCATAAAATAGGTTAGCTAAGTAAGGTCAATCGCATGCATAAATCTTACGTCGTAAATCTAAATATCGAATGAGAAAGTCGACGTAGATATGCCAATACCAATCATCGTCACATCACTAGTGTCTTTTATATAAGACTTTGGCTACGAGACTTGGGGTAAAATCATACATAATCTAATGGTATAATTGAAGTTGTTCTACTCGTCGACTCAAATGTGTCAATTAGGACACTATAAACGAAACTATAACTGCATACTTTTCATTCACTTTTCAATGTTCTATAGTCTATCTCACTTACTCCCCAACTAAAATATTCATTATATTACACTTTTAGTCAACTATAATAATTTTGAAAATAGAACGATCAGTCAAATTTGTTTCCGCTAAAAGTTCAGCTACCAGAGCATAAATAAAAAAAACACTTCTGCTCCGTGATTGGTGGATGGTACTTTAATCATAAGCAGTTTTTTCACTCATGCCATGCCGGCCATTGCCGCTCAGTGTTTTGATTTTATAGTTAAACTTGAGAAGAAAAGTGCGTCCGATTCTGTTTATTTGGCTTCATAATGAGTGATAATGAGATGGACATCGCCCCTACCTCCACGCCAGAGGAGGTAACAAATATTGCAGAACAAGCGTAGTCTAGAAAACTCTACGATAAAAGTTATTCGAACTTAATGGAATGGCGGATGAGGAAAAACGTTTCAAGTTCTTTTTTGGAAAATGTCCTTTTGGCATATTTTCAAGAAATGAGTGAAAAATTCGCTCCGTCAACATTGTGGGCCGAGTTTTCAATGATCAAATCCACATTGAATATATACGAAAAAGTTGTTGTCTCTAAATATAACAAGCGCTACACGCTTTCCTGAAACGCAAGTCTGATGGATACAAATCCAAAAAGTCTAGATGCCGACTGAACCCTATTTGTTAACACACCTTCTGAAGAAATGAAATGCATAAGTATTGTAAACAAGTTGTTTTATTTGTTATATAGATGGAAGATATATAGGGTGGTCCAAACCTTGACGTCAAAAAATTTTTTTTAGATTCCTCACGTCGTGAGCTATCACAGAATATACCCCATGTATGTTAGCCGATTTTTTGTAGTTTTCGAGTTATGAATTTTTGAAAATTTTTTTTTGAGGAATTCTGGAATTAAGAAATTTATTAATAAAAAAAAAGTTTTGGGTTTTTTAACTAGTTTCTTTTTGTAAGAGTATTACTACAAATAAAGCATTTACTGACAAAAAAATTAGCGTCCTCACTTTACCACCACTACCACTATGCGCAAGCGGGCAACATCCCTGTTCGCCAGAGTGCGGGCTAGCCCCAACAGGGTCATGAAAATGATCGCAGATAGGGTCGATTGTCTCTATTTAAATAATTGTTGCATGATACGTGCTACCAAAAATAAATTATATATTAAGTAGTTTTTCTTTTTAAATATTGACTCAATTTCTAAATATTTTATTGTAAATTATTAATATCATTTTAGAGACAATTTTATATTTCAACATTAATTATTCGATATTAGAATTAACTGTGATATTTCGTTTTTTATTTATTTAATCATTTTAACAATGTACCTATCAATTTTTATTGTAAATTATTATACTTAATATTATTTTCAAAATTTTAAATTATTGAATTAATTTTAGTTTTAACATTTAGTATAATTTTGAAATTTGTATTGTAAATGAATTAATTTAATTAATTTAGATGTTTATTTTAGTGTTAATTTATATAAGTGTAATACTTACTAACAATAGATTAAATGCATTGTCACTAACCCATGATCCAGGTTGGTCGAAATAAATACATTATTATTATTATACACTTTATTTCTCATGTCTCTTAGGCTAGGCTTTTTATAACAATATTTATAAAATTAAAATATAATACAACATACAAAAACAATACAAAACACATAAATACTTTATAAAAAACCTAACCTAGGGTGCCGCCGGCAACGGGGCGGGCCCAAGCTGCCGGTAGTTAAGGTCGCAGAGAGAGGAACCGACGGACTATCCGCGCCGTGTCCAGGATTACCGCCTTCTGCATCTGACCCTTGACCCAGCCATCTAGCGAGAGACTCTTAAGATGTTGGTCGAGACTTTTCACTATTAAACCGTTCGCTGTAACGACTATCGGGACTATGATCGTCGAGTCAACATCCCACATGGCGGTTATCTCGTGGGCCAAGTCTAGGTACTTACTGGACTTGTCCTTCTCGGCCTTCACGAGATTCTCATCATGGGGGATGGTGACGTCGACGAGCACAGCCCGGCGCTGCGATCGATCTACCAGCACGATATCAGGCTTATTGGCTACAATAGTCCTGTCCGTGATGATAGGTCGATCCCAATAGAGCGTGGCACGACCATTTTCGAGAACTGGTGCAGTTGTATACTTGTAGTATGGCACTTCGACGTCCACAAGGCCGTATTGAAGAGCAAGCTGCTGGTGTATAATACTGGCTACGAGGTTATGTCTGTGCAAGTACTCGGTGTTAGCAATCTGAGAACAACCGGAAATAATATGCCTGAGTGACTCACCGGGACGGCGGCATGCCCGACAAATGTCGACCGTACCGTCCTTCAGGATATATTTCCGGTAGTTATTCGTCATGATAACCTCGTCAGCAATTGCACAGGCAAAACCCTCGGTTTCTCCGAAGAGGTCCCCGAATCGTAGCCAGTTCACCGACGCGAGCAGATCTACATCAGGTCCCGTGAGGGCCTTGTAGAACCGCCCGTGTAGCTCCTTGCTCTTCCATACCGCCTTGCGGTCCTCGGTGCTTAGTACCACAGGTTTGCGCCAGTTCTCTTTTGCCAAGGAGAGCGGCGTGAGGTTCCGGTCTACTGCCACCACATCTCGATGCATCCCGCACTCATTGTTAAGAAAATAGTTTCTAAGATTGTACAGTACACCTCGTGGTTGTGGAGGTTTTTGGCATTTAAGAAGCCGCGACCCCCACACCTCCGCGGGATGTACAATCTCATAACTGATGAGCGCGGGTGTAGCATTCGATGTGTGGTGAGCAGTGTACGGACCCTTCGATCCAGGGCGTCCAGCTCGGTCTGAGTCCACCTTAGTACGCCAAAGGAGTATGTGAGTATGGGCATTACCCAGGCGTTGAAGGCGCGCACTTTGTTGCCTCCTGACAAAAGACTGTTAAGTACTTTTGTGAGCCGGCTGAAAAAGCGCTCCTTCACCGCCTGTCTAATTCCCATATCTTCAATACCCAAAGACTGAGACATACCAAGGTATTTATAGGTTTCTGCTTCCGAGATAGATCTGAACGACATTGTCTCAGAAAGCTGTAAATTTGTTGAATTTACTACTTTCCCCCGCTGCACATGCATAACCGCACACTTATCGACACCAAACTCCATATTGATGGCACTACTGAAAACTTCTGTAGTTCGCAGTAGCTCCAACAAGTCTTGGCTATTTGGTGCAAATAATTTGAGATCATCCATATACAGAAGGTGAGAAATGACTTCACCCTCTCTCCGAAGCCGGCAACCTAGTCCTGAATCCTTCAGCAGTGTGCTGAGGGGATTCAGAGCTAGGCAGAACCATAAGGGACTCAGACCGTCACCCTGGAATATTCCTCGCTCGATCCTTATGAAGTCCTGCGGGCCAGAGGGGTCATCTCCGCCTCCTGGTTGACGAAGGACTGTGGTCCACTGCCCTATACACGCGCCGAGAAAGGATCTTAAAGCTGCATCAATTTTATACAGCTCCAAGACCCTTTTCAACCATGAGTGAGGCACCGAATCATAGGCCTTCTTGTAGTCAATCCAAGCGGCGGAGAGGGCCCCTTTGTTACGCCGGACTTGCTGGCAAATGGTTAAGTCGATGAGGAGGAGCTCTTTAGTACCACGGGACCCAACCCTACATACATTTTGAGCAGAGGCCAGAACATTGTTCGCAACAATGTGCGTGTTAATTTTTGCTCTCAAAATGGATGTAAGGAGCTTGTAGAGTGTAGGCAAGCACGTGATGGGTCGGTAGTTTTTCGGTTCCGTGGTACTACCGGACTTGTAGAGCAGGAAGGTTACACCTGTTGTTAAGGAAGGAGGCAGGGAACCAAGCTCAAGGGCTTGTTGGAATTGCGCTGCTAATCGCGAGTGCGAGCACCGAAACCATTTTATCCAGAAATTGTGCAATCCGTCCGGTCCAGGTCTTTTCCAGTTCTGGGCAGGTCGGATGGCACAACTTACGTCATCGGGGCTGATGGCAACTGCCTCCATAGGTTCGATGCTCTCGCACTCACGTTCAACAACGTACATCCAATCGCCCTCCATGTGTCCGACGGGCGCCGACCAGATGCTACGCCAGAAATCAGTCATGGCAGTAGCATCCGGCAGACGCGCGTCGGACAAATGATGATCGGTTTCCTCCCACCTTCGGTATAACTTCCTTTGGTCACTTTGGAAGAGACGGTTTTGTTGAAATCGATCCACACGCTCTCTGTAGCGGCGGATACGGCTTGCCCATGCATAAACTTTCTGCTTCAGAAAGTCAATGCGCTCTGTGAGGTTGGCCATGTAGTCGCCGGGCATGATGCCCGTTCCCGTGAACGCCTGGTTCACAAAGCGCATTACTCGGGGGCGGTTATTGCCCCCCCTGAAGCAGATCAGCTTTGCAATGAGGGTCCTAAACGAGTCGATACGACGCTCAATCCGCACTTGCCATGCGGGGACACCCCCGGCGGTCCTAGGTGCACGGTCAGCGTCCGGAAACTTGACTCGAGCAACACGGCACGCCGCGATGGCCCCGCAGTACATGATCGAGTGCGTATCGTCCAAATCTTTACTGGACCGTATGTACGGCTCCAGTAAAGCGTTTAGGGCTCCCATTAACGCTAGATTGCGTCTATTCATTGGCAAGCGTGGTAACCGTGGCCTAGAGTTGGGTGTGGAGCGATATGCCATAATCGCCTCTTCCAAAGTCCTCCTCAGATGCTCATCAGTTGCAGTACTTACACTCTGACTCGCAAAATGCTCCTCATCGGCACTGGGATCAACCCGCGGCGCCCCCGGTGCCAGGTCGGGTGTCGGCACCGGATCCGGCGACGTGGCGGGTGGGTCCCGCGCCGAGGTGGCAGCTGCGCGAGTCGAGAGGGCCTGCAGGCGAAGCCGATCAAGTGTCGAGTCATCCAAACGCTTAGAACGTAAAATGACCCGCACCTGATCCGCTAGTCGTTGCTCCGATACGGCGATGGCGGGTTCAAGAGCCTGAAACAGAGGCAGAATCCTGGAACGGTACGCGGTTAGTCGGGTTCCCCCCTCTGTAGCCTCGTAGTAGGCGCGCATGCAATTCTCATTCATTGTCTGAGTTCATCGCATGCGACGCACTACACCATCGGCAGCGGGAGCCGTGGGCGGGGCAGGATGTCCCGCGGGCCCCAAGCGTGCCGGCAGCGGTGGCCGCCCTCGTCGCGCAGGTGGTCGTGGCGGCGGCGGCGGCGGCGGCCCGCTCTCGTCGCTGGATCCGCCTGTGTCGGGCGCCGTAGCAAATTCATCGCCCGACGACAATATGGCCGGAGAGCTGGACGAGGCGGGCGAAGGTGGAGGTCGTGCGCTGGTAGTCTCCGCTCGCGTTTGACTCCTCGTTTGCATAATATCTTGTATGTCCGCGTCTTGCCGTGTTAATGATCGGCCGTGGCCTTAAATGTCAAACTCGTCATTTGGAAATCTTTGCGTATTTCCGTATTATTTCGTTTTCCCAAATTATTACAGATGTTGTTTAGTGATTGAGTAAGTTTTATTGCCATTTTCGAGTATAAAACGCGTATAAAAGTAAAATATTAACAAATTTGTTATGCAAACACGTCTGTCAGGTGTCACAGCGGTTTTTTTTTTATATACTTATATATTATTATTAATATTTAATATATTATTATTAATATACTTTTTATATTTTCTCTCCGCCAGGAGGTAATTTTTTTTTTCATATCCGCGAGCTTTTGGCCAAACGAATATAAAAATGATAATGACAGAAAAGTATTCTAGGCTTTACTGGTCTAAAGCTAGAAATTTGCGAACGATTCTGCATGTGTTCATGATGGTAGCTTTTTGTAGGAGAATATATGTGAGTGGGTGAATATTGAGGGTTTTGAGACTGGAATGCAAGGTACGGGGGATGACACCTGTGGACGAAACTACAATCGGAATAGTCTTTACAATGTTAACGCGCCATTGATTTTTAATCTCTATGGACAAGTCCGTGTATTTACTGATCTTTTCAGTGTTAGTTGACGTGAGATTGTGGGTGTTGGGTATGGCTATGTCGATCAGATAAACAGTTTTTGCAGTCTTGTCGAGAAGTGTGATGTCAGGTCTATTATTATTACTTTCATACAAGTAGGATAAAAAAATACCAAATTCAAAATTTTACGCTAAAAACGCATCAAAATAGCATTATTAATGTACGTAAATAAAAAAATAAAACATATCCCAAGGAATTTTCGTATTTTAAAGACCGCCCTAGGCCTTGAGCCTTCGTAAAAGTTAAAAAAAGTGATACTTAATGATGAGGATTTTTCGGAGTTTTCGGTCAAATAAACTTAAAAAATATTAAAATTTTAAAGTAGTAAAAAATGACTTGAATAACTACACAAATTGAGTTATCGTGGTATTTTCTGTCTTTATTTATTAATAAGAACAACAAAACAGACGAAATTTTACTTTATTTTTAAATTAAAAATTTAGGAGCTTTTTTTAAGTTTATTTGACCGACTACTCCGAAAAATCCTCATCATTAAGAATCTTTTTTTTTTGCTTTTACGAAGGTTTAAGGTCTAGGGCAGTCTTTCGATTACCAAAAATCCTTGGGATATGTTTAATTTTTTTTATTTACGTATATTAATGCTATTTTGATGAGTTTTTAACGTAAAATTTTGAATTTCGTATTTTTTATCCTACTTGTATCAAAGTGAGGACGTTAATTTTTTTTGTCAGTAAATGTTTTATTTGTAGTAATACTTTTACAAAAAGAAAATATTAAAAAAACCCAATAGATTTTTTTTTATCAATCTATGTAGAATTTATCCATTATAGAATATTCCATATTCATTCCAGAATTAATCAAAAAATTTTTTTCAAAAATTCATAACTCGAAAACTACAAAAAATCGGCTAACATACATGGGGTATATTCTGATAGCCCATGACGTAGGGAACCTAAAAAATTTTTTTTGACATCAAGGTTTGGACCACCCTGTATATTTAAGGTGCATTGGAATATTTTCTAGAAGTCAAAACTTACCTAACATCGAAAACTGCATTTAAATAAATAAATAAATAAATATCTTGGGACATTTACACAAATCGACCTAGTCCCACGGTAAGCTCAATTAAGGCTTGTGATGTGGGTACCAGGCGACGATATATATAATAAATAGATACATATAGATACTTAAATACATAGATAGCCATGACCAAGGAACAAACATTTGTGATAAATAAATGCACAAAGAATGCCCTCGCCGGGATTCGAACCCGGAACCTCCAGCTTCGTAGGCAGGGTCACTACCAACTAGGCTACGGAGGCTGTCAAAATTTAAAATTACTTCTATGTATCTCAAAAAGTTACTAAAGTTCTCATATTAACAGTTTATTGCTTAGAATGATGATGATGAAGACTCATAGAAAAAGTATTGTATACAATCGTAACATAATTACGTTTTTTTTCAGTCTCGTACCTTAATTAGCCCACTCAGCAAGCTTCGTGGCCTAAACACGGTAGTCGACTGAAAAACACTTCATTATGTTACGATTGTATAAAATACTATTATTTTCATCAAGAAAATAGAATAAAATCAACAGATCAGTCTCTCTGTTACTTAATCAGCAAATACTGCGACTTACTTATGCAAAGAACCAAAGTAAACTCTGTAAAAGTAAAGAATATCTTGAGAAAAACATGAAAAAAATTGTCTTATTTATCAGACTGCGGCGACACGAGCTGGGTATTGATTGTCTGATATATCAGACTACGGTGGTCAAAAGGTTAAATTTGATAAGGACATCCCAACTAGCAAAGAAGTCATATAAATCAAGAGTTATACGACCTTTAGCCATATAAGAGTTTTATAGTCGTTTTTAGTTAACCTGTTAGTCAAATAAACGTTATAAATCTGATAGTTTAGTCGTCCTACCAAATAGTCTAATTACTATGGTAAATAAACGTTTTTGCGACTTAATTATACAACAATCATGTAGAGGTTTTAAAGAAAACGTTTACTTAATGATGTTCAAAGTCGTATAAACGTTTTCGTCTTATAAAGGGTTTTGAGAAAACATAACCGTCGTAATAAGGTCATTTTTACAACGTGTACATAATTTTATTGTTGTATAAGTGATATCATAAGACCTTATCTCGACAGTTATATAGCGGTATTGAGGGTAACTTCAATATGACAAAAAGATATCAGCGGGACTGTTATCTACCTTTTATTCAACAGTTGGTTATATTAACGTCAAACAAAAACTTTGAAAAACCTTTAGTTGTTGCCGAACCCGTTATATTCCTTTTATTGAACTATATGTTTTTAAATTGATTTTAAGTTACGGTTATAAAACATCAGGCAATTTAAAGTCGATTTGAAATTAATATTATAAAACATCAGTCGCCATTTCGTGAGCATCACAGTACTATTTCAAAGAAAAAAACCATGGACGTTACATCGTGGAAACGGTACAAACGAAGTGGCGGACTAGTAATGGCGGACAATTTGTAGTCGTTATAAAAACCTTTACTTAAGATAAAGTTATATTATTATTGTAGTCGTATAAGTATAAATCCATGACTTGTTCCAAAATGGCTAACCTTAACTATAATAAAATATGAAGAAATATTGTTATAAATTAGAATTATTTCGAATATATTAAGAGCGCGACAGCAAAAAACTGTATATCATCGTAAACTTTAACAGTAAAGTGACCTTCCCATACGAATTCAGCTCACGCCAAATGTGCAAACGCTCAATATATAAGGTCCTAATTTATTAGTTGCAGATATTTTAACACATGATACTTTACATTAAAATAATTAACTTTAAATATAAATTAAGAAATCTTTTCATGTAACTTTTTCGATTTCATTTTCCTAACAAAAAAAATAATTATAAATTCGTCTAAAAAAAATCATCATGTGCATTATCACATGTCACAATAACACTGTCTGTTATGTCATCAAACGACACAATCCAACGGAAAATAACATGACATTGACAATCAAGTATTTAATTTATCGACGTGAAGTGGCCAGTTCCAGTTACTTAACTGGAACTGGCCACTTCACGTCGATACGTAAAAGAGGTACTAGAATCTGTCCAATGAGTTTTCATTTAATAATCACATAAACAGGATGTTTTAACGTAGCAAATTTGTTTTCCGTTTTCTCCAAAAAAACATCGTAAAAGCTATAATGTTTCACGGTTTAATATACTCCAGAGACCGAGTACTATCAGCTGTAAAAATATCTGCATCTAATAAATTAGGACCTTATATAGAACAATAATTTCTATTACAAAACTTATAAAATTACCTTGTATTATTTTTTCGTACACTTTTTGTCACACACACCAAGTTTTGCGCGTATCTAAAATAAATGTCAGGAGCAGTTTTATAAATAAAACTTAAAAATATTTAAGTAACTTAAAAGTCCGATAAGCAATGAGTAAGGATTACACTAAACCTTCTACAAAACAAAATGGTAAGTTATAAAACATTTATTTGATATTTAGGTCGCGTGAAGGTTTTTGTTGTACTCTTTATACAACGTTTTGGTCATTCCTTAATCGTTACAATACCTTTAATAAACGATTTAAGTCGCCTTGCAAACCTTTATTTAACCTCTATCTCACCAATAAGTCTTATAATTTACGCCACTTTCGCCTTTTATAACCGTTTACCTTACGTTTATATGACCAACCAAATAGGACTACAAGTTATAGGCAAAACGTTGTCTCAACTTCTATATGACTATATTTTGCTAGTTGGGATGTGTTGCATGAATAACTAAACTACTACGGCGTAATTGGCGGTGGGGCTTTTCAGTCTTCATGCACTATAATTCTCGATGTACATTGCGAGATATCATATTCATATTTATATTCATATTCATTTATTCATAAAATTAAAAATTTTACGTGTCATGAATAATAAAATAAAATTAGGATGTCAATTAATTTACAGTTTAAGTACATTAAAATAATCTATTCAACATAATATTATACATATTATTTAAAAATTTAAAAAGAAAATATACATTAAATTAAATTAAATTATAATTTTCGTATTCATGCATGTCATAAAATGCTTTAGTAAGCCATTTTCTTGATTTTTTATTCCTTACGTATTTAATTGTGCAGTACAGGTATTGTGATGTAAGTGTCATAATGTTGTTATGTGTGAAGAGTTGCTTGGCTGGGGTTCCGTGTGGAACATATGAGATGATACGCACTGCGCGCTTCTGAAGCAGGAACACACGCTGCCATTCCGCTGCTGTGGTCGAGAATTCGATACCGTAACACATCACTGAGTGAAACAATGAGAAGTAACACGACCTCAGCTGCTGACGAGGCAAGATACGAGCTAACCTACTCAACGCAAAGCATGCGCCTGATAACTTGCCACATACCACATCGATGTGTATATCCCATTTCAGGGCAGAATCCAAGGTCACGCCTAGGAACCTGGTGGAATTGACCAGAGGCAGAAAATCATCGTCAACGCTAACATTGAGTGGACGTGGAGGTCTACCACCAAGGATTATATGCATCACCTGCGTTTTCTGTAAATTTAAAACTAAACCGTTTGCAGAAAACCAACCCTGCAGCCTGGAAATCTCGGATGCGAGTTTGTTTTCAAGCGACGCAATTGATTTTGCTGTTATGATAACACTGGCATCATCTGCAAACATGAGCATTTCGCCATTTACCATCTTAAGTAATTCGTTTACCTGGATCAGGAAACACAAATTAGCCAAAGATGAACCCTGCGGTACGCCGATATCGATGCTGCCGCTGTCTGATATAGTTGTCCCAATGTTTATCGCTACGCTTTGGTGCCGCTGACGCAAGAAATCCAGCAGCTAGGACCGCGGATGCCAATATGTTGGAACTTTTTCTCTAGTACGCTGTGATTGCAGAGATCGAATGCACGCGTCATTATTGTGTGATACACAGTGGTCGGATATCCCGGTGCAACACCAGGGGATACCAAGTAGAAAAGTTAATATGGATACGACCTAAATTCCGGGGTTTAGTTTGAAAAATAATATATAGATCTGATAGGTATACTTAAAAAGGCAGCTCAAATTGCGAACATAAACGAAATCTTTGGGCGTTTTCACAAATCGTTGTTCAAAACACTTTTTTTTTAATTCGGAGACGTTTGGGCTTGTTCGACTCAGGATCACGAGCTCTTTTAATTCTGATAGGTGAAAAATAATACCGCACCTGATGAAGTGTCTCTTTACAAATTTGCTCCACTGACATCCGTAGAAGTGGAAAGGACTTTTCGGCGTACAAATGGATTTTAGATGTGAAAAGAATCGATTGAAAATAGAGAATCTAGAGAAAATAATTATATGCTATTTTAACTTTATAGAACCTAGTAAGCCATAATTCTTTCATAAAATACATATATTTACTCTAATGTGTCTGCATAGGTGTGTCAAGTCTTCCTGCTTAAAAATGTTTGATTTTATGTTACATACACGAGGATGTTTAATCCGTAATCAGGTATATTTTTTCTAACTTAGTAATTGATGACCTCAGGAAGACCATGTACCATTCAGTGGTTATTGGATACAATTTTTCTTTAACTTTAAATTAATAAAATTTTGAGGTATCTGCGGGAGACCTCACCTAAAATGTTTAATTTAGGCTGGGCATGGATATTGTTTTAATCCTGATCACGGATTAAAATAATCGTGTATTATATGATATTTCTGTTTTTTTTTTACGTTCGCAATTTCTAGAAGTGGAACCTATTGTGCCTTAGTAAAAAGCTTCTATTTTTAAAGCTAAACTCTTTTATTTAAGAATATTCATACCAAAAAGGCTATTTGGTACTAAGGTCAATATTAAACAAAATTTATAACCTATCTTTCAAAATAAACGCTTAATAATAAACGCTTGTATGTACTCGTACATGCACTTGTTTTGCGTTACAAAATATTACTAAACTTTACTGGATGTAATTTTGTGGAATCCCGTGGTATATCCATATTAGTATAATGTTTGAGGTCATTCACCCCTTGTTGCACCGGGATATCCGACCACTGGTGATACAATAATATTGCTACTTACATGACATTGATTCTCTTTTGATAACATTGTGTTGTGTATTGTATGACAAAAACGTCAATAGATGATTTGTTTTGCCTATAGGCATATTTATTGTCTGTTACTTAACAAGTTATATTTTTCTAAAAACGTTCTTAGCCGAGTTGCTAAACCATATTCGAATAGTTTGGCTATTGTAGGTATAATACTAATAGGCCTATAGCTTTGCAGGTCATCTTTCAGTAAAGATGACCTGCAAAGCTATAGGCAAAGGCAGTCCTTTGCCTTTATAAATAAAACTATTTTTATGTTTTTAATATACAAGGGCATGTTCCTGTTTTTATTAAATAATTGAAAATATAAACTAAGTGGGGCAACACAGTCGGCAGTGTTATTTTAATTAGTTTGGTAGATATATTATATATGTCACAAGTATTTTTACACTCCACTCCTTTGGTAGCTATGTCATATAATTCTGCTTCTGTAAATAATTTAAATCTCAAAGATACATCGCTCGGGTTGGTAGTCTGGCTTAGAAGTAGGTAGGCAGCGTTCGGGTCGGCAGTGGGAGCGCGCACCGTCTCAGCTGCACTTAGAAAAAACTTGTTGATTTCATTAGCGAGGCGGTCGTTCGAGTTATATGACCTACCGGTCTCATCCCTTAACATACTTAAGATTTGTTGATGTTTCATAGGCTTCCTACCAGTGTATCCATTTGCTATTTGCCATAGTGTTTTATGCGAATTGGAATAACATTTTAACAAGTATCCGTAATAAGTTTTTTCTGCATTTGATAAGGATGTTTCAAGTGTTAACGACTGTGATGTAGCGATATCAATGGAAAGGTCTTAAAAAAATGTGCGGTCACCGTGTGCCCCGCCATGCTGGCTATAGCTAGGGTTGCCAACTTTTTTCAAAGGAAATATAGTATTTTTCAAATTTTCATCTAAAAAGATATAGTACATCCAAAAAAAAAATAGTACACTAGAGAAAAAGGTTAAAACGCATGCAAAGTTTGTTTAACTACACTTACCATAGTTTTAAAGAAGTGTCTAGTTGGTTACCGGTTCTTAGAGTTTCATACTTTTAACTTATGCTTCACTTATTCTTCAGAGCAACCAACTCCAACACGTATGCATAATAAGATTCATCCAAAAAAAAAATAGTACACTAGAGAAAAAGGTTAAAACGCATGCAAAGTTTGTTTAACTACACTTACCATAGTTTTAAAGAAGTGTCTAGTTGGTTACCGGTTCTTAGAGTTTC
Organism: Thaumatotibia leucotreta; assembly: GCA_025490895.1. NCBI lineage: Eukaryota > Metazoa > Arthropoda > Insecta > Lepidoptera > Tortricidae > Thaumatotibia > Thaumatotibia leucotreta. Next base: position 17,873 of record JALPQI010030644.1, on the reverse strand, counting down.
ATACTTTTAACTTATGCTTCACTTATTCTTCAGAGCAACCAACTCCAACACATGCATAATAAGATTGGAGATAAAGAAAATGTATGAAATATACTATGGGAAAGGCAGTAATGAATAAAACCTCATTTTAAACTATAATGTATACATATACACCGGTGGCACACTGTTTCATAGACAGAAGTTTCATAGAATTTCGTTTCACAGAAATTTGTTCATATATTATTTGGATCATATACTTTCTGTTCCAATATTATTGTTTCATAGACTATTCAATTGCTTAAAACATATTTCACAGACATTCAGTTCCATGTATATTGCTATCTAACTTTTTTACTTTACAAAGTAACCAAACACTAGAATTACATTTCATGTATTTTTGTTTTGTAGGCACTTATTTCATAGATTGTTGTTTTATAGTTACTAGTTTATATAATATTTAGTTCCACTATTTACTTTATTGCATAGTGATATTCTTACCTAATGAGTCATATTTCATGTAAGTATTTTGTTTCTTATACACTGATTCGCCCTCCCTCTAAAAAAAACAAACTGCTACCAGAAAAAGTAGGTAGATTGTAGGCAAAGTAGGTTAGGTTAGGTTAGGTTAGTTAGCTTTTCAATCTGTTCTAGCCTCGAAACCTAACCAATCCAAGTAATAAATCAGGGTAAAACCGACTTGGATTGGTTAGGTTTCGAGCGTAGTTTCCCGGATAAATAAAATACCTACTTACTTTTAATTTATTGTTTACGTATCGTCATCCTTGCGAAACCAAAAAAAGGGGGGACGGGGGGGCGTCGTCGACCGGTTCCCAGTTCTAAATCGCTTACTAAAATTCTTTGGACAAAGGTATTTCTTTTGTATTTGTATAATGGTATGTGTTGGAGACAAAGTAAAACTTCATCAAAACTGATTTCACTGGATTTATTTCTTTTCACAAATGTTAATTTATAATGAACACTTCGATTTAGTTTCTACTTCGGCTACTGCCAATGGAATGAATCCCACTGACTGATAGTTCTGCCCTTTTATTACCTCTCGATAGTCGTTAAACATTAAGTAGAGGGGTTTACAGTTGAAGTCAAATATCAACCGTACTAATGACTTACTTGGTTATCGAGAGGTAATCATGTGGCTTACAATTAAATCATATATATACATAGTACAGTCACAGTTTTATTTGTAATACATTATAATAAGCTAACAGCTCGACCATCCTGTTTGTAGCGAGTCCCATTGCTACTTGTATATTCAAACAAAATGTTATTTATACGTAAATAAACAATATATCTTAGATTGGGCTAATTCATTTTAATTATTACAAGCGAAACATTATCCTATTTACTAAAAAGTAAAGAACAAGTACAAGTTAAAAAAAATGTGACAATGTAGGAAAAATTACAGATTATTCATGAGCAATCATGTCATTATTTTAATGCAGATAATTCTACAGATTGATTTATAATCTAAAATATACTTATTATCCTTAAATCTACTTAGTCTTTTATTAGATTACTCCCCTTGATCACTACTGGCACATTCGTTATCGGTGTCACTATTGAATTCCCTATCAAAATTCAACCAGGGTTGGATTTTATCAATTGCGACCACGTTTTCGTATCGTCGGCCCCTTTTCTTAGTTAAAGGAGTGTCTTCTATGACGTAACGATCATTAGGAAGTACTTTTATTATACGATATGGTCCTTGATATGTACTCACGAGTTTTTGCGATTTTCCATCGTGTGCCGCTTGTCTCTCTACGCGTACTAAATCGCCTTCCTTGTAATTGGTACTAGGTTTACGAGTTTTGTTATACCTTAATGCATCCTTTTTTTGCTGCTCTTTTATTTTCTCGCTTGCTTCTTCTCGGACTTTATCTAGATCGTTGTTGTCTACAATATTTAGTGTGTCGCTTATAACAGAGTTAAGTATTCCTTGCGAATGACATGTGATATTGAATCCAAATAAGAGCTCAGATGGAGTTTTGTTAGTAGTCTTATGAGTAGTCGTATTAAGGCCTACCTGTATCTCTGCAACGTATTCGTCCCAATTTCTCTCATCATCACCATGAGCAGATGAGGACAACGCGTTCAGAATTGTTCTATTGAACCTCTCTACCTGCCCGTTAGCCCGGGGGGTAGCTACAGCATTCTCGATGTGTTTAATGCCATGAGAAGAGATGAAGTCCTTGAACGTCTTGCTTGTGAAGCTGGACCCTTTGTCCGTAATCAGACGGGATGGCACTCCAAAATAACTTAAGTGCTCTTTAATGACTTTAACACTTGTAGAAGACTTCGTATTCTTGACGGGTGTTATATTGGCATATTTTGTAAAGCCGTCTATTATTACAAGAAGGTAACAGTTTCCCTTCTTGCTCTTCACAAACGGGCCTAAGTGATCAGCATGTATCGTATGAAAAGGGATGCTGACCTTCTCTATAGGGTGTAGTTCGCCTTCGCGTTTACCTCCAGGTTTTTTATGGTGCGCGCACTCTAAGCATGACGCAACATACTTTTTTATGAAACGTCTCATCTTGGCGAACCAATAGTGTTTTCGAATTCGCTCAAGCGTCTTATCAAACCCACAATGTCCAACGTCATCGTGGTTTTTTTGAAGGATTTGCCAACGGACACTCTTGGGTACCACCCATTTTAAATCATCACCAACTATACGGTACACACGCTCATTCTTGATTTTATAGTTACTAATAAAGTCAACGACTTGTTCAGAGTTTGGATCGCTGAGGGTCTCTTTTATCTTTTTAATCTCGGTATCAGCACTCTGGACTGTTGCTATCCAATCCTGATCGATCCCTGTTGTAGTTTGTAACACATCGAGGACGTGTATCTCTTGCATACTGTCGTCGATAGGGTTGCGACTAAGAGCGTCTGCATGTAGCATGCGTGCGCCAGGGCGATATTCCATGGAGCAATCATATTCTTGTATTTGTACCCACCATCTGGCCACACGCGGTAGAACATCACGTTTGGTGAGCGTATACCTGAGGGCATTACAATCTGTGAAGATTTTAAATGATATACCTACCAAATACACTCTGAAGCGACTCAGGGATGCAACTACAGCGAGGGTTTCCAGTTCGTACGAGTGGAGTTTACGTTCCTCGGGAGTAGTCTTCCGACTAAAGTACGAGACCGGCTGGTAAGCTCCATTCGAGTTAGCTTGAAGCAAAATCCCTGCAACACCATCTTTGCTTGCATCTGTGTGTAGTTGGATGTCAGCTTTCGGATCATACAGAGCTAATAGTGGCCTCTGAGTAAGTAGTGATTTGATGTTTTCAAAAGCTTTTGTTTGAGCTTCTCCCCATAACCACGGAGAGCCTTTCCGTAGCAGGTCCGTCAGCGGAGCTGCAATGAGGGCATATCCCTTAATGAATCGTCGGAAAAATCCTGACAGCCCAAGAAACTGTCTCACCTCGTGCTGGTTGCTTGGCATCGGAAATTTCGAGACGGCGTCGGTTTTCCTAGACCCTGGGCGAATACCTTCGGCGCTTACTTCAAAGCCCAGAAAATCTACCTGATTTTGAAAGAAGTGGCACTTACTAAGTTTCAGCGTTAAGCCTCCTTCTTTGAGTAACTTGAGAACTTCTTCCAACCGTTGTAATCCCTCATTGACATTTCTTGACGGAATTAGAATATCATCCATGTAAACAATTGCATACTTAATTTTGGCCTCTGACAGGATTTTGTTGATTGTTCTCTGAAACACTGAGGGTGCGTTAACTAATCCGAAAGGCATTCTATTATATTCGTATTGTCCATCGGGGGTAACGAAAGCGGTCTTGTGTCGAGATTCTTCTGAAATCGGTATCTGGTAGTACCCAGATGCCAAGTCCAGTGATGTGAATAACGTGTTTCCGGAAAGTTGATCCAGCTGGTCTTCAACTCTGGGAAGTGGGTAGTGATCTTTTTTGGTTTTCCGATTCAAAGCTCTGTAATCTACGCACAGCCGTTTCTCCCCGGTTTTCTTCTGGACCAGTACTATAGGACTCGCATATGGCGAAGAAGACTCCCTGACGATCCCATTGTCGAGCATATCCTGAACCATACTCCTTACCAACGTCCTTTCTGCGTACGACATGCGGTAAGGACGATATACTACTGGTGTTGACTCCTCTAGTTCTATGACCATTTCAGACGATTTCGTGAAGCCTAGATCATCAAGGCCTTTTGAAAAACAATCGCCATATTTTGACAACAGTTTTTGAAGATTCAAACGTTCTTCCTCACTCAGGTTCTCACCACAGATTACCGTCGCGTCCGCTTCTTTTTCATTAAACGTTACGTTGAAGCAGTCGTATCCAACGTCGTCGGCTGACCCTGGCTTAAACTCAGCACGCGTCAAAAGTAAACCTCCATTCAAAGCGATTGTATCGGACGAGGTGTTCAGCACTAATAGTGTGCTGGCCCCAGAAGTTATGTCATACTGCCCTGGTAATAAAAAGTGTTCTTTCCCTTCAGGTCCTCTTAATGATCCATTAACTATAAAGGTACCTGTTAAGAGAGATGAACTTTTCACCGGAATCGGTGTTAAGACACCGCACGGCAAGTTGACCTGCTTTACTACCGTCAGATGAATCTTACCATTAGGCGTCTGAAGAAAGAAAACTTCAGTAGGGGTTTTTATTATTGTAATATTCGGTCTTTCAGTAAAGTTGTGGCCAAGTAGAACTGGTTGTTTAATTACATAGTCCTCGACTGCGTATAAATCAATTACTTCTTTGATGCCCTGGACTTCCACGCTGCTTGATACCATGCCCACGGGCGTAACCTGGTGACTTCCTATGGCGTTTAATACGGGAAGTTTCCTGGATCTGTCGATTTCTAGGTTCAACTGTTCGGCTGTACTTATCTTTATCAGTGAGCATTCAGCGCCGAGGTCAACATAACTTTTTATCGTGGACCCGTTGACTGTGATATCCATTTTATATTTATTATTTGTATTCCCCACGATTACTGCAGCCACTTGTTTTTCCTTCCGTTCTTTACCTCGTGTCTCTTCCTTTACCTTTGAATCGTTTGTCTCACGCAAGCGCTTATAACAATGCACTGCCATGTGGTTCATCTTTTCACAATACGTACATTTTACAGCAGGCTTTTTGCATTGACTGGCACGGTGACCAGTTTCGCTGCAATTAAAACACAGCGTGTCGTTATTGGATCCATCTTTTGATGTTTTTGATGTATTGGGGTGAACTGACCTGCTCTTATGATCATAACGACGAGAATTTTTAAAATGATCATGATTGTCTTTATTCGCTCCCACTTTTACGGTTCTGAAATATTTTAGAACTTGTTCAGGTTCCGAAAACTGGGCCGCTTGGGCACCTACCTTTACTGCGCGATCTTCTACGCCGTAAAGAATACAATCAACTGCTTGTCTTCCGTATATTTTGCATCTGTTGAGGAGAACTACTTTGGCGTAATAGTACTGTTCCAGTGACTCACCATATCGAGCCCTTTTTGACAGCATTTCTGTAAGCATCTCAGCATAATCTTCGCGACAGGGGAAAGATTCAATCAGCTTTCTCTTCCATTCAGGCCACGTAAATAAAACGCTCGATAAACCTTGGTACCATGTCTTTGCGACACCTGTGAGCTTAGGGAGAGCATAATGAATTAATTCCCTATCATCCCATTGGTAAATACTGGCGCATTCTTCAACTTTCGTAAGCCAATTTAATACGGTCTGTTCTTTGGCTATAGGATTGAACTCTGGTATGACATTTGTATTAAATGTGAGTTTCGGTTTGTCCGAGCTCTTAAATTGTTTCAATACTTTAATGAACTTATCCAGAATAGCGGATTCGTGGTCGTTCCTGTTCGTACGTAACCTTGGCCGTTTCTCTTCATCGGAGTTTTCAGATGAACTCCTTTGGCGTCTGCGTTTCCTATCATTGTGATAATGATAGTGTTCATGAATATCTTCGGATGGGCTACGTCTACGTGTGTGGCTGCTACCGTACCTTGCGTAAGCATTGTAGTCATAATCGCGATCCATTGGCCTGGATACTCCTAGTTTGTTTCCTGGATTATGCGGTGAGCGGTCGCGTCGACGTATGCTGCCGCCGTCGTTATACGGTCCGAAATCGCCTTCGTCATGGTAATCATACTTGCGACCTGTAGACCAGCGGGTTTCTCGATCATTGTGGTAAGGTGACTGCTCATGTTGACGTCTGTGCATTCTACTATACCTTTCATAGTCATGTTGTTCTTCACCACGGCCTTCAGATATGATCTCCCTTGAATTGTCGCGATAGGTCCTAAAACTGTCGCGTTGAGGTGACCGATACTGTGGTGGTAGTAGGTAGTACTCGTAATTTGAACCTGGACTCCGTGACCTGGATCGGTTGCATCGTGAACTTTGGCCCTGTGACCTGGGCGCTCGTGGACTCTTGTGACGCGAACCCTGGCCTTGTGACATGGGCGCTCGTGGGGCGTCGTAGTGAAAACCTTGACCCTGTGACCTGGGTGCTCGTGGGCTATCGTGGCGTGAACCCTGGCCCTGTGACCTGGGCGCTCGTGGGCTGCCGTGGTGTGGGCCCTGGCCCTGTGACCTGGGCACTCGTGGGCTATCATGGTGTGGGCCCTGACCCTGTAGCCTGGGCGCTCGTGGGCTGTCGCGGCATGGACCCTGGTTCTGTGACCTGGACGCTCGTGGGCTCTCGTTGTGTGACCCATGACCATCTGACCCGGTCGACACTGGATCAAATGCGCGTCGGGAGTCTATTTCTTCTAGTCTCGGAGTCAGGTCCCCTGGCTCATCCATGTCTGGAACTTAAAGAAACCAAGTCTTAGTTTCATCGATATGTTACATCAATAGAGTATCGACCTCACATACTCTGCGTAGCAACTTCACACGTGTTTATATCCAAGGCAGTTCCCGGACAATATAAACACGTGGGATTAACCATATTAACCTCCGGACTTACTCCGTTACGGAAAATACAGTTTGTTTTATCATTAAAACTATCTGCCTTTGATTGTCACACGTGTCTATATCCAAGGTAGTTCCCGGACAATATAAACACGTGGGATTAACCATATTAACCTCCGGACTTACTCCGTTACGGAAAATACAGTTTGTTTTATCATTAAAACTATCTACCTATGATTGTCACACGTGTCTATATCCAAGGTAGTTCCCGGACAATATAAACACGTGGGATTAACCATATTAACCTCCGGACTTACTCCGTTACGGAAAATACAGTTTGTTTTATCATTACAACTATCTACCTATGATTGTCACACGTGTCTATATCCAAGGTAGTTCCCGGACAATATAAACACGTGGGATTAACCATATTAACCTCCGGACTTACTCCGTTACGGAAAATACAGTTTGTTTTATCGTTACAACTATCTACCTATGATTGTCATAAGAAATAACTAGATGCACTTTAAAATTACTTACGTTGGCGCGGCGTGGTAAAAAAAAAATCGTTTTAGATTTTCTTATTCCTTCTTCTGAAAGTTGTTGGAGACAAAGTAAAACTTCATCAAAACTGATTTCACTGGATTTATTTCTTTTCACAAATGTTAATTTATAATGAACACTTCGATTTAGTTTCTACTTCGGCTACTGCCAATGGAATGAATCCCACTGACTGATAGTTCTGCCCTTTTATTACCTCTCGATAGTCGTTAAACATTAAGTAGAGGGGTTTACAGTTGAAGTCAAATATCAACCGTACTAATGACTTACTTGGTTATCGAGAGGTAATCATGTGGCTTACAATTAAATCATATATATACATAGTACAGTCACAGTTTTATTTGTAATACATTATAATAAGCTAACATATGTAATGATAATTCTATAGCTTAATTATGACTGAATAAAAAATATTAAGTTTGATACAATGACAAACAACATTCTAAGAATAATCAGTTTTTGAAACAACTGTTCTAAACAAAAAATACTATACGAATTAATAATATTTGGAATGGACTCCCCTTTAGTATCAAAAATTCTCCAAGTAAATTTATATTTAAGAAATCCTTACGTGCTCTCATTGCTAGCGGAATGAAGGATTGTTAGTTTGTCTGTTTTAGTTGATTTCATCGGTTATAATATTAATATGTATTTTAATGTATGTATGTAGTTAGTTCGTGTATATATTTGTGTAGGTATATATGTAGGTATAGATATGATATATATGTTTTTGTTCATATTATTTAACTGGATAGATGTAGCACCGCCCACAATCTCTCTGCTTTGCCTTAAGGTTGACTGGTAGAGAATGCCTCATGGCATTAAGTTCGCCTTTTGTACGTTAAGTTTTACTTTTGTGCAATAAAGTTTAAATAAATAAATAAATAAATATTTGATTGAATACGCTATGAAATGAAATTCTAAGAACTACATATCTGAACAATAAAAAATATACAAAACCAGATTATACAATGTAAGAGCTCTGAAAAATGATCATTCTATGAAATGAAAATACGAGAAACATTTTCTATGAACCAATATTCTGCGAAAATGTTGTCTATGAAACAACGTACAACCACTTCTTTGTACCTTGTGCCAATTTAATCAATTTTTGGTTTTTAATAAAGGTGTTATATGAATCCTCACAATTAAATGATAAATTAATATAAATCAACAACTCATTTTTGATTTATGATAGGTTTGCTCTGCTCCTCTCTTCACGCCACTTCAATTTCATGTCTTGCCCTTTTTAGCAGGTGGAGGAGTTAGATTTTCATTGTTAGAGTCACTTGCTCGATCACAACTTTCACGGAATGCATCACTAGTATCATCACTATAACGTCCGTCGGTTCCGTAATCCATTTTTAATAATTTCACGGTGCCAAACAACGAACAAAATAACAAATCGAAAATAGTAAACAAATAACAGCTCAAATTAGTTGGCGCCAAAGTCGCTCGCTAACTATACCGTTGACAATTGACACTGACACTTAATGAGTCTTGGCCTATTATGTAGACACGCTCACAAGAATTAACCTGAAGAAGGAATTATTTGTTACTTTTCAGTTCGCTTAAAACGGCAGTCGTGTTTTTTAATTTTTTATTTATTTTATTTATTTACTTTCAACTGACGAATGGTATCCTCCTGCCGCCCAGACAATAAAATTTGTCAGTGAATTTTGAATTTACTATGTAGGAAATAGAATAGAATAGAATTTCCTCTGGGCGGCAGGAGGTTAAAGAAAAGTTAGTTCTTCTCCACACGTTTTCACTCTACCTACCTACTGTAGCAAGCTAGCTTATTAGTTCTGGCACGGACGACGAGATGGCGATACATCGAGACAGGACGTTACCAACAGTCCGCACCATCTATCGTTGAGGCACGGGACTACATCATCTGCACCACGTTCCCCGAGACAGCGCGTTACTTGCAGCGCACTACGCAGTGCCAGCATGTAACAGTGGCGCGGCGCACCGGTAGATGGCGGGGCAGAACTGTTTAGTAGGCTTTTAAATGTTGCCTACCATGTGTCGGCGTTTACGTTAAAATGCAACCTAATTGAAAAGCGATCAAGATAGTACTTTTCCCCTCACTAGCTCGTAAAGCGCTCGTTTATCCTTTAATGCGAGCGGGTAAAAACGCTTTTTACACACTTGTGAATAAAGTAATTTGACATTTCTCTAATTCCTATAGCCCCCCAACTGCCTAGTATAAGTGGATCTGTATGACCGTAGTAAACATGCGCAATCGGAGCTCACATGTTAAATTGGTCGTTTCTCATGTGACTTTGTAAGCCATTGGCAATATTGATGTTCCATAAGTAACTCTATTCTACGATACGTTTCGACATTGAGTTTTAAATAGTTTCTTTAAGTTAATTTACATGTGGATGAGATTTGTAATCATATTTCCTCGCGATAGTGAGGGGAAAAAAGTTGTATTACACTTGGCGGCAAAGTTTGTTCAACTCTCGTGCCTTGAGACCTTCGCAATGCTCAAGATTCCAGTTTTTGAACCACTCGCTAGTCTCGCTACGCTCGTGGCTCAATTTTGGAATCTTTCGCTAGCTCAGGTCTCAATATTGGCACGACAGTTAAACAACAACTTTGCCCCCTTGTATAATAAATAACTATTTCATCACAGTTGCTGTCTAAGCGCGCCATTGCTTGCATGCGTAGAGGAAGTAATAGAAAAGTGAAATTCCCTAGGGAGTAATAGAAATGTCACTACGTCATTTGATAATATTTTGTCTTAAAACTTATTTTTTTGTCGGCGAGTGTGATGAAAAACATAGTATGCATCACGGTCGGTAAGCGTAATACTATCTCGAGTCATTAATAGCCCTCCGCCTACGGCGTCGGGCTTCTAACACTCCCGTTAGTAATTCCGTACTTACCTCCCTTGATGCACAATGTACTATTGCTTGAAAAACATCACATATAAATCATCTATGACAGTTTGAAGGGCAGGATGATGAGTAATTAACCTTAGCCATTTGAAAAGTAGGAATCAAAAAAAAACCTGCCTTATTTTTATTACCATGTATCTTGCAATATTTGTTTGAAATTTGAATTTGTTGGGTATAGGCAATTAACTTACCAATTGCACTAAAAAACATGAAAATAAAATAAGTCAAATTTGTTTTAAGTTAAACGGATTTTATTGCACCTAAAACTACTTAGAAAATAAAAATTAGTTATAACCGTAGTTGCTACACTTGCTACTTTCTGTAGATTACTCACGTGAAACCATTATCACTGTAGTTTTCCCGAGTATTAAGCGTTAATCGGCAACATTTACCAAGCTAAAATAAAAACGTGGGGCGTTATTTATTACAAAGAATCATACAAGTTCAAAATAATATGTAATTGTAGCTTTAATTTTACATTTAATCATCCATCTGTTCCAAAACTTCAACAGAGGTAAATACCTTTTATCAAGGCCAGAACAAACTTATTATACACTATTGCTGTCTTAACTTTCTATGTGTGTTCTTAAATACCTATAGGTAGTGACTATGAAAACGGATAAACTCGCGTATATTAACTAATTTAAACTTCATTCTAACGTTTCGAACACTCAGCGGTACAACTCTTTTAAAAAGAGTTGTCCCGCTGAGTTTCCTCCCGGTCCCAATATTGGGATACCTTCCTAACAATACAATCATACAAAGGAAGGGAATAAATACTTCTCAGTCAGAGGCGTAGGGATAGAACCGGCGTAGATTATTTATTTTGTCTCTTGTCTTCATTCTGAAAATATTTGTATTGATTGTTTCATATTAATATTGAATGACTAGCTTAATTTTCAAATTTAGTATGTACATCCACCCTTAAAAAATATTGTCTGTGGTTTAGTATATTTTTCTTTGGTGGCTAGTCTTGTACTTATCTTTCTTATTTTGATGGAGGTAGATCTATCAAATTTCCTCCATTGTCAGCCATCCACAGACCACGAACCCTGTAAAGTGTTCGAAATGTCGGAATGAAGTTTAAATTAGTTAATATACGCGAGCTTATCCGATTTCATAGTTTTATTTCATGTCTAATCCTCGCGATAACCGAAGAAATTATTGACTATAGTGACTTAATCACAATTGCGTACGCCCCACGTTTTTATTTTAGTTAGGTAAATGTTTCCGATTAACATAGAGGCTAAACGTGGCTATTAGCATCCGACTCGGGAAGACTAAAACTTGATAATGGTTCCACGTGAGTAATCTACAGAAAGTAGCAACTACGGTTATAACTAATTTTCTTTATTTTCTAGTTTTTGGTGCAATAAAAACCGTTTAACTTAAAACATTTTTTACTTATTTTATTTCGTACTAACAGCAAACCCAATTGCACTGCGAGATTGACCAAAAAGTTTGTTCAAGGAATTTGCAACAATATTCTGACGCAAGTCATTCATTCATTCACTATATTTTTTGCAATTAGTACTTCATTTGGATGTGAGTGTAATCTAATCATTCACCTCAACTCTGGTGAAATTACCTATACGAGTAGTTTAAAAATATTTCAGTAATTTTAAAATCAAATAGGTACTATTTTTTATCATATATCGTCGGTTGTAATATGAATTAATGTAACCACCAAAATGACGAAATTGAGTTATGTATACCGTTCGACTGCATTTTTCCGGCTCTATCGAATTTGCTATCCAGAAAAAAATGTCGAATAATTTAACATAAATTTTGCCATTTTATTAGGTTTCTACGTTTTTTATTAACGTATGTAAAGGTTTTAAAAAATCATAGAGAATATTTTAACGAAATTGTAAGTACAAAATATGTCCTTCCTAACGTACTCACCATATTTTTATAAATTTCAATGCTGTAAACTCCATCTGTATTGTATGGCTCATAAGCAATCTTGTTTCAATTTGTGAGTTACATTAAATTATGAAATCCTCTTTTGATGATTTTCATTAAATTATTAACGTATCTCCAATTTGTTTTAATATTTAACGTAAGTACCAGCCATTTCCTGAACTACAAGTGTGATCAAAATTAGTAACTGTGTCAAATAGACCTCTCAAAAATAAAACAAACAAGATAAACAAAATTTCAATAGGGTAATTAACTAAAAAGATACAACATACTTTATAAATGTCGAATTCGTTTTTGGGCCCTCCTGAAAAATCGTCATTTGGTGGTTACATTCATTCATATTACAACTGACGATATTTGACTTTTTTTTAAACACGTACCTACCTAAGGTGTTTTAATTTATGCCGCTGGCAATTATGAGAAGTCTTAAACATTTGGTTCGTGGTTATCACTAGGTATAACTTAACTACAATTTTCTTGTAATATTGTATTTTAACATGTATGAATTGTACATAGCATTTTATTGGAAATTTTTCATTGTTAGTGCGTAGTAATAAAGGTTTTTAGGGTTCTGTAGTAAACTAGGAACCCTTATAGTTTCGCCATGTCCGTGTGATCGTCTATCTGTCTGTCCGCAGCATAACTTTGTGGCCCTTAGTACCTACTAGAATTTGGCAATTTGGTACAAGTAAACAAATTAATCACGACGACAAAAACATTAAAAAAAATTGTGTTCCTTTTTTATTCGTAACGTGGGGAGGTATTTAAAAATGAAGACCGGTCTCGAAATACCTATACTTTTTTCTAAAGTCAATATTTTCGTGCTCAACCGTGGCTTGAGAATAAAAAAAAGTGTCCCCCCTCCCATCCAGCTTTTGATCCTTTGGACCAAAAAATATGAAAAAAATCATGAACGAACATAATTTGTCCAGCAGTTTTTTTAACTCCGGAACCCTACACTGAGCATGGCCCGACATGCTCTTGGCCTGTTTTATAAACGGATTTAATTAGCCGAAATCGCGTCTATTGATTTGGGGAGACCTTTTGTCTCTGTTATTCCAACTGACGCGTGATATGAGCGACAGAGACAGTGGAGTGGGCCGACTGGCCACGCCCCACCGTCTCTCCGTTCATTTTAATGCGGGCTTATCTCCTCACGCCCAGCTTACACTGCTGGTGCGAAAGTGAGGCGGCAGTATGTCGCGCACTGTTTAACTGTATTCATTTCATTAAACAGATCCGGGTAATCTATTACTATTTTCCACATTCCTGCAAACTAAATTGACATGTGATTGACAGCTCAGATTATACCAGGAACAGAAAAATAATAATAGTAAAGGGTATATAAATATGTCGATAACAATATATCGATAAGTTGTAAAATTTGAAAAAAAAAAATATTATGTTTTCTTCGGCTACAGCGATGAGTACTAATGCATGGACCCGCAGATCACGAACCCTGTAAAGTGTTCGAAACGTCGGGATGTAAATTTAATTATTTATAAATATATTAAAATAATAATTTTGATTAATTATATATATATATATTTAATATTTATGCACATAATTGATTCTGATGAAATCGTTATAATTTTTTTATTCATTGTTAATTTTTAGGTTTACTATTAATATTGATTAAGTAAAAACCTACAATTTACAGGTCACAAACAGTATCAAAAGTCTTAGTCAAATAATCCGCCCCGTGTCACCCCCGGCGCAAAAGTAGCCATCACACTGGCGCCATTGCCACGCTGATGAATCGCGACTGTCAATTTTTGCACCAGGAATGTACCGGAGCGAGGGTCAAATCCTGTCTGTCGTAACCGCCGCGCAATCTCCACTACAATAACCTTAGCTTATCAACCAGACGTCTCTACTGGGTCCCCTTTAATATGCCTAATATTAATAGTCCTAATATGAATTCGCATAACGGATTTGGCATAAATAATTAAGCATAATATTGAATAGGCAAAATAATAAAATTCCATAATGCTTAATACGCATATTACTGATTATGCATAATTGAAATATGCATAACATTATTAAATATAACTTTATTCGTCCTAGTATGGATTAGCATAAACTTAGAAATCAAGCAAATGAGGCAGATCAGGGTAAAACCAAGACAGTAAGGTTAAGTTCAAAAGACTAATAAGCAGGAACGACGAAGCCAAGTTGAAGCCTAGCTTTCGTCAATATCTCCTACACATCCTAATGAACACATCAGATACAATCATAAAATAAAACATTACGTATTTAATAATCAACATTCATTAGTAAAGAAATCACATCTTGGTAGGCGCATGAGACGCACGTACAGAGTGCGTATTTAATACGGGCGTATATTTTAATGATGCTTAAAATAGGATCTAGGGAACCTATTTACCTATACCATGATTTCTACGATCACAAAATGATAACTGTATCCCGTATAAAATACACACGCCGTATTTATGAACATTATAAATTGCTAGGGTAAAAATGTGTGTAATAATTAAAATAATCAATATTTACTATAATAATCACCAAATTAAAAATTTAAAAAACCGACTTCAACCGGTTTCTCCAAGATTCCCGATTTGTTTCCATCATTGGTTTCCTCAAATCCTACTTTCTGAATGCAAATGCTTGTAAATGAATGAAAATTACCAAAAGCGCCATACATGTACTTATAACATTTGAAGAGATCCCTCGATTTCTCCAGGATCCCATCATCAGACCCCAACTTGGTGCCAATGGGACCATCTCAGGGTAATACACGTTCGATCACAAAAAGAAATTTTAGAATCGGTTCACTATTCTCGGAGATATCAGGTAACATACATACAACAAAAAAAAAAAAAAAAAAAATTCAGTCGAATTGAGAACCTCCTCCTTTTTTTGAAGTCGGTTAAAAATATAAGTAGGTATACATGTATACAGTCAATAAAATATGTCAAGACCTAGACAATAACTGTTATACCTACGCACAATGCACAAGTAGCGATAATGACAATAGAAGCATGCTCAGATGTTTGTGAGCACCCTCGCCGTTCCGATATATCTGACTGCGACTGTAGGTACATGTGTAAATATTATACAGGGTGCCCGCGAGGAAAGGGAAAAAATTCCACAGCGGATTTCTGACCAAATTTGAAGTTAAAAATATCATATTATGAAGTTTCCTGGATTCAGTCTATTTTAAGAGAAAATTTTATTTTTACTTAAAACTGTTTTAGACCGTTACGGTATGATAAACGCATTTTAGGAAACGATTTTGTGACCATGTTGTCTTAGTCTTGTCACACTTAATTGACAGAAATCAAATGAACAAAAATATTTTTAATTGCCTAGCAAATGTAAAAAAAAACATTAAAGTGGCAAAAATATTAGGCAGGTATATAGTATCGGGTTCGCTACGCAGTCTATGTTCGGTCATTATTATTTTATCTAGGTATTATATTTTATACCTTTCATTAAGTATACCAATTAGTATTATGCTCATCCTATTTATTCCAAATCATCGTTATGATAGTTTACGTTATACGTAAATACATTATGCGTAATCGTTTATGCGAAATTAAGCTTATGCCACTTAAATAGTATGCTTAACAACGCTATGCCAATTTGAAGTATGCGTAATAAATTATGCGAATTAATATAGACTCGTCTCTACTGCAAACGGGACAAATACATAACTATCCAGCACCGAGTACTTGTTTCTGGCGGCTGTCACCTCCGCGACCAGGTGCGAGGCTGCAGGAGTGCTGACGCAAGTCGCGTCCCGGAGGAGGCACTTACCTCGCTGCCAAGGCACCAAAGTCACACCATCAGGTCTCTGGCCGTCCGTCCGGCTGAGACCAGGGGGCTCCAGCAAACGAAACGCAGGAATCATTAGCTGACACCAACGCTAATGACTAGGTATGTAATTGGAGTCTATATTAATTCGCATAATTTATTACGCATACTTCAAATTGGCATAGCGTTGTTAAGCATACTATTTAAGTGGCATAAGCATAATTTCGCATAAACGATTACGCATAATGTATTTACGTATAACGTAAACTATCATAACGATGATTTGGAATAATTAGGATGAGCATAATACTAATTGGTATACTTAATGAAAGGTATAAAATATAATAGATAAAATAATAATGACCGATCACAGATTGCGTAGCGAAACCGATACTATTTACCTAATATTTTTGCCAAGTTACTGTCGATTAGTACGTATTAATAATATTATTATGTACTATAATTATATTGCTTCCAATTTAAAACTAGTTTAGACTTTTTTTTACTTGTGCGTTGTGCGTAGGTATAACAGTTAATGTTTAGGTCTTGACATATTTTATTGACTGACATACATGTATACCTACTTATATTATTATAGTAAATATTGATTATTTTAATTATTACACACATTTTTACCCTAGCAATTTAAAATGTTCATAAATACGACGTGTATATTTTATACGGGATACAGTTATCATTTTGTGATCGTAGAAATCATGGTATAGGTGAATATGTGCCCTATATCCTATTTTAAGCATCATTAAAATATACGCCCGTATTAAATAGGTACACACTCTGTACCTACTGTGCGCCTCATGCGCCTACCAAGATGTGATTTCTTTACTGATAAAATTGATTATTAAATACCTAATGTTTTAATTAATTGATTGTATCTGATATGTTCATTAGGATGTGTAGGAGATATCGACGAAAGCTAGGCTTCAACTTCGCTTCGTCGCTCCTACTTATTACTCTTTTGAACTTAACCTTACTGTCTTGGTTTTACCCTGATCTGCCTCATTCGCTTTATTTCTAAGTTTATGCTATGCTAATCCATATTGGGACGAATAAAGTTATATTTAATAATGTTATGCATATTTCAATTATGCATAATCAGTATTATGCGTATTAAGCGTTATGGAATTTTATTATTTTGCCTATTCAATATTATGCTTAATTATTTATGCCAAATCCGATATGCGAATTCATATTAGTACTATTAATATTAGGCATATTAAAGGGGACCCATGTAATTGTTTATTCTATCGACCCCTAAAACGGCTGTCTGTTTAATTTATTTAATCCTTGAATAAAGGAAGGGGATTTAATGAACAGTGTCATGCCAAGCCCTTGACTGCGACTAATTTGATTCAGTATTGGATTAGCATTTAGCACAGTGCAGCGCATATCGTCTGGGACGGTGCAATACCGCGTAACTACCAAAGCAGATAGGGTTCAAGTATCAAACAATTGACCCTAATTGAATTTGATAGTTACGCGGTATTGCACTATCCCCGGCGATATGCAATAGTGAACAGCAGCCTGCCGGACAGCGGCCGGACTTAGGGCGGAGCTACCGGGGCTACAGCCCGGGGCCTCCACGAAGGAGGGGCCCCCACAATAGAGATTCGAAAAAATGTTTTTCACATTCCAACTAGTAAACACTAAGTAAATTTTTTTACGCTGTTTTGAGAACCTGACTGAAAAAAATTGTCTACTTTATTTGAAAATAGTTGGGGGTCAGGGGGCTTTCACTCCTTTGTTTACCCCGAAGCCTCTTAACCTCTAAATCCGGCCCTGGTGAACAGATG
>JALPQI010030643.1:0-14367 GCA_025490895.1 Thaumatotibia leucotreta | reverse complement strand
CCTATTTACCTATACCATGATTTCTACGATCACAAAATGATAACTGTATCCCGTATAAAATACACACGCCGTATTTATGAACATTATAAATTGCTAGGGTAAAAATGTGTGTAATAATTAAAATAATCAATATTTACTATAATAATCACCAAATTAAAAATTTAAAAAACCGACTTCAACCGGTTTCTCCAAGATTCCCGATTTGTTTCCATCATTGGTTTCCTCAAATCCTACTTTCTGAATGCAAATGCTTGTAAATGAATGAAAATTACCAAAAGCGCCATACATGTACTTATAACATTTGAAGAGATCCCTCGATTTCTCCAGGATCCCATCATCAGACCCCAACTTGGTGCCAATGGGACCATCTCAGGGTAATACACGTTCGATCACAAAAAGAAATTTTAGAATCGGTTCACTATTCTCGGAGATATCAGGTAACATACATACAACAAAAAAAAAAAAAAAAAAAATTCAGTCGAATTGAGAACCTCCTCCTTTTTTTGAAGTCGGTTAAAAATATAAGTAGGTATACATGTATACAGTCAATAAAATATGTCAAGACCTAGACAATAACTGTTATACCTACGCACAATGCACAAGTAGCGATAATGACAATAGAAGCATGCTCAGATGTTTGTGAGCACCCTCGCCGTTCCGATATATCTGACTGCGACTGTAGGTACATGTGTAAATATTATACAGGGTGCCCGCGAGGAAAGGGAAAAAATTCCACAGCGGATTTCTGACCAAATTTGAAGTTAAAAATATCATATTATGAAGTTTCCTGGATTCAGTCTATTTTAAGAGAAAATTTTATTTTTACTTAAAACTGTTTTAGACCGTTACGGTATGATAAACGCATTTTAGGAAACGATTTTGTGACCATGTTGTCTTAGTCTTGTCACACTTAATTGACAGAAATCAAATGAACAAAAATATTTTTAATTGCCTAGCAAATGTAAAAAAAAACATTAAAGTGGCAAAAATATTAGGCAGGTATATAGTATCGGGTTCGCTACGCAGTCTATGTTCGGTCATTATTATTTTATCTAGGTATTATATTTTATACCTTTCATTAAGTATACCAATTAGTATTATGCTCATCCTATTTATTCCAAATCATCGTTATGATAGTTTACGTTATACGTAAATACATTATGCGTAATCGTTTATGCGAAATTAAGCTTATGCCACTTAAATAGTATGCTTAACAACGCTATGCCAATTTGAAGTATGCGTAATAAATTATGCGAATTAATATAGACTCGTCTCTACTGCAAACGGGACAAATACATAACTATCCAGCACCGAGTACTTGTTTCTGGCGGCTGTCACCTCCGCGACCAGGTGCGAGGCTGCAGGAGTGCTGACGCAAGTCGCGTCCCGGAGGAGGCACTTACCTCGCTGCCAAGGCACCAAAGTCACACCATCAGGTCTCTGGCCGTCCGTCCGGCTGAGACCAGGGGGCTCCAGCAAACGAAACGCAGGAATCATTAGCTGACACCAACGCTAATGACTAGGTATGTAATTGGAGTCTATATTAATTCGCATAATTTATTACGCATACTTCAAATTGGCATAGCGTTGTTAAGCATACTATTTAAGTGGCATAAGCATAATTTCGCATAAACGATTACGCATAATGTATTTACGTATAACGTAAACTATCATAACGATGATTTGGAATAATTAGGATGAGCATAATACTAATTGGTATACTTAATGAAAGGTATAAAATATAATAGATAAAATAATAATGACCGATCACAGATTGCGTAGCGAAACCGATACTATTTACCTAATATTTTTGCCAAGTTACTGTCGATTAGTACGTATTAATAATATTATTATGTACTATAATTATATTGCTTCCAATTTAAAACTAGTTTAGACTTTTTTTTACTTGTGCGTTGTGCGTAGGTATAACAGTTAATGTTTAGGTCTTGACATATTTTATTGACTGACATACATGTATACCTACTTATATTATTATAGTAAATATTGATTATTTTAATTATTACACACATTTTTACCCTAGCAATTTAAAATGTTCATAAATACGACGTGTATATTTTATACGGGATACAGTTATCATTTTGTGATCGTAGAAATCATGGTATAGGTGAATATGTGCCCTATATCCTATTTTAAGCATCATTAAAATATACGCCCGTATTAAATAGGTACACACTCTGTACCTACTGTGCGCCTCATGCGCCTACCAAGATGTGATTTCTTTACTGATAAAATTGATTATTAAATACCTAATGTTTTAATTAATTGATTGTATCTGATATGTTCATTAGGATGTGTAGGAGATATCGACGAAAGCTAGGCTTCAACTTCGCTTCGTCGCTCCTACTTATTACTCTTTTGAACTTAACCTTACTGTCTTGGTTTTACCCTGATCTGCCTCATTCGCTTTATTTCTAAGTTTATGCTATGCTAATCCATATTGGGACGAATAAAGTTATATTTAATAATGTTATGCATATTTCAATTATGCATAATCAGTATTATGCGTATTAAGCGTTATGGAATTTTATTATTTTGCCTATTCAATATTATGCTTAATTATTTATGCCAAATCCGATATGCGAATTCATATTAGTACTATTAATATTAGGCATATTAAAGGGGACCCATGTAATTGTTTATTCTATCGACCCCTAAAACGGCTGTCTGTTTAATTTATTTAATCCTTGAATAAAGGAAGGGGATTTAATGAACAGTGTCATGCCAAGCCCTTGACTGCGACTAATTTGATTCAGTATTGGATTAGCATTTAGCACAGTGCAGCGCATATCGTCTGGGACGGTGCAATACCGCGTAACTACCAAAGCAGATAGGGTTCAAGTATCAAACAATTGACCCTAATTGAATTTGATAGTTACGCGGTATTGCACTATCCCCGGCGATATGCAATAGTGAACAGCAGCCTGCCGGACAGCGGCCGGACTTAGGGCGGAGCTACCGGGGCTACAGCCCGGGGCCTCCACGAAGGAGGGGCCCCCACAATAGAGATTCGAAAAAATGTTTTTCACATTCCAACTAGTAAACACTAAGTAAATTTTTTTACGCTGTTTTGAGAACCTGACTGAAAAAAATTGTCTACTTTATTTGAAAATAGTTGGGGGTCAGGGGGCTTTCACTCCTTTGTTTACCCCGAAGCCTCTTAACCTCTAAATCCGGCCCTGGTGAACAGATGCGTTTTTCATCCCTTTTAGTGGCACTGATCCGATGTCTAAATCGAATCACCATCTAGTTTTAGCTCTTGAATTGAATCCTAAACACCGATACGGCATCTAAATTCTACATAGACTTGAGTTTCGCGACGATGATTTCATCTTAGATTATTTATTTATTGCGCCAAGTAAAGTCACCACGCCAAGTTTTTATAATGAAGTTATAAACTTCATTATAAAAACTACGCATAACGAATGAAAATAGTTGAATACGTTGACATTATTTATCAAAGCTTTATATTGTTTTTCATCTTGGACGATCTAGTAATGAAGACGCTATCATATTATTTTTTCTCTGCCAAAGACTTTAGCATAGACTTTCATGAATCATGACTTATGAAATGACAATGGTCTTTGTTTATTGTTACAAATGCGTACGATGCTACTGTTTTTGCATTAAAAAAACATTTTATTTAAATGGCGACTCTATCGTCATAGTAACAATATTCAATGTTAACAAATAGGAATAAATTAATTAATAAAAAAAATTAAAAACACGACTGCCGGGCCGTTTAGAAACGTTCTTAAAAGTAAAAAATAATTTCCCGTTTCAGGTTTATTCTTGAGAGCGTTTCTACATATAAGCGCTTGTCTTATTACTTACGATATTTTGTTTCTATTGCAGTCGGGGAACCTTCATAATGTTTATATTTTCCGTAATGAAAGGTTCCCCGACTGCAATCGACACAAAATATCGTAAGTAATAAGACAAGCGCTTATATGTAGAAACGCTCTCAAGAATAAACCTGAAACGAGAAATTATTTTTTACTTTTAAGAACGTTTCTAAACGGCCCGGCAGTCGTGTTTTTAATTTTTTTTATTAATTAATTTATTTGAAACCTTTTAGTGTAATCGAAGATTCTTTAAATTTCGATAAAATTTAGAAGGCTGACCCTGCGGAAGACCGAAGTTCGCTCCAGAGGCCCGAAGAGTTTTTTGGGCGAAGCCGTAGGGCACGCCGGGCGAGGGCCGGAACGTTAGCGAAACCAATGTAAATATATGTTAAGCGAGTCCGAACTTCCGAAGGGCGAGCTTCAGGGTGGGAGGCCGAAAGCAGAGCTTGCGGAGGCCCGGACTATCACTTCGATGATCCAAGCGTGTCACTCGCAAGTAATTTAGAGCAAAGCTGAAGGCCGAGCTGTGAGAAAATTGAGCTACCATGCTTCTTCAACTACCCCAGCATCTAAAAAAGCCGACATCCACGTAGCACCGACGGGTGAGACCACACGGTACAACCGTCCTTTTGACCGCCAGACGAAGTAATATGCTGAGCTCCAGACGGCACTTTATTTAAACGAAATTTAACTTTACGACGTCCCGCGTAATTTTCTACAGCATTGGTATAGATGTCGGCCAGTGGCGGTCATAGAGTCAACTGTCATAGGCCCGACAGTTCGCTTCAAACTCTAACGAAGACCGAAAGCTGAGCTCCGCGTTGAGTCAACGGCCAAAAGCGGCCCTCAGAGGCGCGCCAGCTCACGAGCCCGAAAGCCGAGCTGCCAGAGCCCAGCGCTACCTCGCTAGGCGGTGAAATAGTCTAACATAAAAATTAATCGAAGTATTGATGTAGTATTGACAACCTGCGAAGACCCTGCCCTGCTCCGCGGCACTGCTCCGCGTAGGGCTGAAGGTCCAAATCGTCCCTCAAAGCTAAGGGGCATTGGATCGCGAAGCCGAAAGCCGAGCCACTACCAGAGCTTACCGGCCCGGACCAGCGGAGCAAGAGGCCCGGACTTTCACTAAGAGTGCCAATTTAAAGCAAGGCCGAAGAAGGAGCTGCGAGAAAAATAAGCTACCAAGCTATAACCGTCCTTCTTAACTATCTTAACAATCGAAGCCAGAGCCCAGCGCTATCAGGGCACGTGATGGAATAGTGTAATATAAAAACGAATCGGAGAGCCGCAGGCCCGACGATCGTTTCCACAATTTTCGAAAATTGTAGACCGCACTCCGCGTAGGACTGATAGCCCGAAGTATCCTCCAGAGGCGCGCCGGCTTACGAGGCCGTAGACCGAGCTACCAAAGCCCAGCGCTCCTTCGCTATACAATGTAGAAGTGTAGCTTTAAAACGAATCTCATGGCCGCAGACCCGACAGTTCGTTTCGAGAAAGTGCGAAGGCTGAATGTCTGCGACCTGTTCATAATGTTTATATTTTCCGTAATGAAAGGTTCCCCGACTGCAATCGACACAAAATATCGTAAGTAATAAGACAAGCGCTTATATGTAGAAACGCTCTCAAGAATAAACCTGAAACGGGAAATTATTTTTTACTTTTAAGAACGTTTCTAAACGGCCCGGCAGTCGTGTTTTTAATTTTTTTTATTAATTAATTTATTTGAAACCTTTTAGTGTAATCGAAGATTCTTTAAATTTCGATAAAATTTCTTTCCGTAGGCAAAAAAGAGCTCAAATACAATTTATTTTTTAACATATTTCAAGTTTTAATTTTGATACGCCAGTATGGCACGTATAGCAATTTTGTTTGGCCACAATTGCTGTTATTATTGTATTGTTAGGAAATCTACGAAATTAGTGAGTGACATACGCGTACAGTATGGCACTTAGCACATGATTAGTGCGACAGCATGTCGCTGCAAAATAGACTATCCATCCCTCATTCATCCATATAGTTAGTAAAAGATGGAAAATCTATCTCGCGGCGACAAACTGACGACAATCATGTACTAAGCATACACATGTGGTTAAATGTCTCGTATCTCACAAACTATTTACGTAGGTACATGTTATTCCCATTTTTATTAAATATTGTTTTATGGCTATTTTCCACAACTCGATATCTAGCGTGCCTATTTTGCGTGGTCCCGCCCAATACTTGTTGGGAACGCACAAAAAGGTTACCTCACGATGTTTTCCTTCATCGCAAAGCACTTGTGATGATGTCAAATGATGATGCTTATAAGTTTTTCAAAAAACTCATCGACACAAGCTGGGGATTGAACCCACGACCGCTGCGTAGCAGCCGTGCGTTGTACTACTCGACCACAAACACTTATATACAATGTATCTGTTTCATAAACACTAAGCCCCGTGTCAGCGGTGACAGTCCTGTGACGGCTTAAAAATCAAAGAAAAATTTCAATACCGCGATGTAGAACATTTCGAGTTTTCTCTTCATACATATACTTAAACATATAACTTGTATATGTATTTACAATCTGCATGTAAAATGCTTTAATTTGATACCCAAATCATAGCGTTTGGATCACATATTATTCTTTGTGATTTGATTGCATTTTAATTAATCTCCCTTTTATTGAATAAGTTACCCACATATAAGTTATGTACATATTCGTAATCGTTGTTAGAAGTTCTTCATTTTGATACCAAACTCGATAAGTTTCTTTCATATTTATTTTTTTTGGTTAGATAATATTGAATTTCTAGGCCGCCATATTGTTTTTAACGTGACGTCATATATCCTATGTTACCCGCGACGTCACGAGGATTCTAATGATACCTTACACTATTAAAAATGGTTAAGTGGTCGCGAAGATCTGCGCGTTTAAAGAAAATATGAAACATACATAGGGGCTGAACACATATACTCTCCTTTTGGCAGTCGTGTAAAAAACACAACAATACTTAAAAAAGAAACAATGTAAAGTCCATTTATGCGTAGTTGTATTATCTAGTAAACAACTTTCTAACCTAAAAGTACACGTTTTCTGCTGTAAACTCCCATATTTGCCTGTACCAAAATACATGAGTCCGTATTTGTGCAGTCCGTCCGTAGTGATTAGGAAATTGCTTAATTTTTTCAATGAAACAGCAGTTTACAACGGAAAACGTGTATTTTTAGGTTAGAAAGTTGTTTACCTACTAGATAAGACAACTAAGTATGAATGGACCGTATGTTATGTATTCCCTATGGTTCCCAAACGCAAGAGAGTCGGGCGCTCTCGAATGTCTCGATCCAGTTCAAAAGGGGATATCTCGATCCGGCAGATGTAAGAACCACTAAATAATGCTCGAACAGTTACGTGTGTAGTAGTTTTTATGCTATTAGGAAGTATGTAGGTAAATGTCATTTCCAGTTTTTGTCCTTATTCATCTAGCCACCCCTATGCACCCCAGTTGACGGTAAAAATTATTACAATAGAAAAGCAAATGTGTGTGTGTAGATCAGCGACGGAATATTATATAGACGAAGCTTTACATACAAAAATGCCTTTAAATAATGGCCCCAGCCCCATTGACACTGACTGCTATCCCCTCTCCATAAATATGTCCGCGCACCTTAAAATTATATCCAATACACAATTACGCGCTATTAAAAAAAAAGTTGTGATTGGTTAATAAAAGTTTTGAATAGTTTTGATTCGGTAAGACAGAATTGTATGCGTCAAACCTCTTGCGCGGCGTTACAATATTATGACGTTGTCAAACCTTACAGGGATGATATTGTGCAAGATGGAACCAATTCATATAAATATTATTTCGACCCGCATTTTTTGTTGAGATTATGCACGTCCATATTAAACAATAAGGTATATCCGTAATAAAGTATTTTTCAACACACTTGCTCGTAACGTAGGTATTATTGAACCGCTATTAGGCTCATAATCCAAGATATTAAACACGCGTGCTTTTTCATTACATTATTGTTCTAGTGCGGTAATATCATAACCCGACCAAGTATATTTAAAAAATAAAAAAAACGTTTATTGCCCAAAAAAAACAAGAATAAACAACAAGAGGAAAAAAAAATCTTACAATATAAGTAGGTAGATACAATGCAATACAAGTAATAACAATATGGGGCAATGGGAACCAGTCTCAGGATATGCTAGATTGGTGGAATTATCCAGCCCTGATTTTCAGACCTTTGGTCGGGAAGCGTTTGGCATAAAAGTATACATAAAATTTTAGACATACACCAACTAGACCTTCTTACCAGCATCATTTAGAAAATTAGACCTATATTTTGCTAGGTGGCGCTACAAAGCGACGGCATACTTTCTTGTTTGACTTTATCACACATCTATTAGAATAAATAAATATTTAATACAAGTAGAAAGATTACGAACTAAATCCAAAAATTAAATTATTTTTTTGTTTGAAAATAAAATTAATAGGTTACTTACTCATAGAAATGTTGCATAATCCTATCCCCAATATGTAACTCAGTAACAAAAAGACACAAGTTACTATGAAATTAGTAAAGAGATACGACATTTGGTTTAGCGTATTATTCTACACAATAATCTGTTGCTTTAAATTAGTTATTTATTATACAAGGGGGCAAAGTTGTTGTTTAACTGTCGTGCCAATATTGAGACCTGAGCTAGCGAAAGATTCCAAAATTGAGCCACGAGCGTAGCGAGTGGTTCAAAAACTGGAATCTTGAGCATTGCGAAGGTCTCAAGGCACGAGAGTTGAACAAACTTTGCCGCCAAGTGTAATACAACTTTTTTCCCCTCACTATCGCGAGGAAATATGATTACAAATCTCATCCAAATGTAAATTAACTTAAAGAAACTATTTAAAACTCAATGTCGAAACGTATCGTAGAATAGAGTTACTTCTGGAACTTAAATATATAGCCAATGGCTTACAAAGTCACCCATGAGAACGACCAATTTAACATGTGAGCTCCGATTGCGCATGTTTAGTACGGTCATACAGATCCACTTATACTAGGCAGTAGGGGGGCTATAGGAATTAGAGCAATGTCAAATTACTTTATTCACAAGTGTTTAAAAAGCGTTTTTACCCGCTCGTATTAAACGATAAACGAGCGCTTTACGAGCTAGTGAGGGGAAAAATTATTTATCGTGTTCAAGATCAAACTTACGCAAACCAATGGTTCCCATCTTCTTTCTTGTGATCCTTGGAGTTGGATTTACACCATTTTACTGCACAAGAAGGCATTGTACGGGGGTTTTTGATTTTATTATTTTCTAGCAGCTGACATCCTATGTCACGGAAAATTTCTGTTGCACTAAAGCTGTCAAATTCAATTCAACCGCGGCACACTCAATCGTTCGCGGCACATTCGTTGTGGGGTCATTTTTGAGCTCGAGTCAGGCTTCTATTGTATCTCTAGTTCGTTGGTGTAGGTATGCTATTCTACTAAGATCACTGCTTACGGAATGCCCGCCATTGGTTCTATTCCTCCCTGTTAGTCAACATTGAATATTATTGCTTGGGTGATAGAGCCGCCATTTAAATATGTAATTCGTAATTTTTTCAATGCAAATACAGTAGCATCTCTCTATCAACAGAAAGAGAACATGGTTAGTTCAAAAATGAAACTTATACAATGTTCCAAGTGTTTTATAAAAACCAAGGTGAATTATAGTGATTTTAAACGTCCTCCCTCTCGCTTCAAAATGTGACTTGTACTTCCAGTCTCTACTAACGGACAACGAAAATATTATACCCCATCTGTCAGCAAGATAGTCACTTTGTCAGCGTACTCGGTGACCACTTTATTGTTGCTTTAGAGGCAGCTAGCGCGGTGGTAGCTGCCATACCACCGCTGCGTGCCGAAGTACCGTCCCTGAGCTCGCTGCTTGCTGGCTTTGTCTCCAACCATATCCATAAAATTATTCCTTTACCTATCCTATTAAATTAGTCCTGCAACTCATTTCGCACTTTGTGGATTGTGGATCACAGAGCCGCAAAGCCCTGTTGATCAGTCTCAGACTGAGGACAAGTAAGTGTGTATGAGCTGGCCTGCAGATATCCAACAGTATGTGAAATTAACCTTTTTGAAATTTATATGTGACAGACGTCCAATCAATCTGATCTTGTATTATCAACACATTGAGGAACGGATGCGTTTCACCTAAACCGTTTAATTATATTCATACTTATTATGTCTCACGACTCACGAAAGAGTCAATTTAATTATTTGTCACTGTCACGAACGTGTCATGGAAAGGGCGTGACAGAGAGATCTACGAACATATAAAACATGGAAGCCGCACGCCATACTAAATTGCCTTTCAAAAACGCTTGTGAATTTTAATTGACAAATGTCACCCCCTCTTCAATGCATCACGGCAACGAATTTCAATGTCAACCAATAAAAACTTAAACCGTCATTTAAAAATACTTGTGATTGGTCCATCAAAGTTTTGATTGGCTATATTCTATAAACATTTGTCAAAGATAATGCGCCGAAATATGCGCGGTGTTAAGAAAAGCGCGTTTGTTAGTCGTATACCTCGAAATCATAAAATCCTTGTAGCTTTTCACATTTTCGCGTTTCGCCGCGATCTCAAAATTTCTTAACAGTTATTTTTTCTAGTAGAATTATTTCTGGTAGCCAATTACAATGGTGTATAAAATTCTTAGCATATTTACTTTCTTGCCTTTTTTCATTGTAATCGCTTTTCACCTCAATAGATATTTGCTTGTAACGCGTTATTACATATCGCGCAGAACCAAAGTAAAAGATATAGGTCTCCGGATCGCAAAAACTTAAGTGGCAGTGGGCGGCGTAGAACCGATGGCCGTTGGAACGGAAAGGATCTCGAGTGGCGGCCACGTATCGGAAGGCGCAGCGTAGACTGGTGACCTGGTGAAGGTCGCAGGAGTCCGCTGGATGCGGGTCGCGCAGCACCGGTCATTGTGGCAATCTTTGGGGGGGGGGGGGGGGCTATATTCAGCAGTGGACGTCTTTTGGCTGATATGATGATGATGATGATATCGTGATATTTCCTTCCTATTCGTCTGTAATTTAGTTTGTTTTATATATTATGCATTTCGCGAAGATGGAAGCTGAACCTGGATCCACTTATAGTTAGCGGGGCAATTTTAAATGAATCAAGTTCACACGGAGGGAACATTTCTGTATTATTGTATTAATTTGCTACTGTTGCAAACATCTATTGTAAATAAATGCGGCTAACTAAATAGGCTATTGATAATACATGCTACATCAAAATTTGCTACTATTGTAAATATCTATTAAAAATATATGCGAATAACAAAATATACCACCGATATTTCATGCTACAAAAAAATACGCTATCGCGGCGAAACGCGAATAGGTGAAAAGCTACAAGAATTTTGTGATTTCGAGGTATACAACTAACAAACGGAAAAGCGCTGTGTCCTGCCCATCTTGGCACAATTGAACAATTGTGTTTGGGGGCATTTTTGATCTGGCGTTAGACGTCCATGTTATATATGGTCGCAGCAGAGAGATACATTATGTTCTTGCGATTTTCGAAATTCGTAAACGTACTATGCCAAATGGGAAGGTTTAAGTACGTTTGCGTTTACGCGATACATAAATCTATCACGCTCGCACTAATATACTCTTACACACGCAGTATACTATACCCTCAGTCCCTCACCGACGTAGCAGTATATAGAGTAACTTGCCAACTCGGGGTAAACACACTGGGGTATACCAGCCTGAAACGGGTACCTACCTAACTAGTTAAAAGTCACCATTTATGGATTTCAGTATTTCGGAACATTTAGATTTATGAAGAGTTCGCAAGTTCTAAATGTGATATTATCTACCGTTATGTTCGTAAGTTTGTACAAATAATAACGGCGCGAGACGTAAGCGCCATCGACAAGTTTTTTTTTTGCTTACCTATATATTATATTCCTAGTGTAACTTTTTAAATGTACTTTTGTATGCTGTTTGTTTCCCATTATCAATAAAAAAATAACAGCACAAATGTTCTAAGGATATATCTTGCGGATTGCATTCCGATATGCGATGAATGTGGAAAGCACGCACGTGAGAGTGAGAACGCTCGAGTTGCAGGTGTCAGTAGACAAGGATAGGTAGGACAAAATAATGTGATTTATTCCAATTATTTATTTATTTTAGCCTTTATAATGTCCCACTGCTGATCACAGGCCCCCTCTCATATATATGAGAGGGATTGGGAACTTCAAATACACCTTTGAATTTTTTCTCGTATGTATGCAGGTTTCCTCACGATGTTTTCCTTCACCGAAAGCTAATGGTAAATATCATCTAATATTCCGTACATAAGTTTTGGAAAAACTCATTGGTACGAGCCAGGATTTGAACCTATGACCTCCGGAATGAAAATCAAACGTCTAAACCACGGAGCCACCACCGCTTTTTTTTTAATATTATAAGGTGCAAAGTGCTGAAGGTTTGTTCAGAACTTACAACCTTGTACGTTGTTGTCACAGATGAACAAAAATAACGTAGAAGCGGCTTATACCCCGATTCTCGAGAGAACCGATGTCGCCACACTCACACTGGCGCAAACATGCACACAGAAGTATCTGAAAACTTATTGGTTATAAAATTTTATACAAAAATAAACTTTATTTCGAAAGCGACAAAAGCAAAATTATACAACTCGTTTTATTACTAACGACGTTTCGCTTGCTACTACTAACTTGCAAAGAGAGTGTTGCCATCTAGCATCGAGTAGCATAACTCTGTTTATAGCTAAAACTCAATAGTTCAGCAACTCCCCAATAGATGGCGAATCCTTGTTCTCTCTCCCACATAAGTGGCATTTCCCAAGAGTAAAAGAGATAGGCTGCTTTTTGCACGTTATGGCTAACAAGCGTCATAGTGCTGTGCAAGAGTCGGTATTATATCGATAAAATATATATAATTATATATATATGAAGTAATAGTACATTGGGCGTCTAGGGAGGTAATTACGGTATTACTAACTAGAGTGTTATATTTTAATGACTCGAGTTAGTATTTCGCTTACCGATCGTGATGCATACAATGTTTTTCATCACAAGCAAAAAATATTGTTAAATGACGTACCAATTTTTCTATAACTCCCTAGGGAATACTCCCGCGATGCATGCAAGCAATGGGGCGCTTACAAAGGAAGTGTGATGAAAAAGTACATTTCTTCGATTTGCTTTGGTTTTTACGGAACTCATATTTACCCAGGGTGTAACTAAAGTTAATGGTGCTTCTTTTAATGTCAAAGTGATATTATTACTTGGCATTAAAAGTAAGTAAGTAAGTATCTGACATAGCCCTCCGGATTAGTAAGCTGAAGTGCCAATGGGCAGGCCACATTGCACGCAGAGCAGATGGTCGATGGGGTCGAAAAGTGCTCGAGTGGAGACCACGGCTAGGCAAACGCAGCGTAGGACGTCCACCCACAAGATGGACAGACGACCTTATGAAGGTCGCCGGGATACGCTGGATGCAGGTCGCATCTAACCGGTACATGTGGAGGTCCAGAGGGGAGGCCTATGTTCAGCAGTGGACGTCTTATGGCTGAGATGATGATGATGATGAAGTAATCGCATTGACATTGAAAGGAGCATTTTTATATTATATAATTTTAGATAGCGGAACATTTTCAAATAAAACAAATATAATAACAAATAAAATAATAATATATAACAAATAATTAATTCATAACCTTTTGAATAATTAAGAACAGACAGATGGGCAGTCGGGCAGACAATGATAACGATAATTTGGAAACGGCACCTTAAAATTCACACCCACAATATTATAATATTAGGATATGCTCATGCTCACAGTAAGGCTGAAATGATGATGATGACGATGACATTCGGGCGGACATGGAGAAACTATGATTTGGCAACGAAACCTTAATATCTACAATATTATAATATGATGATAAGCAGACCTACACTCAGCAGCTAGCAGCAAAAGGCTGAGATAATGATGATGATGATGACGATGACAGCCGGGCAGACATGGCGAAACTATAATTTGACAATAGAACCTTAACATTCACAATATTATAATATGAGGATGTGGGGATCTATAGGTACTAAGCAGTAGGTAAGGTAGTAGTCTTAGGTGATGATGATAATGATGACAATGACAGTCGGGCGGACATAGCGAAACTATGATTTGGCAACGAAATCTTGATATCCACAATATTATAATTGGATGACATGCAGGCCTACGCTCAGCAGCTGGCAGCAAAAGGTTGAGATGATGATGATGATGACGATGACAGTCGGACACCCGATTAAATAAATAAAGATTATAGAGAACACGTTTAAATTTTTTTCACTCAATCGGCTCAAGACAACTACAGTAGGTATATCAACGAAATAAAATATCGATATCGATACCTTTTTGGACCCTTTCCTCGCATTGGCCGCTACTCAGCCTATCGTTCCGAAAA
>JALPQI010030642.1:0-13377 GCA_025490895.1 Thaumatotibia leucotreta | reverse complement strand
AGACGTCCAATCAATCTGATCTTGTATTATCAACACATTGAGGAACGGAATGCGTTTCACCTAAACCGTTTATTATATTCATACTTATTATGTCTCACGACTCACGAAAGAGTCAATTTAATTATTTGTCACTGTCACGAACGTGTCATGGAAAGGGCGTGACAGAGAGATCTACGAACATATAAAACATGGAAGCCGCACGCCATACTAAATTGCCTTTCAAAAACGCTTGTGAATTTTAATTGACAAATGTCACCCCCCTCTTCAATGCATCACGGCAACGAATTTCAATGTCCAACCAATAAAAACTTAAACCGTCATTTAAAAATACTTGTGATTGGTCCATCAAAGTTTTGATTGGCTATATTCTATAAACATTTGTCAAAGATAATGCGCCGAAATATGCGCGGTGTTAAGAAAAGCGCGTTTGTTAGTCGTATACCTCGAAATCATAAAATCCTTGTAGCTTTTCACATTTTCGCGTTTCGCCGCGATCTCAAAATTTCTTAACAGTTATTTTTCTAGTAGAATTATTTCTGGTAGCCAATTACAATGGTGTATAAAATCTTAGCATATTTACTTTCTTGCCTTTTTTCATTGTAATCGCTTTTCACCTCAATAGATATTTGCTTGTAACGCGTTATTACATATCGCGCAGAACCAAAGTAAAAGATATAGGTCTCCGGATCGCAAAAACTTAAGTGGCAGTGGGCGGCGTAGAACCGATGGCCGTTGGAACGGAAAGGATCTCGAGTGGCGGCCACGTATCGGAAGGCGCAGCGTAGACTGGTGACCTGGTGAAGGTCGCAGGAGTCCGCTGGATGCGGGTCGCGCAGCACCGGTCATTGTGGCAATCTTTGGGGGGGGGGGGGGGGGGCTATATTCAGCAGTGGACGTCTTTTGGCTGATATGATGATGATGATGATATCGTGATATATTCCTTCCTATTCGTCTGTAATTTAGTTTGTTTTATATATTATGCATTTCGCGATGATGGAAGCTGAACCTGGATCCTACTTATAGTTAGCGGGGCAATTTTAAATGAATCAAGTTCACACGGAGGGAACATTTCTGTATTATTGTATTAATTTGCTACTGTTGCAAACATCTATTGTAAATAAATGCGGCTAACTAAATAGGCTATTGATAATACATGCTACATCAAAATTTGCTACTATTGTAAATATCTATTAAAAAATATATGCGAATAACAAAATATACCACCGATATTTCATGCTACAAAAAAATACGCTATCGCGGCGAAACGCGAATAGGTGAAAAGCTACAAGAATTTTGTGATTCGAGGTATACAACTAACAAACGGAAAAGCGCTGTGTCCTGCCCATCTTGGCACAATTGAACAATTGTGTTTGGGGGCATTTTTTGATCTGGCGTTAGACGTCCATGTTATATATGGTCGCAGCAGAGAGATACATTATGTTCTTGCGATTTTCGAAATTCGTAAACGTACTATGCCAAATGGGAAGGTTTAAGTACGTTTGCGTTTACGCGATACATAAATCTATCACGCTCGCACTAATATACTCTTACACACGCAGTATACTATACCCTCAGTCCCTCACCGACGTAGCAGTATATAGAGTAACTTGCCAACTCGGGGTAAACACACTGGGGTATACCAGCCTGAAACGGGTACCTACCTAACTAGTTAAAAGTCACCATTTATGGATTTCAGTATTTCGGAACATTTAGATTTATGAAGAGTTCGCAAGTTCTAAATGTGATATTATCTACCGTTATGTTCGTAAGTTTGTACAAATAATAACGGCGCGAGACGTAAGCGCCATCGACAAGTTTTTTTTTTGCTTACCTATATATTATATTCCTAGTGTAACTTTTTAAATGTACTTTTGTATGCTGTTTGTTTCCCATTATCAATAAAAAAATAACAGCACAAATGTTCTAAGGATATATCTTGCGGATTGCATTCCGATATGCGATGAATGTGGAAAGCACGCACGTGAGAGTGAGAACGCTCGAGTTGCAGGTGTCAGTAGACAAGGATAGGTAGGACAAAATAATGTGATTTATTCCAATTATTTATTTATTTTAGCCTTTATAATGTCCCACTGCTGATCACAGGCCCCCTCTCATATATATGAGAGGGATTGGGAACTTCAAATACACCTTTGAATTTTTTCTCGTATGTATGCAGGTTTCCTCACGATGTTTTCCTTCACCGAAAGCTAATGGTAAATATCATCTAATATTCCGTACATAAGTTTTGGAAAAACTCATTGGTACGAGCCAGGATTTGAACCTATGACCTCCGGAATGAAAATCAAACGTCTAAACCACGGAGCCACCACCGCTTTTTTTTTAATATTATAAGGTGCAAAGTGCTGAAGGTTTGTTCAGAACTTACAACCTTGTACGTTGTTGTCACAGATGAACAAAAATAACGTAGAAGCGGCTTATACCCCGATTCTCGAGAGAACCGATGTCGCCACACTCACACTGGCGCAAACATGCACACAGAAGTATCTGAAAACTTATTGGTTATAAAATTTTATACAAAAATAAACTTTATTTCGAAAGCGACAAAAGCAAAATTATACAACTCGTTTTATTACTAACGACGTTTCGCTTGCTACTACTAACTTGCAAAGAGAGTGTTGCCATCTAGCATCGAGTAGCATAACTCTGTTTATAGCTAAAACTCAATAGTTCAGCAACTCCCCAATAGATGGCGAATCCTTGTTCTCTCTCCCACATAAGTGGCATTTCCCAAGAGTAAAAGAGATAGGCTGCTTTTTGCACGTTATGGCTAACAAGCGTCATAGTGCTGTGCAAGAGTCGGTATTATATCGATAAAATATATATAATTATATATATATGAAGTAATAGTACATTGGGCGTCTAGGGAGGTAATTACGGTATTACTAACTAGAGTGTTATATTTTAATGACTCGAGTTAGTATTTCGCTTACCGATCGTGATGCATACAATGTTTTTCATCACAAGCAAAAAATATTGTTAAATGACGTACCAATTTTTCTATAACTCCCTAGGGAATACTCCCGCGATGCATGCAAGCAATGGGGCGCTTACAAAGGAAGTGTGATGAAAAAGTACATTTCTTCGATTTGCTTTGGTTTTTACGGAACTCATATTTACCCAGGGTGTAACTAAAGTTAATGGTGCTTCTTTTAATGTCAAAGTGATATTATTACTTGGCATTAAAAGTAAGTAAGTAAGTATCTGACATAGCCCTCCGGATTAGTAAGCTGAAGTGCCAATGGGCAGGCCACATTGCACGCAGAGCAGATGGTCGATGGGGTCGAAAAGTGCTCGAGTGGAGACCACGGCTAGGCAAACGCAGCGTAGGACGTCCACCCACAAGATGGACAGACGACCTTATGAAGGTCGCCGGGATACGCTGGATGCAGGTCGCATCTAACCGGTACATGTGGAGGTCCAGAGGGGAGGCCTATGTTCAGCAGTGGACGTCTTATGGCTGAGATGATGATGATGATGAAGTAATCGCATTGACATTGAAAGGAGCATTTTTATATTATATAATTTTAGATAGCGGAACATTTTCAAATAAAACAAATATAATAACAAATAAAATAATAATATATAACAAATAATTAATTCATAACCTTTTGAATAATTAAGAACAGACAGATGGGCAGTCGGGCAGACAATGATAACGATAATTTGGAAACGGCACCTTAAAATTCACACCCACAATATTATAATATTAGGATATGCTCATGCTCACAGTAAGGCTGAAATGATGATGATGACGATGACATTCGGGCGGACATGGAGAAACTATGATTTGGCAACGAAACCTTAATATCTACAATATTATAATATGATGATAAGCAGACCTACACTCAGCAGCTAGCAGCAAAAGGCTGAGATAATGATGATGATGATGACGATGACAGCCGGGCAGACATGGCGAAACTATAATTTGACAATAGAACCTTAACATTCACAATATTATAATATGAGGATGTGGGGATCTATAGGTACTAAGCAGTAGGTAAGGTAGTAGTCTTAGGTGATGATGATAATGATGACAATGACAGTCGGGCGGACATAGCGAAACTATGATTTGGCAACGAAATCTTGATATCCACAATATTATAATTGGATGACATGCAGGCCTACGCTCAGCAGCTGGCAGCAAAAGGTTGAGATGATGATGATGATGACGATGACAGTCGGACACCCGATTAAATAAATAAAGATTATAGAGAACACGTTTAAATTTTTTTCACTCAATCGGCTCAAGACAACTACAGTAGGTATATCAACGAAATAAAATATCGATATCGATACCTTTTTGGACCCTTTCCTCGCATTGGCCGCTACTCAGCCTATCGTTCCGAAATTCTAGAAATTTCCATAGTTTTATGCCAAATAAAATACGACCTTATTATTGGCATATAAAGTTGTTTCTTATTTAGTGTAGTACCGAACATCTTGCGGGAGACGAAATATTTTAGAAAATAATAAAATATTAACAAATTAAGAATTTCCGGTGGTATGAAATACCTTCATTGGTGAGGTTTGACTTCTGGCTGTTACTTTTACATCCCAAAACGGCACAAAAAGGCATATTTGCACATTCTTTTTCGGATTTATTCGAAAACGATCTCACGTGAGCGCGCTTAGAGAACTGACGGCCTACTGTGGTTAACTTTTGTGCAGGTAAGCCTTGCGCTGCTTACTATTGCCACACGCGCTGCGCTTACATTACGCTTCTACTGTTTTTTCTGTTTTGTGGTTGTTGTGTTGCCGTCGATCGGTGCAGAATGTATAGACATTACCAAGCTTCCATAAAACTCGTTGTGTAATAAATAAATTGACTTGAACACTGAACGATTTGCTTTTTTTATGATACCTATCCCTTTAAGGTTCACATAAACTGCTACTTGTAAATTGTCACTGAAATCTGAAAAGTAAACCTTTGTGGCTTTACCCTATCAACCCTATCATAAAGGCCCGCGTCCGCTGCTCTTCAGTTCAGTATCTCTCCGGCTGCCACGCGGCACAGGCGCCTAATTAACGCCGACACCCGTAATCACCGATCACCCTACCGTCGGCCGCAACCGACTCTTTATATAATTACATTTGTAAACTGAATCGTCTTTTAGATGAGTGACGTGTACGCCATGGCTGATGTGAAATTAGGACTATTAAAATTAAAATTTAAAGATAGGTCGAAGAATGTGGAAACTGCCGAGCAAGAAATGCCGCGGCGCGGCAGGAGCTCCCAGCGAGGCCGCGGGCTGCAGCGGCGCGGGGCGCAGCGGCGCCGCTGCCGCTCCATGCCGGAGCTGCCGGCGCCGGGCGGAGCCCCGCGGCGGGCGCGGGCGGCCCCCGGGGGGCGGCGGCGGCGCGCCCGGCAGGCCCCGGCCGGCGCTCCGCAGCCGGCCCCGCCGGCCCCGAGCCATGTCCACATGGTCCGGCTCTCGGCTTCGCCTCAGCCACGCTCATGCAGCTTCTGTTGCTGGTCTGCCTAAATGTGCGTATAAAATTAGAATGTGTTCAAATTCAAATTCATTTATTTCCAACAAATTGATACATAATGTGTTCAATCCTCCTTTTAAGTCTAAAACTTGTGTTAAGAGGTATTCGCTCTTTCATACAAAGATCTTGCTAGAAATAAATATAGAAATCTAAAAATTTATATAATTATACTTATTTATATTCCTAAATGTAATATTCTATACGTCATTAAGTGTCATTATCATTACAGACAAGTTGAATATGGCTCTCCCGATGAAAACTGGACAAAGACATAGTATACAGTACATTAGATGTAGTTAATGTAGTATCAAGAGAAATGTGAAGGTCCTACTCAATCGATCCGAATTTCGAATACTAAACTATGTACTCAACTATGTAAACTAATATACAAAGTTGTGTTACAGCAATAATTCTTCAGTTTCACTATAGGTTTTCCCTTTTACGTAACCAAGTTTCAAGAAATATTTTACATTCGCCAATGCCTTTAAGTATACAGTGTGTAAGTGTAATACGGGATACGGGCGATCAATTAAACCAGGCATGGGATTCATTACTGTAATCATGGATTACAAGGTTTTTTTAAAGTTACTCTTAATTATGACCCCACAGAATATTTTTAAGATTATCGGAGCAGCAATGTAGGTACGAACATTTGTTATTGTTGATATGGCAGTTACGTCATCTGCTTTTAAAATTAGCTGTCATCGAGTGCTTAACTGGCGTATGTTGCTCTACATTGCGCGCCGAATTATTTTGTATGGAAAATTTTGTTGCTCTAATTTTAAGTAAAAATTATTTGAATGTACTTATTATGTCGTAAACTAACACCCGTTAAGAGCTTCGCCCGTATTAGACTTACACCCTGTATATTATGTTTGTAAGTCTATTAACTTTGTTATATAATTTGATAGAAAGATTATGGAATTGTTTCCGAGCAAATGCAATTTTTGCACAATGTACATACTACGTATTAAACAAGCGTAAAATTTAGTGATGATGTGAAGCTTCCGAAGATAGACATAGCAAAGTTTACAGGAAACTATCAAGATTGGACGTCCTTCTACAATGTGTTTTCTTCATTCATCCACGAATAAGTAAAACTTAAGAATAGTTCAAAAGAGCAACATTCATAATAGCGCAAGGCCAAAGCAATTCGAGAGATATTAGGTATGGACACCTATATGGAGTGCCTAACAAAGATGAAAATACAAGATATTATTAACCCAGTTCCTTGGATACGCTAATTAAAATACGATGAAATATATACCTAACGAATTAGACGAAATATGTAACCAATTCTTCAAAACATGAGTATCTTTCTTGGTTTAATTTTATGCGCAAAGACCGATTATGCATATCCGTGCAAATATTTATGACGAGCTCCGTCCGAACCAATAATTTTGTGCACTTATTATTTACGGGCATATTGTTTACACAAAATCACTTAATTTTATTCTAATTTGTGCTAAATAAAAACGTTTAACTCTTTAAGAGTAAGTATCACTCAATAAATAGAATTTTTGTTACCGCAAATATACGAAATTACGAACTTACATGTGCACCTACTCCCACCAAAATACATCGCCATCTTCAACGCTGTCTTGCGACTGACTGATGCAGCCGCCCTAAGGTACCTATTTGCTAATTTTACGTGTCGGCTAGTGTCTGCAGATTCGATCGATATAGGTTTGAGCTCGAAAATACAATTTACTTGGTGACAGGATTTTTGCAAAGTATATAATTTGCAGGATTATATCAAACCGGTCGGAAAGGGTTAAAACCACCATAAAATAAAAACCTATTTACTTCTTATCAACTGTATAAGTTTGAAGGCATAGGCAAGGACTATATTTTCAGATTTTGTCAATAAAACTCGACTACGACTATTCTAACATATAAAAATAATATAATAAAATATATCTTTGACAAAAAAATTGACGGGGTAAGATCGAATGGTCGAGGGATAAGATTGACATAGTTTCTAAAAGCTTTTAAATCAATGCCAACGCTTACTGTTGCTCGTTATTCAATAGAGTTTCTTACGCTTACCAAATACAGATGATTTTAGCTTAAATATTCCCGATAGGTAGCCAGAAAACTGCAATTGAAAAAAAAAGTATTTTACTCTTACCCCGCTTTACAGGAGAAAGGATAGTGATACTCAAACTTTGCATTGCAAATTCTTACTCGAAAGAACTCAACAATTTTTTTAGAATACTTTAGGTTCGGTTAAAAATTAAAATAACAGTTGAATGAAATCAATTATATATTTTATAAAATATATTAATGGAAAAAGTTTTTTATGTTAGGGTAGGCGCCCAAAAATATCATATTGTTTAACTAAGAACAGCAGGACATAAGACAATTGTAGAATGAGAAAATCGCATAAGAATGAGCGCAGAAGAGAGCATGTTTGTCCAACTACTACACTAATTAAGGAAAATATGACATTTTAGCTAAACTTTTGTGCTTTATTGTGTTCGTAAGTTGGGTTTGAGTTCTGGGTTACTTTTTCAACGTATTTACAAAATGCCATTATTGTATCATTAAACATAATAAATTTATTCAACTTGGAAAAAGTGTCAAATTTTTTGTTGCGTGTGTAACGTCATGAAAATAACGGCACCAAAACGTCTATTCTTGCCATTCTACATAAACGATTTGGTTGCTTTTACCTTTTATTTATTGGCAAAACTATTGAACAAGACGCCAACATTCAGAAAACAAAAACGGTCATGTTTGTTTGGAATGAAAATTGACAATGTGTGTCGACGCGAGATTTGTCGCCGAAAATTGTTTTTCTTGTGTTAAATTGCCGGGTAAATATTGGACGTTATTTCAAACAAATTAATAAAAGTTAATAAAGGTATGATATCGCTCCCGTATTCTGCTTAATAAATTTTTATTTTTTGCACCAGGCTCCGATTTGTTCGCGGACAACCTTGACAAACTTAAAAAATAATTCTTGCGTTTTTGTGAAACAGTAACATAAATGTGATAATTATGTATGTTATCTTTAACATAAGCTTCTTGTACTGATCAATTTAATATTGCTTAGTGTTTTTTATCTTACCATCTGTAACGCTTTGGCTTGTCAGCTGTTAGTTGTAGATGTATTAAATAAATAAATAAATCGCTTAAAACAATTAAACTACGTCTCTGTTTGTATTTATTCGTAGTTCAGTGATAATTTGATTTGAGGTGATGTCGTTTGCTTTTTTCTGTCATGATTGTAATATATATGTAACGAAATGTGTAACGTTACGGTTACATTACACTTTTTCAGAAATTCAATATCTTCTTAAGTAAAATAAAACTATGAAAACGGATAAACTCGCATATATTAACTAATTTTAACTTCATTCCGACGTTTCTCAACTCAACTCAACTCAAAACATTTATT
The DNA here is from genome assembly GCA_025490895.1 of Thaumatotibia leucotreta. Lineage (NCBI taxonomy): Eukaryota > Metazoa > Arthropoda > Insecta > Lepidoptera > Tortricidae > Thaumatotibia > Thaumatotibia leucotreta. The sequence goes on along the minus strand of JALPQI010030642.1, from coordinate 4,463 downwards.
CATGACACTACACATTACACTTTAGAGAATAAAAACAAACAAATACAAACATAGTGCCACGAAATGGGCCCTACTCAGCATGATGCTGGCTATTCAGCCAGCGCTGGTCTTCCGTAGGGACCATTTGGCGACGGGACGGAAGGAAACACAACACGACGTACAAACTCACAAAACAAAGATATAAAAAACAAAAAGGATATAAAAAGTACAAAATAAAAACATATAAAACTTAAAACAAATCTTAAACATTAACAGACACAACGGTAGCTCAGTCTATGCCTTCTTTAAATGTATATTTTTTAAATTGAACGCAGCCGATGTTAGCTGCGCCACTAGCGCTCGCAGCGGCGAACTGCGACTCGATTGACAATTGACATACTACACTACTAATTTTATACTATTTCTACGCATTCCATGAAACTTATAAATAAACGTATTATACAAGGCAAATTAGGCAAAAAACATACAGAAAACAAAACAGTCAAAAAGATGGGAAGGTGCAGACCGCGGGGTGCAAATAATTGTTATCCTCCTGCCGCCCGGAATTTTCTGACCAAAGATGGGATAGCAGCCCAGAGGCCTTTTTATAGGTTCGCATGGTTCGGGCCCAAGATATTCCATGTACGATATTATTGATTTAGCATTACTGTATGAGTGTAGGGTTTTTGTGGGTTATATGGCATATGAGTAGAGGGCTAAGATACCAAAAAAACATTGAAATTCAATGTCTTTTTAAAAGGTCTCCGGGCTGCTACCTCAAGGATTGTTTTATTTTCTATTTCTTTTATTTTTGAGTTTATTGTAATAAACATTTAATAATTATATAGGTAATTTATGTATTCATTTATTTATTAAAAATAAATCATAATAAAAGTTTAAAATACCAGAAATAAAAAATAATCTAGTATTTTTCCTAACATTGCTACGTATTAACATTTATATTGGCAACAACCGGCATTTTCTTCAGCCATGACTATTTGATTATTAAAATATATCATATATTGTATACCAAAAAAACAATAAATCTTATATGAAATGGACGACGACCCGATAATTAGGCACTAAACTTCACCACGTCGGTATTTTATGTAAAAATAGGGTAACCGCCCATATGCCTTTTAAAATCATATCCTGAACGTTATTTGGCTATATAACATTATCCTATTTTTGCATACAAATAATAAAAAGATTTACTTAAGTAGGATAGGAAATAAGGGATTAGAAATAAAAATCGCTTTAAATAGTACATTTCCTAACTAGTGCACGTGTAAGGGACGATTTTTTTCATAACAAGTGCGTCAAAAAGATAAATTAGCGCGCGCGAAGCGTACGCAAAGTTCGTTTTTGCGCACTAGTTAGGAAAAATATATTTTTTGTATGGCGCTTACTTTTCTCTCAGATTTTTAGAACACCTACATTCTAATTTACTCACTCAGTAAAAAACTCAGTCAATGGCAAACTTAACTTGAGATCAATATCTTAATTACCTACTAAATAAATCAGTATTCCAAATATAATAATTTACAAATTACAAAAAAACTTTAAGATGCCATAGCTGAATTAGCATTGCTGAATTTCCTAATTTTTCATTCAATCAACATACATATTTGCCAATCCTAACGATTAAAGCCCGTAGCCCTTTTAAAATGCCAATACAAGTTAACGCCCGCATGCCTTCTCGTAGGTCTCCCGATTAGAAGTTGTTTTATTTACACACATTTATAGATTCCTGATAAAATATATATTGAAAAACCAAGATGAATATTTTATGCACCTTTTACAACAAAAACATTAAAGAAATCTACCAAGATATCAAAGAAAATCATGGATTTACTTTCCATGTCTTCGATGCCTCTCCATGCCTCTCCATTGCGGAGGTTAACTCGCAACTGTCTGATAATGGTTGACAGCTTGACGTTTATCCAAAACTTCAAACCTGACACTATCGTTCTGGAACCATCCAACTTTAATACGCGATTAATTTGAAGTTCTGTGAGAGGTTGAAGTTGGAGACCTTTTAAAAGGACTATTGGGCGTCTATAAGTTGAATGTGGTAATATGTTTTTGGGCCTGAACCACTAGTCAATCGGAGACCTTTAGGAAGGTTTTTGGGCGGCAGGAGGTTATAGTATTATAAAATAAATGACGAGTTCACTCGACCTTACATAACCTGCGGATGGCTGACACAGTGCTTGGCAGATGGGACATAACAAACAGGTGTTGAAAAATGACTACTTAAATGCAGCTAGTGTCTTGACATAGATTTTCCTCAGTTAGTTGGTAATTATACAAGTGGCTTTTTAGGGTTCCGTAGCCAAAATGGCAAAAACGGAACCCTTATAGATTCGTCATGTCCGTCTGTCTGTCTGTCCGTCTGTCCGTCTGTCACAGCCGATTTACTCGGAAACTATAAATGCTACAGTAACGAAATTTGGTATGGATATGTGTTGTATAAACCGCTACAGGATAATGATACTAAATTGTAAAAAAAACCATTGGGGTGGGGGCCCTCCATACATGTAACTGAGGGATAGAAATTTTTTTTTAGTTGTATATAAGCGTGTGGGGTATTAATAGAAAGGTCTTTGAAAATGATATGAAGGTTTATAAATTTCATTTTTATTTAAGCAAATCGTTTTCGAGATATCAGCTCTCAAAGTCTGAAAAATGTGTCCCACCCCCTCTATTTTTTAAACTACGCTATATAAAATTCTAAAAAATATATATGTTATGCACATTAATAATCTCTATCAACGATTTTTGGTTTGATTAAATTATCTCCTATAGTTTTTGAGGTAGGTTGATTTAACTGTATTTTTTTAATAATAAATTGATAATGGTATTTTAATAATAAATTGACAATGGTACGGAACCCTGCGCACGCGAGTCCGACTCGCACTTGGCCGGTATTTTTAGCTTATATTTAAAAGAATGAATGGTTTGCAGGTTCCTGATAGGCGGTGGGATGTTATTCCAACACTTTGTTGCTGCGTACCTGAAGCTTCCACGAAACGTAGCAGTTGCGTGTCGAGGGGTCACTAATCGCGTCACCTTCAGTCGGCTACTCTGAGACTTGTGAATAGTGAACTTCACGAAGAGATATGACGGACTCTCATGCTTCAACACCCCAAAAAGAAGACAGGCTAAATGGAGCTTTCGACGATGTTGCATTTTAAAGAGATTGTGTTTATTTAATAAAGGGGTAACATGGGCCCTTACCGGAATATTAAAACTAAAGCGCGCACAGGCATTCTGAACACGCTGAATGAGTTTTTTAGTCTTAGCAAGGAGACGTGGGCCTACAACCGCGTCCATGTAATTGAGTCGTGATAAAACTAGAGATTCTACTAATTGTATGCGTAATGTTTCACTTAAAAATTGTCTAATTTCATATAGAACTTTCAATTTATAAAAGCAACTTCTGACAGTATTAGCAATGTGTTTTTCATAGCAAAGGCCAGGATCCATCAAAAGGCCCAGGTTTAATGCCTCATACACCCTCTCTATAGGTCTGTCCATAACTATGACATCACTTGTGATATTAATGTTAGACAGCTAATGCTTACTGCCAAATACAATATATTTAGTCTTGTCAGGGTTAAGCAAAAGGCAATTTTCAGATGCCCAGGCAGCAATTCTGGCAAGATCCATGTTTAGCTTTACTATGGCACTATCAATGTCGGCAGGCTTGCATGAAATGTACATCTGTATGTCGTCAGCATAAATGTGGTAGTTGCAGTGTGTGATGTGTAACCCTATATCAGCACAGTATAAAATGAAGAGGATCGGGCCGATAATTGAACCCTGAGGGACTCCTCTGGCGATGCCTGCTTTCTCCGAAGCTAGGGCAGCACCATCACCTCGGCTTATTTTAACATATTGGTAGCGATTAGTGAGATAGCTGTCAAACCATTTCAGAGTATTACTATCAAATCCATAATAATTCAGCTTTGATAACAGAAGATTTATATTAAGACCATCAAAAGCGCGGGAAAAATCAAGAAGAACCAGTACTGTGCACTTCCCTTTATCCTGCGCACATAGTATGTTGTCAGAAACATCAAGCAATGCCGTCACTGTGCTCCTCCCCTTTCTGAAACCTGATTGTACATCCGGCAGAATACTATTTGACTCAAGATAATGAGTGAGCTGGGATCCCACAGCTTTCTCTAGTATTTTTGAGACACAGGGTAAAATACTTATAGGCCGAAGGTCCTTCAACTCGGATGGGTTGGTTGTTTTAGGCAGCGGGTTCACAATTGCTAGTTTCCAAGCATCGGGAAATGTTGATGTAAGAATAGATGTATTAACCATATTTGTGATAATGTCTATAGTGTAAGGCAGTGTCAATAAAACGAGGTTCAAATTAATTCCGTCAAAGTCTTCAGCATTCGATTTTAAGTTTTTTATTATTTTTATTATTTGATCAGAGCTTATTGGAGAAATTTTAAAAAGGGCAGTGC
>JALPQI010030641.1:0-29560 GCA_025490895.1 Thaumatotibia leucotreta | reverse complement strand
ACGGCTGGGCCGATTATGTTCGAAATAGTTTTATTTTAAAGTAGGTACTTTATAATATAAGCCCAGTATTCATGATTTGTTTCATATTTATTGGACATTAGAGTAAAGTAAAAGTTAGAGGAGGGGAACACATTTTTTTTCTTCTGAGGCGATTATCTCCGAAAATATTGACTTTAGAAAAAAAAGTTTCTTTTAAGACCCTTATTTTTTTAAGAGACCTATTGTCATGATACCCCACACTATAGGATTCCAGCAAAGAAAAAATATCACCACTTCACCAATTGGGGAGATACCCGAAAAACATTTTTTTTTCTAATTTTTATTGTACCCCTTTGTTGGCATGATTTGTATACATGTACCAAATTGCACATTTCTAGTATTAACGGCCACTGAGCTATGCTTGCGGACAGGCGGACATGGCGAAACTATAAGGGTTCCGTTTTTGCCATTTTGGCTACTGAACCCTAAAAAAAGAGAAATATGTATAAGTATTATTATTTAGTATCCAAAAATACGATTATAAGGAACCTCGTTTTGCGAGGATATTGATACATACAATACTGTATCTAGATTTTTCAATATAAATTTTCATGCCACCTAATTAGATTTATAATAATAGATACGAAGTTGACCATATTGCATTATAATTTTTATGTAATATACTTTTTCTACTCCGGCACTTTTATCTGTCATTTATATAGTCCCGCCAACAAATATAAAAGCAGGACTTACGCAATTTCAGAAAAGTCTATATACTCTATTCTTCAAAAACACCCTAGGCTTATAAAGTCGCTAAAATGCAACTGCTAGCAGAGATACCTACTCAATTTACAACAAATGGCAAACCTGACAACTTAACAAACAACTGGATTCATATTGTCTGAAATAATAATGTATCTAAAATAATTGCTACCAACGTAAGGGAAAAAACGCAAGTGTTTTAGAATCGTCACTGGCAGGCAGTAACTGACAGTTTAAAAAAAAACGTTACCGTGTCTATTGCATTGCGTCATTTGTTTTTTCACTATATTTTCAGTTTGTGCGGCAATCTTTAAATTTATTTAAAATTCTTTTTTTGGACTGTGAAGTGAAGAAAATAAATTAAATAATATGTGTTGTTGTTGTAAATAATATGAATAACCTATTGGCATATTTTAAAAGCCTCATAGAATTATTCAAACCGTCTTCACTTTTTGGGTTGAATATTCAAAACTCAAGGCAACTCTCAACATATACCACCGAACAGACATATCTAAATACGCCAAGTTGCTGGCTTTATTGAAAAGAAAGTCAGAAAGTTTTAAGGCGAAAAAAAAAAGCGAAAACTTTTTTACCCGATGAATTAAAAAAATCATTGAGCAATCATCTGATCGGAATCATCTGTTCAACAAGGTAAATATATACCTAGTTAAATATTTGTTGTTTTATTAATGCACTAGTATATTCGGTTAATTATGTTATTTAGGTATTCTGTGTATGCAAATATTGTATTTAATTACATTGTAAGGATTTTTAACACCTAGATTCCTATTTCTTGTTACAGGTGGCTGTAATTTTTAGAATAATGGGGGCTTGTCGCCGGCAAGAGTTACACGATTTAAAAAATAACAATATTTTTGATGCCCAGGAAACGCTAGTGGTTCATATAATGAACACCAAGAACCGGATTGATCGCACTTTTACAATAACAGGGAAATATTACCATATCTGCAAAAAGTACATGATTCTTCGCCCAGATAACTGCAATACTTTGAACTTTTTTGTGCGTTATGCTGACGGGAAATGTTTTGCTTAAAATATAGGTATAAACACCTTCGGCCACTTAGGCAAAAATGTTGCATCTTATCTTGGTCTCCAAAACCCAGAGCTCTACACAGGGCACTGTTTCAGAAGAACATCTGCAACTATATTGGTAGATGCTGGTGGTGATGTGACAGCTTTGAAACGGTATGGCGGATGGAAGTCCACAGCGGTGGCAGAAACATATACACTAATGAATTCCATAGAAGAAACTAGACCACTGAAGACACAATCAACTTACATACCGGACCAACAATGCTCCCCAACTTTTACTCCGGAACCAGATCACATCAACACAACCAGCACTAAATATCTCTCAAACCACACCTCTAACTATATCTCAAATAATAGAACAGAATTCTGACATACATGTAAATAATAACTCAATCACGTCCACCATTCCCAATATAAATATTTCCAACAACACTATTCAAAATTTACATCTCCATTTCTATAAATGAATTAAACGTATAATAATTAAAGTATATTTTCATATAACAAACTGTGTTTTATTTGTGATTAATATAATCCTTAGTCGTAGAAAAAGTAATGTATGCAACGTTGTTTAACCGAGTCAAAAAATACTCGTGGCGTCTTTATTAACAATTTTCGGCTTCGCCTCAAATTGTTACTTACGCCACTCGCCTTTTTTGACCTCTCTTAAACAACTGTTGCATAAAATACTATTATAAGTGCTCTAATTTATCTACTAAGCTTTGATATCCTTTCTTGGTCCAGCTAAATATACCTACATACCTATATGTATAATTAAAAAAAACTTGTCTGAAAATGAATAAAAAAAATGTTCTTCTTATTCCTTAGACGACTCTTTTAATATCATGTTAATCATAAAAAAGTGAACAAAAGTTACCTCCTCAATCAAAAATCGTAAAACAACTCCTAGATTGAGGTACAGGGTGTCCGGTGGCAGATTTCTGTTTTCAAAGTCAATTATAAAATTAAAACAAAAACTTTGGTTTTGATATTTGGCGGGAATACATTACTGAATATTGCGGATTTTGTTTTCAATATGTCTCAATGGTCAGAACACTACCGTTCTTATGCAATTGAAGCGTTTTTTAAAGCTAATGATTCGTTAGTTATTGCACGCCGACAATTTTGTTTACATATCAATATTCGTCGTATAAGTAACGGCCGAGTGTAAATTTGATTCGATCATGGGTGCAAAAGTTTCGAAAAACTTCTTCAGCACAAAACATCCCGAGATCAGGCCCAAACCGGCACACAAGGACGCCAGAAAACATCTCGAGTATTCAACGGAGTTTGCAAGAAATGGCCGTATTTTTTTGAAAATTCAAGGGGTCAGGCAGTTAATGTGAATAGTGACAACTATAGACAGATGATAGTGGATTACTTTTTGCCTAATTTGCAAGAACATCCATCTTATTCGTCACACACGTGGTTTCAGCAGGATGGTGCTACACCCCACATGGCCTCAGTGTCAATGAATGTTCTTCGCGAGTATTTCCCTAGAAAATTAATAAGCCGCTTTGGAGACATCCCGTGGCCGCCAAGATCGCCTGATTTGACCCCTATTGATTTTTTCCTATGGGGGTATCTCAAAGGCAGAGTTTATAATAATAACCCACGGTCAGTAGGTGATTTAAAAAAATATATAATTAATGAAATCAGCAACATTTCGCAGGATATGCTGCGGCGAGTGATACAAAACACGAGGCTCCGTTTCGAGGAGTGTGCCCGTGTAGAAGGACGACATTTAGACGATATTATTTTTAAATAACTAAATCCGCATTTGTTATCTATGTTTTGAGATATTAATAAAGTTTCTAGCTTAAGCCGTTATTTTTTTATTTTAAGTTAAAATTAGAAATCTGCCGTCGGACTCCCTGTACATTATTTGAAAAACAAAGAACAAAAATTTTAAAGTACTTAACTTATTCCGTTAGAATTGAAAGTATCCTCCGTTAAATGCTAAAATGCTAGCAGGATTATTTTTATTTACTCCACTATCACGAAGATGAGCAAATTCGTAAAAAATACTATGCAGGTCTCTTAAAACAAATACGATGTCTTTCTATTTACCAAAATATATTCATTTGCAAAAAATAGTCTGCGAATCAGTATAACTAGTTGCCGATTTCTAAGAATGAACATTAGACAGTTTAGAAATGAGACTTATGTACATGACGATAAGACTATCCAAAAAATGTAAAAAATTGTGAGTCTTATCCTCATATTAATAAGGATTAATAACTGTCAAAAGTTAATAATATAAGCATAAAAGTAGGCAATTATAATCTGCGAAACGTAGCCATAAAATATTAATCTGCGAATCGTTGGTCCGACAAACATTAGGTCAGACAAAGATAAGTCGATAAAATAATTGGAAACTGTAATCCATTCAATGTTCACCAGTTAGACTTTATAAGTTTAATATTGTAATTATTTTGTAAATAGTAAGTCGCTATGGTTGAGATACATTCACATTTAACAATAACCTAGAGCGAGATAAATGGATAACGTGCTCATCTCAGATGACAAGGCTTTTGTGACTGTACTTTAAATGTAGTCTAGTTTTAAGTATGTATAGTGTAGTTTAGTAAATTTTTGCGATGCCCTTGCAGGGTTCATGTGTTCTACTCCCAACCTTATGTACCATGATTGAAATGAAATAGGTAGGGATTGATACTCGTATCAAGCATTATTCGAAGTTTATCTTCAATATATTAAATAAGTAGGTATTCAATAGTCAACGCAAACTGTGCATGGTCATATTAATCCCGTGTCTACCATCTTATCCTTTAGGAAATAAAATAAATGAGTTCAGTAATTGATGTGATGGTGAACATTACATTGCACACATATTTTGAAACAATCCTAACTAGTTATAGTTCGTACAAAAAAAGCTTCTAAAATTTACACTTTTCTTACACACTCGTTCTTATTTGTGCTTGTTTCGCAAAGTAATTAATGTATTTTATTTCCAGGTAACCAATTAACTTGCGACTGTCATTTGTCGTGGATCCACGTCCTACGAAACGAGACGAAGAGCGAGCCGCTCATAAGCGCGCTTGACGACGTGACCTGCGTGCCAAAATCCAGCGAAACCCAAGCAACCGAACGAACTCGCTTTAAAATAGAAGCAAGCGCTGAAGTGTCCCAACAACAAGAGGAACCTTACGAGGAAGCCAGCTCAGCATACAATCTCGAAACCATTCCACCCCCTGCGGAACAAGTTAGAGTACTAGATATACCTATCAACGCTTTGACATGTGAACAAGAGTCGCAAGTGAAGAGACAAGACTCGTTAATGCTCTCCTCAAAAGACGAAGCCTACTGGCAACCGAGCTCAAGTTTGAAAATCCTTTCAAACTATTCATTATTGCTTACTCTAGTCATTATAAGTATTTACAATTAAATGCAAGCGAAACAAATTTGAGAATAAAAGTGGATTTAGACCAGACGAGCGAATGCTGATTCTATCCCCACTCTACGAAATTCGTTCGTTACACAGAACGTAATTCGTCGAAATTCGTTAATATCGTAGAGTGGGGGATAGAATAAGCATTCGCTCGTTTGGTCTAAGTCCACCTTAAAATGTTGCGCTTGTTTTGTAAAGACTTTTGTACGTTTGACGTTTCGTCTGTAGTCTGTAAGGAGGAAGACTGGTTACTTGTACTTGATTTTAAATTATTTTGTAGTGATAAATTTCGTGATGTTAATCGGAAATATGATAGAACTTATACCAAAGTTCGCCTGAACAAATTTTTCAAATACCTACAGGCTGTAACGTTAATAAAGGTATCCCGCTTAAGAGCCCATCCAGTATCGCATTCTAATTAAGAACAGTAAAGTTGTCTATTTTCTATGGAAGGTTGGCATAAGTAGTTGGACAACCGCCTGGCCCCATACAAAAACATGTGTAATTTTTTCTGTTTTTTTTTTCTTAATCACTATACGATACTGAATACGTAGGCCCTTAAACATATCACCGCTATTTTTGTTAGATATCTTGTACATACAATTGCAATCTTATTGACAAGAATTAATTTGCAAATTGAATGTGAATATGAAATGTATTGCACGTTATAACTTATTTCTCACTTTTATATATTGTGTTGAACAAGTTCCTTCGTAAATGAGGGTTTTCTGAAATGACGTTCACCAGGGCGGCAGCACTGAGGCGTCAGGTCCAGAAACTTGTCTAAATCCTCAGAGAGCCTATAGTTTCGTGTTCAAATATTTTGTATGAGTTAATAAAATTAAAAAAATAGTTAGTTAGTTTTTCTTTGGGGCTAGATAATTGTGTTTCTTAGAGGGACCTTACGGCTAAGTGGCGCCAACTAGTGGCATACGTTTTCGAGAAAACCCTCATTATGAAAGCGTGATAGATTGATTCAGAGCTACATACATTAGGGCGGATTTTTATTTTGTTGTAGTTCTTTAAAAATTTACAAATTTGGACTTTTTTAATTTTTTTTCTACTCAAAATCACGAGTTCTTTCGATCCTGATAGAAATAAAAAAGTGTCGCAAAAAACAATTCCATTGAGTTACTATTTTTCATACACTTTCTTCGACCGTAACTCAGTGGAAGACAAAAAAATTTATGGAATTCTCGGGACACTTTTTGCTCTAGCTTCTAGCTCTTTCGATTCTCATTAGCAGAGAATCGAAAGAGCTCGCGATTCTAAGTAGAAAAATATGAAAATATTCAAATTTGGAATATTTTAGAAAACTGCAACAAAATAAATATCCGCCCATTAAAGTTATAGCTGAAACTTCTACTAAATCTATTATCTCACAGTAAAGCAGGCTTCTACACTCGCGGTCAATGAATACGGGTCAGGTGGATTTTTTCATAGAAAACACTGGAAACATGCAGATTAATACCAATATTTATAATACAAGTGGAACCGTTTTTAACATCCGATTGTATTGGAATTTCCCTAAAGTTTTCACCCGATCCGAAAAACACGGAACTTTATCTTCAGATGACTCCATAGATATAATAAAAATAGCAACTCATGATTTAAAAACTCGATTTACCATACATTTTAGGTGTTTTTTTTAAACGGTCTACATTTTTGTCTATACAAACCGACGTAACGACAATTTTAAAGTTTTTTTGGGTTTATTTATAAATTTAGGAAAATTCCAATACAGTCTGATTTAAAAATAGATTTTACCTACACTATAAATATTTTTAATAAATATTTAAAATCTCCATGTTTGCATTATTTTCTATGAAAAAGCACACCTGACCCGTTTTCATTGCCGGAGTGTGTATTTGCTGTTGTAAATTGAATAATAAAAATTTTCCAAGTGTATTTTTACCTTTTCTAACGAAAGATATAAACAATATTTTTTTTAATATGTGATCATAAAAGTAGTATAATAATATAAGTCATAATAATATAGAAATTAATTCAGTGAGTCTTACTGCGCAACGGTAGCACGATGAGTATTTCTAGCACGACATAAATGTGTAATTCGGTGTTTACGAGTGCATAGAGGTCACTAAGTGCTTTCATTGCACTTTTTATTAAGAACTTTAATTTCGATGATGAACATTTTAGCACAAATGATATAGCACAATAAAATACCTAGTATTTAAATAAACTTACTACGTGGAAATATTCGAAGATACTATAAGAAATGACGGTCTTTCGGTTCGCTTGTTTTAAAATGTTAACTGTTCAATTCTAATCATTTTGGAATAACTTTGTTGGTAGAAATGTAGGTATCCTTTGTTTATTCAGATAATATTTTATTTTTCGTTTATGTATCCTATTGGAAATTTAATATTTCTTGAAATTTTATTTTATATTTCGTATTTGCCATCCAAATAAATAAAAAATAACTCGGTAGGTGCCGTCAAGTCTTCACCTAAAAATTTTCGCCTTGTTTTTAGGCAAATTGCAGCATAACAAATGTTTTACTTTTATTGTTTGGAACCTAAATACCCTAAACAAAAGGCGGAAACTTCAAAGTTTTACACATGGTTAAGATAAGTAGTCACAAAGACAATTTTATAACAATCTACACCATACCTTTTAACTTCTACCTATCACTTGTGTATCTCTTTGTAGTGCATCCATACTCATTTAATTATAAGGTTACATAAGTACTGAATTATTTAGGAGACTAATGATTTGTAAATAATTATATTTCATGGAGTTGGAGTTAAAGTCAAACACATATGTCGTATTTATAAAATAAAAATCTACAAGAAATCATCTTTTTATTAATTCATCTTATCTTACAACGGTTCAAACCAGAGGCACAAGAATAAAAATCATTAACATGCCGTGGTGCAATTTTGTAACTTCTTTATTTATATTAGGAGCCCGTATTGTCTTACTGTTGAGCAAAGACTTCCCCCGTTATTACCAGTATTCTCGGTTTTATGCAGTGTCTGATGGCTATGCCTTCAGAAACAAGTCAAGCTCATTAGATAATGGTCTCAATATTTTAAAGTTTTGAAAACATCAAAAGTTTCGATCTACCCTAATCGTTAACCCTTTACTCCTTTCCTTTGCTTTTCTACTATTTCATAGCATTTTTGTTGAAGCATTATCGTGTAAAGAACATCTGTATTTTATTGTAACAATCACAAATCTACAACACCAGCGATATCTGATCTCGATATAAGGAAAGCTCAGAGTAAACTCTCCTTCAAGCACATGCTTCGCAAGCATCTGTTGTCAAAGTTGCGTGACTGATAATCTTTTTGGTATTTCATTGTGGGTACACTTGTATGTAGGTATATATGTACGTGTATGTATGTGTATCGTATAAAGTATATCGCTCCTCCTGTAAAAAACTGTCATAACACAAAAAAATGCAAAAATTAACTAATGATACAAGATAAATCCATTTTTTTGTTGGATTTATCTTGTATCATTAGTTAATTTTTGCATTTTTTTGTGTTATGACCGTTTTTTACAGGAGGAGCGATATGTGTAAGTCTATTAAGTATCTGAATTATTAGACTGCAATAGTTGTGACTTCATTTTACAATTTTCTAGCCTGCACCTATCAAACCTCTCTTTTTGGCCCAGTGGTTGACTGGTAGAGAATGCCGCTGAGCATTAAGTCCGCCATTTGTACTTTAATTTTGTGCAATAAAGTTTAAATAAATAAATAAATAAGTGCTGAGAATGATAGTGCGTGTGGGCTGCGTTCTACACCCGTAGCGCTGTCGTAGCAGTCAACTAGGATTTTCCGCTTTATAGCCGAAATTGTTTCATATAGACAATGGATAGACTATCTACCTAGCATCAGGGTTATTGTCAGCAGGAAAAACAAAAGTTGTCCACTCGGTGGTCAAAGGTTAACAGCTTTTATAAATCTATGTTACGATTTGATTGCATAGAGCTAAAGACCAGCTATGCTATTCTCTTATTGACACATTCGACGCTGCGTTCGTCAACGAGCTCGATGTCGAGACAGCCTTGTCTAAAATCCTAACTGTTTGATTTGACATTAGGAATCGAGGCTGTGAGCGAGGTTGTGGGCGAGTTCGTCGCTGTTTTTCGTTAGAGAATACGAAGTTCATACATTAAACGTCAAACTCTCGACGCAATGTAGTTCCAGCTCACGCCGCATTCGTCGTCGAGCACTAGTGTCGCTTAAAGTACATTAGTGAATACCATTTTTAGGCACGACGCTGTCGCAGCGCTGACACAGCGCTGATAGCAAGGCGGTTTCCTTAGTGAATAACACTGCCGGGAACCTAGTTGTACCGTCAATTGTTTTATCCCAAAATTAGTACAGGAATTCCTTAACTTTAGGTATGTTCACCGAAAAGACGATAATCTAAATCTGACAATGACCCATCAACATACTGGGTCGCGTTTTATAAATATAAATTTACAATTTTGCTGTTTGCCTCTCTTTCTAGCCAATATGTGCGTGTGTTAGAGAGGCAAACAGCGAAATTGTAAAATGTTACTTTATAAAACGCGACCCTGGTAGTCAAATGTGAGTCAGAGACGATAATTGTATGTCATGAGCTGTTTGTATAATTGTCATGCCGTATTTGCATCACAAACTAGTGCGAAACAGTCAGTCACTGTTCTCAAGACACAGTGTCTAATGTAGGTAATGATAATGTCATGCCGTATTTGCATCACAAACTAGTGCGAAACAGTCAGTCACTGTTCTCAAGACACAGTGTCTAATGTAGGTAATGATACTACAGTGTGTTACTATAATACTGGATTTTATTGAAACCGGAGATGCGATGCACATTTTTAGCCAAACCGAGTTTAATTTTTTTTTTTTAAGTATTTAACTTTCTAAGAAAAAAAAAGAGAAGCAATGTACTTCAAAATTAATCGATTATTTGCACTTGACAATGACAGATCGCAGTCACTCACAACGTTTTACAACTAAGCAGTAGGTACACGCGTTATATTGAATTGAGCGTTCGGAGGAGACAAATTTAATTATACGGTCAATTTAAATAATTGTCAAATGTTAATACTTGAAAACGATTCCTAGTAATGCGTATTATCACCTATTTTCGTAAAAACCTGGGTCATGGTAACACACTGTTTAATGAAACTATAACCATACTATTACCAAAAAGTAGGAAAAAGTGTAGAAACTTATTAGTGCAGAAAATTATCACCGACTTTCGAAAGTATTGCGTTTCAGCTGTGATGCTGAAATTTCTGAATACTGCTAGGGATACAGGTAGGAAGTAAGTGTATATGTTAGGTATGTATTACTAAAGAATATAATACCATTGATGTTTATGTTCCAATTTAAACAGCCAAACGAGACAGAATTAAATAACCTTAGAAAATGAATAATTTTAGCTAAACGAATGGTTGAATAATTTCACTAACGCCGTGTTTAGACGATAATTGACCCGAACAAAGATTTTTTCAAACGATCTACTGATTTAACAAAATGTCACCGGCGCATAGTGGCATCATACAAAGTATTAAGATAAAGATAAAGATAAAGATAATTTATTTGTAAGAAACATGAGTTGAGTACATAAAGGTGTTGTGCGAATAAAAAGTTCTTCATGTTTTGCCTCTCGGCGTACAAATTTTGTTTTCATGCATTAAACATAAAAATGTTCCATCATAAAGGTAATTTAATTATTCATGCAAGCATCTATCAATCTATATGTTAATATTCTTAAAAACTACTATCATTCACAAAGTCACTTATAGTATAATAACATTTTTCTAGTAATAATTTCGATAATCTTAATTTAAACACATTAATTGTAATTCCCTATTTGTTATAATTTAAATTAAATGTAACAACACTTCTCTTTCACTAACAATATAATCATATCGACGCTGGAAAGCAAACACGTAGTAACCAACACAAGGTCAAAAATTTTTTTATTGCACTTTCGGAATCTTCGATTTTTTCCGCGTCGATTGGTGCCATCCGCGTGCCGATATGATGAAAAACAAGGAAATTAGGAACTACAAATTTTCCCATTTTTCTTGAAATGTATTCTCCAAACACGTAGTAAGTAGCAAAAAAAACTCTGTTATTTAAATCAAAGCATTTACAGCACTTAAAACCGCCCGTTGTTCTGACGACGATGCTGGTTACTACGTGTTTGCCGCTCATAGATTTGAAAGTCTTGCAGTTACGCCATTTGGCAGGAAATAATATTTCGGCTAGCAGTATCAAATTAGAGAATCTTGTCTTTTACTGCATTTACAAGGATCACGTAAAGCTAGCTACTTAATAATTACTTCACTTTTGTAGGGTGTAGGGGCTTAGATTCGCGCGCCTTAAATCGTTTTAACGTGGCAGTCGCCGCTATTGTACATACGCTTGCGACGTCACTCAGTGCGGTCCGCGGAGCGAAAGTGAGTCGAAGTGGTTGGGAATTTTGAAACATTATAACGAGAATTTTGCCTAAAGTGATTACTGATTAAAATAAAAAAAATAAAACGGATAAACGCACGTATATTCATTAAATTTAACTTCATTCCGACGTTTCGAACACTTTATAGGGGTTCGTGGTCTGCGGGCGACTGACAATCGAGGAAATTTGATAGATCTACCTACATCAAAATAAGAATGATAAGTACAAAACTACCCACAAAGAATATACTAAACCACGTACATTTTAAGGGATGTAGATATTACAAATATTGAAAATGAAGCTAGTTACTCATTATACGTATTTTCAAAATGAAGACAAAAACAAAATAAATAATCTACGCCGGTTCTATCCCTACACCTCTGACCTGAGAAGAAATCCCTTCTTATTTATGATTGTATTGTTAGGAAGGTATCCCAATTTTAGGACCGGCAAGAAACTCAGCGGGGCACATCTATTAAAAAAACATTTGTAGGACTTCTTAAGATCCACATGCACTAAACCGGTACATACATATTATTTACATACATACGTATTTCTTATTTGTAAAAATTGCCTGTACTAAAAAGCTCAATACCGTCAAACCCATTAGCCTCACGGTCTGTGCGAGCCTGTCTGCTCCTTTATTAGATGAACTATAGGATCCCAAGCTGGTGATAAAGATAAGCTTGTTTCTATCCTATTAAAATTTGAATATTTCATTATCACAATAACCTCACGCAACATTCTAGGAATGGATTTCTTCTCCTTAGCGAGAACCAAAGTCTTACTGCAAATGTTTTTTGAAAAGATTTGTCCCCCTGAGTTTCTAGCCGGTCTCAAAATTGGGGTAGGTACCCAAGGTAGGAAGGTTCCTAACAATACAGTCATACAAAGGAAGGACAGAGGCGTAGGGATAGAACCAGCGTAGATTATTTATTTTGTTTCTTGTCTTCATTTTGAAAATACACGTAATGGTATTCTGTGTTTTCGTCGAAAATTGTATTGCCGAATTTCATTTCCCAACCAACTTTTCGCAGAAGAACTTTTTTTAGTTGCCAAAAGTTATTCGGCCGAATAACTTTTGGCAACTAATTATTTCGCAACCATTTCATTTCCCAACCCCATAGTTGGGAAATGAAATTCACTAACAAATGACACTTCTGCGAAAAGTTGGTTGGGAAGTGATTCTGCAATAAAATTTTCGGCGAAAAGGCAGAGAACCACTTGTAATGAACAACTAGCTTAAATTGCATTTTAGTACGTTGTACATCCACCACCCTTAAAATATAATATTGTCTGTGGTTAAGTATTTTTTTCTTTGTGGGTAGTTTTTGTACTTATCTTTCTTATTTTGTTTGTTCGAAACATCGAGATGAAGTTCAATTTAATTAATATACGAGAGTTTATCCGTTTCTATACTTTTGTTTCATGAGCAATCATCTCGGTAACCGAAGAAAATATTAAAGTGATTAATTTTATTAACAATGTTTAACTTTTAATTTTTTTTATTTGGACATAATAGTGTATAAGTAGGCTTTTCTTTTTTTAGTATAGGTATATTATACAAAGTTAACGTTGTGTTTATATTATAGTAATTAACTACATGATTATTAATGAAGATAACTGATACTGCAGATATAGACTAAGCAAAAGTAGTATAAAGATAGAATGACATACTTTTTTAGTCGTTTCTTCTGTTCAGCGGACTCCAGCGTGGACGTTTCTTTATTATTTAATAGGATCTCATTATGTTTTTTATATGTAGGAACCAAGTTCATATTGCGTTTATATTATTATAAATATTATAATAATTTATCTTCATGGTTATGAATAAATGATTGATACTTTAGATACAAGATAAACAACTAAAAAATGTTATCAGTCTCAAACGTGCTAGATAGTAGTACTTATAGATTTTTTAGTTGTTTATCTTGTTTAAACTGGGCTCAATTATGTTATACTTTACTAAAACTATACATTTTATAAAAGTCTAATTATGATTTTTCAAGATAAAGGTATACTTAAACGTTTCGTTTTTAATTTAATTATTTCATTTTTGATTACTACACTTCAAGTGGTTTGATTTTCATATTTAATTCCTTTAAGTCTCTTCTCATTTTTAACGAAACATTTGAAACGTCGTGTGTTTTGTTTCGCGATTCCATTAAAGTCACTTTAAAAGTCATCCTAAAAATGTTGGCAATACATTTAATGCATTTGAAAATACTTACAATACGAAAACAAATAGTGTTACAGCACTGGGCTCATTGAAATTATCTAAAGCATGTGGTTTAACACTTTATTACTGTTACTTTTAGTAAACTTAAAGTGGGTTACTGCGTTTTTGCTATCCACAATAACGATAGAAAAATGCTATTTCATACATTTGCTGACGTCGGTTACTACGTGTTTGCTAACTGTAAAAAAACAACCAAAACGTAGTAACCCACATAACTCCACTTGTAATAACTTATGGTGAAATTTATTTAAATGAAATTAAAGACAAAAAAAATGTGGATATTGTGTCCAATTTTTAATAAGATGTGTCCATAAATACGAAAGTTATGATTTTTTTTTCAAAACTCGTGAGGTTTTTCGGCTCTGGTGAACAATTTCATTTTTGTGGGTTACTACGTGTTTGCTTTTCGCCGTCGATATTTTCCTCCACACTACCAAACGATTACTTGAACACTTTACAACTCCTTTGTAATTCCATGATAACTTGCGTTATATTTGAAACTTTTGATGACAAAACAAATGTATTTTTTGAGAATAACCGAAACTATCGGAAGCTGATTTTCGAAGTTTGCTAATCACGTACAAATTATAATGGAGTTTCTGTACCCGAGGGAGAAAAGTTTCGCACACGTAACCCAACCACTTTCATTTAAGAGTATAACGACCAACAAGGAACTGCGGCCCTACCGTGAACTCCGAAGTTCGCAAATTTCGGGGATTTGTCTCTGTCACTCTAATGACGGCTTCGGTGGTGTGACAGAGACAAAATCCAGAAAATTTACGAACTTCGGAGTTCATGGTAGGCCAACTGAACTGTTGAGAAAGGCGACATTTTCTGTGGAAATTGAGTTGCGTAGATAGAGTTTATTTTGTTAGCATCAGGTTTTCACGTCTATTTTTACACGACTGCCAACAAAAGGAGAGTATATATGTGTTCAGCCCCTATGTATGTTTCATATTTTCTTTAAACGCGCAGATCTTCGTGACCACTTAACCGTTTTTAATAGTGTAAGGTGTCATTAGAATCCTCGTGACGTCGCGGGTAACATAGGATATGTGACGTCACGTTAAAGTCAATATGGCGGCCTAAAAATTCAATATTATCTAACCAAAAAAAAATGAAAAAGAAAGAAATCTACCGAGTTTGGTATCAAAATGAAGAGCTTCAAACCACGATTATGAATATGTATATAACTTATATATTTGTTACTTATTCTAGAAAAGCCAGATTCATTAAAATACAATTAAAGCGCAAAGAATAATATGTCATCTAAATGCTATGATTTGGGTATCAAATTAAAGCATTTTGTATGCAGATTGTAAATATATATACAAGTTATATGTTTAAGTATATGTTTGAAGAGAAAACTCGAAATGTTCTACATCGCACTATTGAAGTTTTTCTTCAATGTCTAAGCCGGGACAGGACTGTCACCGTTGACACATCTTCTCGAACGCTAAGTGTGTATGAAACAGATACATTGTATGTACGCGCTTGTGGTCAAGGGGTAAAACGCACGGCTGCTACGCTGCGGTCGTGGGTTCAGTCCCCGGCTCGTAACCGATGAGTTTTCAGATAAAACTTATATACGATATCGTTTGATATACAGTACCGTTCAAAAGTTTAAGTTCACTCCATGATTTCGATACAAAATAGACTTTCGGGCGATATTTTTTTTTCAGTGTTGATATTAAAATCTGAACAATTTCACACATTGGATCCGATAATAATTCATAGGCAAGTGCAGTTGTCATATTACGTTTGATGATGACATGACTACCAAAAGCTGCCACAGCTGCCTCAGTTGTCCCAACCGTTCGAAAGTAACGGTTATAAGAAAGTAGATTCGAAAGCAATTAATAAGAAGTCATAATTTTATTAGTTGGACACATGTGTCGACTTAAATGCTGGAAAAATGATAGCTCAAACAGTCGATTTCGTATCAAAATCGTGGTATGAACTAACATTTTGTCCAGTGCTGCACACAAAGTGCTTTACGGTGAAGGAAAACACCGTGAGGGAACTTGCATACCTAACAAGTATTGGGCCAGCGTTGCGGAGAATGACCAGAATACAATATCAAAAAGTAACGTACGATATGATTCTCAGATCAGAAGAATGTCCCTAAAATACAATCACAATAGCAATTGTGGTCAAACAAAATTGCTATACCTACGTGTTGTAACATGCGAATAAAATTTAAAATTTGAAATAATTATCTTAACATTAAATGTCTCGTATCGTGTACGAGATATTTAATGTGGGCCGGTTTCTGCGACCACATATAACATGGACGTCTAACGCCAGCTCAAAAATGCCCCCAAAACAAATTGTTCAATTGTGCCAAGATGGGTAGGACATAGCACTTTTCTTAACACCACGCATATTTCGGCACAACATCTTTGACCAACGTTTATAGAATATAGCCAATCAAAACTTTGATGGACCAATCACAACTATTTTTAAATGGCGGTTTAAGTTTTTATAGGTTGATATTGAAATTCATTACCGTGATGCATTGAAGAGGACCCCCTCAGACAATTGTCAACTAAAATTCAGGCCCGTTTTTGAAAGGCAATTTAGTATGGCGTGCGGCTTCCTTGTTTTATTTGTTCGTAGGCCGGTTTTTGTCATCCAAAATATGAGCCTACAGTTTTTGTTAAGTGTCAAATTAGTAATTACGAGTATGCACATGATAGGATTGATAGGTACAACAACGTCACTAGAAAACGAGCTTAGTCAGACATATGGTGCTGGAGAGGAACACTAAACGGGGGGGCAAGGTTTTGACCGTACTGCCGTTGGCTTTTGATGAGATGAGGGTTAGACGGGTTTGGCCTTAACATTTGCGCAGGGAAGTTGGTATAAATGAAGGTAGGTTTGCCTGAAAACTTGAGTCTCACGCAGCTCACAGGCAAGCGCGCTGGGTGGCCCCACTCTACTCCAGGACTTCACCCCTACGCGGATCACGGCTTTCAGCCTCCGCATTTTCTCGAAATGATTTTTCGGGCCTGCAGCCCTGAGATTCGTTTTAATGCTACACTTTTCAATTGTATAGCGAAGGAGCGCTGGAATCTGGTAGCTTGGCCTTCGGCCTTGGAAGCCGGCGCCCCTTTAGGAGACAGTTCGGGCCTTCGGCCCTACGCGGAGCTCGGTTTACAGCCGTCGCAGGTTGTGGAAACGATCGTCGGGTCTACGGATCTCAGATTTGTTTTCATGTTACACTATTCCATCACGTAGTGTGGTAGCGCTGGGCTCTGGCTTCGATTGTTAAGGCTGTTAAGAAGGACGTTTGTACCGCTTGGGCTCGCTCGTCGGGCCTCCGATCATCGGGCTCGCGCTTGAAGCACCCCGATAGTTCAGTTCGCTTGCGCAAGAGGTCGCGATAGGTCGTGCGCATATTGAAATTTAAGTACCTACAAATACAATTGTTCGAACGTAAATAAGAACGTAAATAACTATTATTGGCTTTCGTGATGGCAAAGTGTGTGAAATGCAGTAAACTTGTGTCTAAAAAGAATTCTGGATTGCAGTGCAGTACGTGTCACAAATGGTGGCACGGTAGTTGTGTAGACATAACAAATGAACAGCTAATTGCGCTGGCTACCGCGGATGCCGTATGGAAGTGTCGTGGTTGTTCGGGTACGGCGAAACCCAAAAGGATCTCAATAATTCTTCCAGAACCCGAGGATGACGATAATACCAGCGTCGAAATGAACACACCTCTGCCGGGATACCACGTCACTGACCAACTTATCCAAGAAATGCGCATCCAAATCAGGAAAGTGCTGAAGGAGGAAATGCCGCGACAAATGCGAGATCTTTTACAAGAAGAAATTAAACACACAATGCAATTTTATTCGGACAAAATTGATGATTTTCAACAATATATGCAGAAAAACGAAGAAAAAACAAAGAGGGTAGAGAATGAAAACATGGACCTAAGAAATAAATACACAAATATGAAAAACAAAGTCGACTTACTAGAACAAAAGGTCCACGCAATGGAACAAAGCCAAATGGGAAACCACCTGGAAATATGTGGCATACAAAAAACTGAAGATGAAAACCTAAAGGAGATCGTCAGGAAAATCGCCGAGAAAATAAACCAGGACCCCAGTGATGTCATACAGACCTATAGGAAGATAAGTAAGGCACCTGCTGGCCAAATGAGGAATACTTCCACAGTGGTGGTATCGCTTCGCGAGGGTCGACGGGACCCGTGGCTCGAAGATTCCAAAACCATCACCATGACAGGGCGCGACATCGGGAGGCCGGAGGAGAACCGCATATATCTTCGCGAAGCGCTAACCGCTACTACCGCCTATCTTCTATGGAAAACCAAATCGGAACTAAAAGAATCCAACTTGTTCAAGTTTGTGTGGTGTAAAAAGGGCTGTGTATTGATAAAAAAGGACGAGCAAGGTAAAACACACCAAATTCGATCGGTGAGTGACATTGAATACTGGGCATCTGCAGTGAATAATCCCCGCTGATGCTTGTTTCTTTATTTTCCATTTTCTGGACAGTATATTTCATGTGACAATTCTTAATCGAACTCATAACGGATTCAGCATCTACTCTTAAAGAAAGTACCTACGATAGTTGGAACGAGTATATAAATGCTATTCCATTAGAACACAATCAGCTGATTACGTTGCAAGTGAATATTAGATCTATGTTATTGAACTTTTCCCATTTAGAATACATAATTACTCATAGCAACCGCGAAATCGACATTATAGTATTAACGGAAGTAAACATAAGGGAAACCTGTACACCTCTTTTTAATTTAACTAATTACAATATGTACACTAATCTGCGAAAATACCGCAAAGGTGGCGGAGTGATAATATACGTACGCAAAACCATCCCATTTACCGTAATTCCTAATACAACACTGCATTTTGAATCTCTGTGCGGGTATATAGAAGTGAATAAAAAAGAAAAAGTTAGCTTATGTGCAGTTTACCGGCCTCCAGACCAATGCAGAACTAGTTTCATTGAAGAGCTATATTTAACGCTTAAAAAGATCTCAATTGCCGACAAAAACAAATTATTATTCCTAGGCGATATAAATATCGACTTAAATAAATATTCAAACACTAGAACTACGTACTTAAATAAGCTCTCGGAATTAGGACTAGAATGTGGCATAAATCAATTTACACGAGTGGAAAAGAAGGGAAATACCATCTCACAATCATGTATAGATCATATTTTCACTCGTGCAGTTCATTGCCCCTCGGTATATACGGGTGTTATTAACGTAGCCATAGCCGACCATTACATAACAGGCTGTGCGCTCGCGACGGCCGCCGTTCCGCGAGTGCCCGCCGCGCTCATCTCTGTGCTAGATAATGACAAGGTCGATAACGCTTTGCAGCAGGTCGAATGGGATGAGGCGCTTGCGTATGATTGTCCAAATAGAATATATAACTTTATTAAGGAAAAAATATGTGATGTATACGATAAATGTAAACGAACGATAGAGTGTAAAAATAAATCAAGAAAAAGATGTAAATGGGTAAATAATAAAATCATTAACATGTGTATACAAAGAGATAAGTTGTACAAAATATGGAAAAAGGCACCAAATAACTTAGAAAATAGAATTTTATATAATAAATACAGAAATAAAACAAATAAGTATATTAACAGAGTTAAAAACGCATATATAAAAAAAGAAATTAGTATTAATTTCAAAAATTCGAAGAGAATATGGAGTATAGTTAATGAATTATGTGGAAAACTAAGTAACTCAATTGATGATATTATTTTAAAACATTTTAAAATGCAAGAAAAGGATATTTGCAATAACTTTGGGCAAGAATTCAAAAATAACGTCAACAACCTTTCCATATCTTGTAAAACAGACATACTGGACCACTCTGAGTTTGCCGGGTGCCCCGGTGTTGCGATGAGGATTAAAAAAGCCGAACATAATGACGTTTTCAAAATAATTAAAAGATTAAATGACCGTAAAAGCCCTGGTTACGATAACATTAGAGCTATAGATTTAAAAAAAAATATTACTAAACTTACCCCTCTAATTACTCATTTAATTAATACCTGCATTGCATCTTCCGGCTATCCCGACGATCTTAAAGTTGGAGTCATACGCCCTATTTATAAAAATGGTTCTCACAAAGAATATAATAACTATAGACCTATTACCATATTGTCCGCTATAAATAAATTGGTTGAAAGGTACATTGGTGATGAAATAAAAAAATTCCTCTCCCAAAATAATATAATTAATAAAAAACAATTTGGTTTCCAAAGAAATAAAAGTACCTCTCAGCTTCTTTGTAAATTTTGCAATGAAATCAACGAGCACATGCATGAAAAAAGGCATGTGCTCGTTGTTTTCATTGATTTCAGCAAAGCATTCGATATGCTTAATTACGAAACGCTGTATCTCAAACTGGAGCAGAACGGTATTCAGGGCCCTCTGGCAGAATTATTTAAAAACTATCACACAAATAGAAATACACGAGTAAAGATAAATAACACATATAGTGACGCGATAATAACAGAAAAAGGAACAGCACAAGGTTCGATAATGGGTCCAACCGAATACTTATTATATGTAAATGACATGTGTAATATAATTAAGGAGGGCTCCATCTACCAGTTCGCGGACGATACATGCATCATTACAGCTGATCGAGACATTGCAAAGGCAGAGCGCGCAATGCAAGTTAACTTCGATACCCTTTGCAAGTGGGCGCATGATGTCGGTCTTATCATAAACGCACAAAAAACTAAAATGATGCATATTTGTTCAGCTCACAATACCACGGGTCGCGACGTTGCTGTGGTTGCCCATCAACATAGTTGCCTGCACCAGAACAACGCCTCGATCTGTGACTGTGAAAAGATAGAAGTGGTCAATCAACATATGTATTTAGGACTGATAATAGATCATAGACTCAACTGGGGCCCGCACGTTGATTACGTATGTGATAAATTACGGGCCATTCTGTGCAAACTATCTATATTAAAACACAAATTACCGTACGGAACCTTACGTTTACTATATCTAGCCCTCGCTGACTCTGTGATCGGTTATGCACTTAGCACCTATGGCAGAACATATAAAATCTATATAGAAAAAATATATAAACTGCAAATAAGAATCCTTAAGAAAATCGTACCTCCACATGTTAAAAAGAAGTACGAATCTAACTATGCCCAACTATTTAAACATTGTAAATTACTCCCTATTCAAAATAAAACAAAAGTAGATATTTTATTAGCAGAATACCATAATCGGACAACTCTTACGCTAAAAAAAAGATGTACAAACTTAAGGAAATTACCCAATCAAAAATTGTATTGTATCCCGAAATGTAAAAATACCTATGGCGCCAGAATTCATTCACACCTGTTACCTAACATCATTAACGCATTACCCAAAGAGGTACAAAACGGTTACGTCACTGATAACTTAAACTATACAAAGCAAATTAAAAGACAAATTAAAAGTCATTTTTTGAAGTCTAGTGACCATAGTTACATTTTATAGCGGGTATTGTGCGGTCGACGACAGGGATATGCTGAGCTGCTCACCAAATACTGACGGCGACCGTACTCTCACTCGCGTATTTCTATTTATTCACGAGTTGTAATAAGCACCAAGTAAAATTATTTCGAACTCCCCATTGGCACACAAACCTCTTCAAGGTTTTAGCCAACGATGGGTCTTGTAATTTGATCATGTAATGTGTTTGTATTATTCAATAAAAAAAAAAAAAAAAAAAAAAGTTACGCTCCAGGCCTTCGGCCCTTCTTCGGCCTTGCTTTAAATATCTTCCAAGTGACACTTGGGCCCTCTAAGTAAAAGTCTGTGCCTCTGGCTCCGGTGGTCCGGGCCGGAGGCTCGGCTTTTGGCCTCGCAAACCAGCGCCTCTCTGAAGAACGATTCGGGCCTTCGGCCCTACGCGGAGTACGTCCTACGGCCTTTGCAGGTTGTCGAAAATATCGTCGGATCCATTTAACGTTACACTATTCCATCGGCTGACGTGGTAGAGCTGGGCTTTGGCGGCTCGGTCTTCAGCCTTGCGAACTGGCGCGCCTCTGAGTGCCGCTGCCGCTTTTGGCCGTACGCGTTGGCCGTGTCTCTACGCGGAGCTCGGCTTTAAGTCTCCGTTGGAGTTCGAAGCGAACCGTTGCACGTTGGTCCCTCCGGTTAGATTATTAAATCAATTAAGAGGGACCGTTGTACCATGTGGGCTCGCTCGTCGTGCCTTGGAGCCTACGCGGATGTGGGTTTTTTATTAGAAGCTAGAGTATTTGAAGAAACATGTTCAATTTTCTCGCAGCTCGGCCTTCGGCCGCGCTTTGAATTTGCAAACGACATGCTTGGGCCCTCGAAGTGAAGGTCCTGGCCT
The DNA here is from genome assembly GCA_025490895.1 of Thaumatotibia leucotreta. Classification (NCBI taxonomy): domain Eukaryota; kingdom Metazoa; phylum Arthropoda; class Insecta; order Lepidoptera; family Tortricidae; genus Thaumatotibia; species Thaumatotibia leucotreta. The sequence continues at coordinate 7,291 of JALPQI010030641.1, read as the reverse complement.
CCGCGAGCTCAGTTTTCGGCCTCCCACCCTAATGCTCGCTCTTTGGACTCGCTCAACATAGATTTACACTGATTCCTGTAATGTTCCAGCCCTCACGTGGCGTGCCCTTCGGCTTCGCCCAAAATTAGCGGGATGGGAACTCCTCGGGCCCCCAGAGCGAAGCTTCAGCACTCTGTGAAATCAGTTTTTGAAATTCTATCCAACTTTAAGGATTCTCCAGATTCACTACTATAATTATATAAAACGAGCGCATCTCGCCATCAAACGTTGCAGTTCGGCGAGAATATAATGTTTAGTTGTTAAGTTAAAAATATCAATCTATAAATAAATAAAAAAAAAAAAAAAAACTAAAAGGTTTCAAAAAACCTTTTAGTGAATTTGGAGATTCCTTAAAGTTGGAAAGAATTTCAATAACCAACTTCGCAGAGGGCTGAAGCTTCGGTCTGGGGGCCCGAGGAGTTCCCATCCCGCTAATTTTGGGCGAAGCCGAAAGGCACGCCACATGAAGAACTAATGTAAATCTATGTTGAGCGAGTCCAAAGGGCGAGTTTCAGGGTAGGAGGCCGAAAACTGAGCTCGCGGAGGCCCGGACCTTCACTTCGAGGGCCCAAGCATGTCGCTTGCAAATTTAAAGAGAGGCCGAAGGCCGAGCTGCGGGAAAATTGAAGTACCATGCTTCTTCAAATACCCCGGCATCTAAAAAACCGACATCCGCGTAGGCCCCAAAGCACGACGAGCGAGCCCGCACTGTACAACCGTCTCTCTTAACTGATTTAATAATCGAACCGGAGGGCCCAAAGTGCAACGGTTCGATTCAACGCGCCACACTGCGACGCGACGCGCTTTTGGCCGTTGGCTCTACGCGCAGCCGAGCTCCGCGTAGAGTCAACGGCCAAAAGCGGCACCCAGAGGCGCGCGAGTTCGCGAGGTGGAAGGCCGAGCTGCCAAAGCCCAGGACTACCACGTCAGCCGACGGAATAGTGTAACGTTAAAATTGATCCGACGGTTGTTTCAACAACCTGCAAAGGCCGTAGAACGTACTCCGCGTAGGGCCGAAGGCCCGAATCGTTCCTCAAAGAGGCGCTGGTATGCGAGGCCGAAAGCCGAGCCCCCGGCCAGGACCACCGGAGCCAGAGGCACAGACTTTAACTTAGAGGGCCCAAGTGTCACTTGGAAATTTAAAGCAAGGCCGAAGAAGGGACGAAGTACTGTAGCGTAACTATCGGGATGCTTCAAGCGCGAGCCCGATGGTCGGAGGCCCGACGAGCGAGCCCAAGCGGTACAACCGTCCTTCTTAACTGGCTTAACATTCGAAGCTAGAGCCTAGCGCTACCACACAACGTGATGGAATAGTGTAACATGAAAACGAATCGGAGATCCGTAGACCCGACGATCGTTTCCACAACCTGCGAAGGCTGTAAACTGACCTCCGCGTAGGACCGAAGGCCAGAGCCCAGCGCTCCTTCGCTATACAATGGAAAAGTGTAGCATTAAATCGAATCTCACGGCCGTAGGCCCGAAAAATTGTTTCGAGAAAATACGGAGGCTGAAAGCCGTGATCCTCATAGGGCCGAAGGTCTGGAGCGCGGCCACCCGGCGCGCTTGCCTGCGAGCTGCGTGAGATTCAAATTTCCAGGCAAACCCACCTTCATTCATTCATACCAACTCCCCTGCGCAAATGTTAAGGCCAAACCCGACCCTGATCTGATCAAATGGCCAACGGCAAAACGGTCTAAACCTTGCCCGCCCCCCTTTAGTGCTCCTCTGTAGCACCCTTAGAATATATCTAGCACCATATGTCTGACTAAGTTCATTTTCTAGTGACGTTGTTGTACCTATCATGTGCCTAATTACTAATTTGACATTTAACAAACTTAACTTTTTTACGCAGATATGTAAAAGTTCCCTCACGATGTTTTCCTTCACCGTAAAGCACTTTGTGTACAGTACTAGACAAAATGTTCTTTGCAGATGTATGCAAGTTCCCTCACGATGTTTTCCTTCACCGTAAAGCATGCAAGTTCGCACCACGATTTTGATACGAAATCGACTGTTTGGGCTATCATTTTTCCAGCATTTAAGTCGACACTTGTTTCCAACTAATATAATTATGAGCTATTTCTTATTAATTAACCGTTACTTTCGAACAGTTCGGACTACTGAGGCAGCTGTGGCAGCTTTTGGTTGTCATGTCATCATCAAAATATGACAACTTCACTTGCCTATGAATTGTTATCGGATTCAATGTATAACATTGTAAAGATTCTATGGGAAATTAATATTAACTCCTCTTGAAATTTTACTGTTAACACAAAAAAAAAAAATCGCCCGAAAGTCTCAACTTAAACTTTTGTCCGGTACTGTATATCAAACGATATAATATATCGTATATAAGTTCTATTTGAAAAACTCATCGGTTACGAGCCGGGGATTGAACCCACGACCGCTGCGTAGCAGCCGTGCATTTTACCCCTTGACCACAAGCGCGTACATACAATGTATCTGTTTCATACACACTTCAAGAAGATGTGTCAACGGTGACAGTCCTGTCACGTCTTAGGCTTCGAAGAAAAACTTCAATAGTGCGATGTAGAATATTTCGAGTTTTCTCTTCGAAATATACTTAAACATATAACTTGTATATTATATTTACAATCTGCATACAAAATGCTTTAATTTGATACCCAAATCATAGCATTTAGATGACATATTATCTTTGCGCTTTAATTGTATTTTAATGAATCTGGTTTTTCTAGAATAAGTAACAAACATATAAGTTATATACATATTCGTAATCGTTGTTTGAAGCTCTTCATTTTGATACCAAACTCGATAGGTTTCTTTCATATTAATTTTTTTTGGTTAAATAATATTGAATTTTTTGGCCGCCATATTGTTTTTAACGTGACGTCACATATCCTATGTTACCCGCGACGTCACGACGATTCTAATGATACCTTACACTATTAAAAATGGTTAAGTGGTCGCGAAGATCTGCGCGTTTAAAGAAAATATGAAACATACATAGGGACTGAACACATATACTCTCCTTTTGGCAGTCGTGTAAAAATAGGTAATCGTTAACGAGGGATGAATTGAGAAAAATCTCGATAAGTAAATTTATTTTTAGAAAGGAAGTTTTTCTTTGTCTTCAAACTTCGTCACATATCATAATATATGTTTCACGAAAGGGACAGGACATAACCATGAAATAGAATTTTGATGAAGGTACTAAGTAATCTTAGGTTTCTTTTCAAATTTTCGATCAATAATACAGATTCTCATATGTTATGTGTCATGTAATTTGTCCAAAGAAAAGGTAGGTACAAAACTTGTGCCAAAATGCCTTTATTAATGTATGAGAGCCACATACGTCTTTCTGAAGCCGCCAAAAGGTGATAAAATAAGAAGTATTTTGGAACTCATTTCTGTGCCGACAGAGATCCCCGATGGAAGGTAATAACGGGGAATGGTCCCCATTTCCAAACGACACATTAACATCCGCTAAAATGACTTGTCATTTGGCCCTTACCACAGAATTTTATCATGTTTTACAATTACAATTTAAAGAAGATACGGTAAATTTCACTCATCAATACTCTGAATTTAATATCACCCAAATAAATATTTCAACTATCTTTAAGTGTAGTATTACTTTACTATTAAATAAAACATAAAATCTTCTTTCAGTAAGATCTTATCTACATTATGGAAAGTACTTTTCCTTCATCTGTCTCATAATCTTGGGACACCCTGTAGGTATATTACCTACGGGTAATATTAATCGATTGTAGCTATAAACATTATATACGTTTACTTTCATATTATAAGTATTAGTGATATTTGAGGTGAATTTCGATATTAGATGTGTCAAAAGCAAAACTAGTCCCAAATTCCAATATTTCGGAATTCCAAAATACCGGATAATCTTTGCCTAATAATTGCACGTAATACGTACTACAGCAGCTGTGTAAATCAACGAACTGATCAATAAGCCGCTATTGGCACGGCAGATAATTTGAATAGGTCCCTAATTACCGAGCGCTAATTAAACTTGAGAAATAAAAGCAAGGCAGAAATTTTCTTCCATAAGTACTTAGCCGTGGTCGCGTGCTGAAGAAGGGTGTGAATCGATGCAATTATCGAAGCTATTACAGGGAAATTCTTTTACCGAGCTCGTCATTAACGTTGTCTGTTTAAATGCTTATACCACGAAAATAAATCTTTAATTATGACTTCAATAATAAATCGCAAATAATACTACTAAAAAGTTATTCAGAAAATGGGTCGGTTAAAACAAAAATTGTTCAAAGTTAAAGGCAACTTTGGAAATCAGTTTATCGCAACCAAATACAATCACCTGGGTTTTAAGTAGATTAACCTTAAGACCGTGGTTACAACTCCAATCCGATATACGCACCAAGCCAGCATTCGTGCCTTCCATGACGGAGTGAAGGTAAGTCATCCCGCCCTGAGAATAATGAAGATCATCGGCATTAAAGTGATGATAAGAGGATAGAGTGTTGGTAATGGAGTTAATATTACACCGCATTATGCCCTGTGGAACGCTAGCCAGTGCTGAGCCAGGGAGAAAGAGAAGAATGAGTCATTACTTTTTGCCGACGACCCACTAAATAGCTTCGAAATCACTGCAGCAGATTTACAAATGACGTAAAAAAGCAAGAAATATGTCAGAATATACCGTATTAAATGCGTTACTGAAATCAAGAAGCGTAAGTAGCGGGTGTTCCAGAAAGTATAAACACGGATTTGGAGTGCTACTATTTTTTCCTTAATAATGAGAAGAACGTTCAATAACAAAAAACACCTTCTTAAAACACGCATATCAATGACTGCAAAAAAACGCCTAATTAAGATCTACATCTGGAGCATTGCGTTATATGGGAGTGAGACGTGGACGCTGACACAAAGAGACAGAGAAAGGCTGGAAGCCTTCGAAATGTGGTGTTGGCGTAGAATGGAAAGGATCAGCTGGATGCAAAGAAAGACGAACGAAGAGATTTTGAGCATGGTAGGAGAGAAAAGGTGTTTGCTAAAGACAATAGCGAATAGAAGAGGCATGATGATGGGCCACCTGTTACGACACGACAGATTCTTCATAAACATACTAGAGGGAAAAATTGAGGGCAAGAGAGGAAGAGGAAGACCTAGACTAACTTATTTAAACCAAGTGAAGGAGAAAGTCGTATAGGGACCTCAAGAAACTGGCAATGGAGAGAGAGGAATGGCGGTTACTCCACCGACAAGAGCAAAGCTCTTAAATTTTGATGATGATGAATGAGAAGAAAAAAGTGAGACTGTAGGTTTTCAGAGTTTGGCCGCGAGGGTATTTAGTATTTACTCTGTTAATAAGGCAGTGGCAAATTATGAAAAACTTCGTGTTGAAGACCTTGAAGTAAAACGCCTTCACAAAAAGAACCAGCCTAAGCCCTCCTACAACTACACTTTTAACACTCTCGGTCAGTTGTACTGTGCGCCGTGCAACCGTATTTTAAAAACTAAATTTGGATTCGCCAGCCATCTTCGCTCTCATTTACGAAGCTACATAGTTAACCAGGGTTCGCCGTTGAAAGACACGTCAAGGAGGACATCATCATATCACAAATATTTGTTACTTGGTCATGGTTGTGTATGTATTTAAGTATCTATATGTATCTATCTATTATATATATCGTCGCTTGGTACCCACATCACAAGCCGTAATTGAGCTTACCGTGGGACTAGGTCGATTTGTGTAAGATGTCCCAAGATATTTATTTATTTATTATTTATATAAGCTAACTACATTCGAAAATTGGTATTAACACCCATAACTCCCATAAGCTTTACGTAGTGTGTGTGAGACTACAGCTGATATTTATTAATATTCATCATCATTATTGGAGTCATACGACGTCCACTGCTGAACATAGGTCTCCCCTTTAGACCACCACATACACCGGTTGGAAGCAACCTGCATCCAGGGTCTCACGGCGATCTTCATAAGATCGTCTGTCCATCTTCTGGGTGGACGTCCTACACTGCGTTTGCCAAACCGTGGTCTCCACTCGAACACTTTTCGACGCCATCGGCTATATGCTCTGCGTACAATGTGGCCTGCCCATTGCCACTTCAGCTTGCCCTACTGCGTCTACCTGTTAAGATTTACGAGACTGCGTGAGCTCTAACAATAAAATGTAATACCTGTTAAACCTGTTGTCGTTGTATTATTGTTTGGTTTAGTTACGTGCCTCATTAAACAAAAAATTAAGAATTTGAATATTCAAATTATGCAATTGATACTACATAATTTGTCAAAATTTTTCAAATGTCGATATCAACATGAAATATTGACTTATTTCTGAGTATACCGCCTTTTCTTGGTAAGGGTCCTTGCTTTACATGGATGTGAGTTAAAAATACTCGTACTCTTACTTACTACCTAAGCGAATGTTTGCTGCTGCAGAGTTATCTACGACTTTATTAAATTTTCTACGTTTATCCGAGATTTTCCCACACTTTTGAGGAAAAGACAGACGCTTTTTGTTCGTTTTATTACTTTCACAACCTCTCAATATAATCGAGGTAATAGTAATATTCTGTACGTTACTTACTGTGTTACTGAGCTGAGTACTTTCTAGGTAGCTAAAAAAAAATAACCTCGAAGACTAAGGCGGGAGCAAAGCTCCGAGTCGGATCTGCTCCGGAAGGTTTTATTCGCTCGCTTCGCTCGCTCACTGCAGAAATGTTCACCCTCACAACAGATTCTGCCTGACGAAAAATGCAAGTTTCGAACATGTGGCTATATGCAAAAAAAAATATGCAAATCTAATTTCTGTCTTAAAACACTCGGCGTAAATAATGATATGCCAAGATAGTTTCGATTGTTATTTATGCCAAGTGATGTTTGCCTCATTAAGATTATGCCAAGTCTGTTATGTCCTAAGCGTTTCGGACAAAAAAAGTTATGCCCTTTATGCCAGATAGAGGGAACCCGTTTAGTACCTACTACAGTACTCTGCCACAACCTGATTTGTGCAGGTAGCTAGTGTTTACAGTAATACGAGTAGTACGATGTATATTTAATTCAACAAAAATAATTCATACACAAAACCAGTACCTACAGATAAATATAAATATAACATTACAGTATATAGCATAAAATAAGTATAGTGAAAAATTATATAAACATTAAAATTAGTACTCAAAATATACCTATATGAAAAACGACATTATGAACATAAATAATTCTAAGTGATGATAATTATGAACAAAGATTACTTCTACATAC
>JALPQI010030640.1:0-21106 GCA_025490895.1 Thaumatotibia leucotreta | reverse complement strand
CCGTGGTTACAACTCCAATCCGATATACGCACCAAGCCAGCATTCGTGCCTTCCATGACGGAGTGAAGGTAAGTCATCCCGCCCTGAGAATAATGAAGATCATCGGCATTAAAGTGATGATAAGAGGATAGAGTGTTGGTAATGGAGTTAATATTACACCGCATTATGCCCTGTGGAACGCTAGCCAGTGCTGAGCCAGGGAGAAAGAGAAGAATGAGTCATTACTTTTTGCCGACGACCCACTAAATAGCTTCGAAATCACTGCAGCAGATTTACAAATGACGTAAAAAAGCAAGAAATATGTCAGAATATACCGTATTAAATGCGTTACTGAAATCAAGAAGCGTAAGTAGCGGGTGTTCCAGAAAGTATAAACACGGATTTGGAGTGCTACTATTTTTTCCTTAATAATGAGAAGAACGTTCAATAACAAAAAACACCTTCTTAAAACACGCATATCAATGACTGCAAAAAAACGCCTAATTAAGATCTACATCTGGAGCATTGCGTTATATGGGAGTGAGACGTGGACGCTGACACAAAGAGACAGAGAAAGGCTGGAAGCCTTCGAAATGTGGTGTTGGCGTAGAATGGAAAGGATCAGCTGGATGCAAAGAAAGACGAACGAAGAGATTTTGAGCATGGTAGGAGAGAAAAGGTGTTTGCTAAAGACAATAGCGAATAGAAGAGGCATGATGATGGGCCACCTGTTACGACACGACAGATTCTTCATAAACATACTAGAGGGAAAAATTGAGGGCAAGAGAGGAAGAGGAAGACCTAGACTAACTTATTTAAACCAAGTGAAGGAGAAAGTCGTATAGGGACCTCAAGAAACTGGCAATGGAGAGAGAGGAATGGCGGTTACTCCACCGACAAGAGCAAAGCTCTTAAATTTTGATGATGATGAATGAGAAGAAAAAAGTGAGACTGTAGGTTTTCAGAGTTTGGCCGCGAGGGTATTTAGTATTTACTCTGTTAATAAGGCAGTGGCAAATTATGAAAAACTTCGTGTTGAAGACCTTGAAGTAAAACGCCTTCACAAAAAGAACCAGCCTAAGCCCTCCTACAACTACACTTTTAACACTCTCGGTCAGTTGTACTGTGCGCCGTGCAACCGTATTTTAAAAACTAAATTTGGATTCGCCAGCCATCTTCGCTCTCATTTACGAAGCTACATAGTTAACCAGGGTTCGCCGTTGAAAGACACGTCAAGGAGGACATCATCATATCACAAATATTTGTTACTTGGTCATGGTTGTGTATGTATTTAAGTATCTATATGTATCTATCTATTATATATATCGTCGCTTGGTACCCCCATCACAAGCCGTAATTGAGCTTACCGTGGGACTAGGTCGATTTGTGTAAGATGTCCCAAGATATTTATTTATTTATTATTTATATAAGCTAACTACATTCGAAAATTGGTATTAACACCCATAACTCCCATAAGCTTTACGTAGTGTGTGTGAGACTACAGCTGATATTTATTAATATTCATCATCATTATTTGAGTCATACGACGTCCACTGCTGAACATAGGTCTCCCCTTTAGACCACCACATACACCGGTTGGAAGCAACCTGCATCCAGGGTCTCACGGCGATCTTCATAAGATCGTCTGTCCATCTTCTGGGTGGACGTCCTACACTGCGTTTGCCAAACCGTGGTCTCCACTCGAACACTTTTCGACGCCATCGGCTATATGCTCTGCGTACAATGTGGCCTGCCCATTGCCACTTCAGCTTGCCCTACTGCGTCTACCTGTTAAGATTTACGAGACTGCGTGAGCTCTAACAATAAAATGTAATACCTGTTAAACCTGTTGTCGTTGTATTATTGTTTGGTTTAGTTACGTGCCTCATTAAACAAAAAAATAAGAATTTGAATATTCAAATTATGCAATTGATACTACATAATTTGTCAAAATTTTTCAAATGTCGATATCAACATGAAATATTGACTTATTTCTGAGTATACCGCCTTTTCTTGGTAAGGGTCCTTGCTTTACATGGATGTGAGTTAAAAATACTCGTACTCTTACTTACTACCTAAGCGAATGTTTGCTGCTGCAGAGTTATCTACGACTTTATTAAATTTTCTACGTTTATCCGAGATTTTCCCACACTTTTGAGGAAAAGACAGACGCTTTTTGTTCGTTTTATTACTTTCACAACCTCTCAATATAATCGAGGTAATAGTAATATTCTGTACGTTACTTACTGTGTTACTGAGCTGAGTACTTTCTAGGTAGCTAAAAAAAAATAACCTCGAAGACTAAGGCGGGAGCAAAGCTCCGAGTCGGATCTGCTCCGGAAGGTTTTATTCGCTCGCTTCGCTCGCTCACTGCAGAAATGTTCACCCTCACAACAGATTCTGCCTGACGAAAAATGCAAGTTTCGAACATGTGGCTATATGCAAAAAAAAATATGCAAATCTAATTTCTGTCTTAAAACACTCGGCGTAAATAATGATATGCCAAGATAGTTTCGATTGTTATTTATGCCAAGTGATGTTTGCCTCATTAAGATTATGCCAAGTCTGTTATGTCCTAAGCGTTTCGGACAAAAAAAGTTATGCCCTTTATGCCAGATAGAGGGAACCCGTTTAGTACCTACTACAGTACTCTGCCACAACCTGATTTGTGCAGGTAGCTAGTGTTTACAGTAATACGAGTAGTACGATGTATATTTAATTCAACAAAAATAATTCATACACAAAACCAGTACCTACAGATAAATATAAATATAACATTACAGTATATAGCATAAAATAAGTATAGTGAAAAATTATATAAACATTAAAATTAGTACTCAAAATATACCTATATGAAAAACGACATTATGAACATAAATAATTCTAAGTGATGATAATTATGAACAAAGATTACTTCTACATACCGATCATTATGATGTTAAATTATACAGGGTGTAAGTCTAATACGGGCGAAGCTTTTAACGGGTGTTAGTTTACGACATAATAAGTACATTCAAATAACTTTTACTTAAAATAAGAGCAACAAAATTTTCCATACAAAATAATTCGGCGCGCAATGTAGAGCAACATACGCGAGTTAAACACTCGTTGACAGCTAATTTCAAAAGCAGATGACATAACTGCCATATCAACAATAACAAATGTTCGTACCTACATTGCTGCTCCGATAATCTTACAAAAATTCTGTGGGGTCATAATTAAGAGTAATTTTGAAAAAACCTTGTAATCCATGATCAAACTCCCCTGGGGAGTCGTGTGGCATGTGAATAAAGTTATTGTATTGAAGTAGCGTACATTGTACAACAGGTTGGCGTGCAGCGATAACCTAGGTTTTTGATCTGGCAGTGAAAGTGTTATGATATCCAAAAATGTTAAAATTCGACTCACCCTAACATATATATACTATAGGGATTTTAATACGGAATCTCCAGCTTCGTAAGTCTAACATCCTTTCTACTGAAAACAATGAGGAGAATCATTGGTCAATACATTACCAGCTTCCGTAGTATAGTTGATAGTGACCCTGCTTACGAAGCTGCAGGTTCTAGGTTCCAATCCCAGCGTGGCAATTATGGCTATTTCATCATCATCATCATCAGCCCGTTGCAGTCAACTGCTGGACATAGGCCTCCCCCAAGGTACGCCACAGAGCTCGGTCTGCTGCTTTATGCATCCAGTTTCTGCCAGGTTATGCAAATCATCCCGCCATCTAGCCGGAGGGCATCCCACGCTACGTTTACCAAGACGCGGTCTCCACTCCAGAACACGCTTGCTCCAGCGGTTATCGGTTCTGCGACATATGTGGCCAGCTCATTGCCACTTCAACTTACTAACTTTCAGAGCTATGTCGGACACCTTGGTTATCTGGCGGATCACTTCGTTTCGAATTTTGTCCTTCAGAGAGACCCCAAGCATAGCTCTTTCCATAGCACGTTGCGCGACTTTAAGCTTGTGGATTAGCCCCACAGTCAGATGGGTATTTACATTCTATTAAATTTAATGCGTTCATACACTGAGGTAGTAAAGGAGGCCTATGTCTAACAGTGGATAGGCGGCCGATGTGTTTATGTATAACGAAAAAAGTTTTTATAATAACGATAATGAAAACAAAATATTAATTACTTAGTTTATTTTAAATATCAAGTGCTTTTTCTTCATTTTCCTTTTGCAAAATAGAGAAAATTACATTATAATATACAGAGTTACGACTCGAAGATTATGATTGTTAAATTATTATGTTTCTAATTTCCGGAAGAGGGTGCGACCAAGAACATTTCACTGCGTAATTTTGTAATTAGATAGATGAAAGTATTTCGAGGACAGCAAATACATATTATGTAACAAGTTTCTATTATGGGGTGAATGGCAAGATTGCAAAGTGCAGGTCCCAAAGGGTCACCTTGTTGACAGGCCACTGACGATAATAAATAGTACATTACGATACAAGTGCGAAAAAAATGTAGTTCAAAAATAGTGGAGATAAATTAAAGCACGACCGAAGGGAGTGCTTTAAATCGACTCGAGTTACGAATTTCGTTTTCGCACCAGTATCGTACGACGTTTTTCAGTACATATGGCCCTCCAAAGATTTTGACCTGACGTAAAATGAACCATTTCTCGCACTAGCGCATAAAAAAAGCGCCATCTGTACTGAAAAGGTTATTTTTATTTACAATTTTTTTTTTTTCAATTATTTATTCAAAATAAAAAAAATCTTAGGTCTAGGGTACATAGTTTGTCACTTACCGAAGCCTTATTGGCTTAATTGTAAGTGATTTGTCGCAAATTACACTTTTGCTTCTTCTTAACTTAATATGGTAATAAAAGGTATCTAATAACATTTTATAATGTGACTTACTAATAGGTATCTAATAACAGTTTATAAAGTGATACTATTTAGATTTCATGCCTTTTCTTTGACTTGAATTAGTAAAGTTCCTTGGTCGACAAGGTTGAAACCATTACGTACTTACCTAGTGTTGCATATGCTCCAAGGTCATATTATCTTTGCTCACTTGTGGATAAAATGCATTTTACTCGCACGTTTTAAAGTATAAAGGAAGGTTTTTTAGCTATTGGTTACCTTGCCGATATAATATATCTAATAACCAGTGATCGGCACTATCAGTGCAAAAAAATAATGAAATTTGTGAAGTCGATGTAACAGAGGCACTCACGGCCGTAAATATATACATACTTATCCATACACCCAAATCTTCCAAAACTTCCAGAAGTTCGGTATTCCGAAATACAATTCAATTGGACACTAATTTACAAAAGTTTTCGTATTTTACTCTGTGGCAACTGTCCATTAAATGTCCTGTAATACATCTATAAAAGTTTTGTTAAAGTTTTGCACCGATAGTTCCAATCACTGCTATTATTATCATCAATGCCACTTGAATTTGCATACAGTCAAAACTAAACAGCAATACACTCATAGTGCTTTAGAAATGAGCAAGTTTTATATTGAGTCCGTTTGTTTATGGGCTACCTCTATAAATAATAAAATAATTAAGAAATTAAAAAACACGACTGCCGTTTTAAGCGAACTGAAAAGTAAAAAATAATTCAGGTTAATTCTTGTCAGCGTATCTACATAATTATAGGTGCTTGTCTTATTACTTACTATATTTTGTTTCAATTGCAGTCGGGGAACCTCCATATATTAATATTTTCCGTAATGAAAGGTTCCCCGACTGCAATCAAAACAAAATATAGTAAGTAATAAGACAAGCACCTATAATTATGTAGATACGCTGACAAGAATTAACCTGAATTATTTGTTACTTTTCAGTTCGCTTAAAACGGCAGTCGTGTTTTTAATTTCTTAATTATTTTATTTATTTGAAACCTTTTAGTTTTTTTTTTTTTTTTTTTTTTATTTATTTATAGATTGATATTTTTAACTTAACAACTAAACATTATATTCTCGCCAAACTGCAACGTTTGATGGCGAGATGCGCTCGTTTTATATAATTATAGTAGTGAATCTGGAGAATCCTTAAAGTTGGATAGAATTTCAAAAACTGATTACACAGAGTGCTGAAGCTTCGCTCCGGGGGCCCGAGGAGTTCCCATCCCGCTAATTTTGGGCGAAGCCGAAGGGCACGCCACGTGAGGGCTGGAACATTACAGGAATCAGTGTAAATCTATGTTGAGCGAGTCCAAAGAGCGAGCATTAGGGTGGGAGGCCGAAAACTGAGCTCGCGGAGGCCAGGACCTTCACTTCGAGGGCCCAAGCATGTCGTTTGCAAATTCAAAGCGCGGCCGAAGGCCGAGCTGCGAGAAAATTGAACATGTTTCTTCAAATACTCTAGCTTCTAATAAAAAACCCACATCCGCGTAGGCTCCAAGGCACGACGAGCGAGCCCACATGGTACAACGGTCCCTCTTAATTGATTTAATAATCTAACCGGAGGGACCAACGTGCAACGGTTCGCTTCGAACTCCAACGGAGACTTAAAGCCGAGCTCCGCGTAGAGACACGGCCAACGCGTACGGCCAAAAGCGGCAGCGGCACTCAGAGGCGCGCCAGTTCGCAAGGCTGAAGACCGAGCCGCCAAAGCCCAGCTCTACCACGTCAGCCGATGGAATAGTGTAACGTTAAATGGATCCGACGATATTTTCGACAACCTGCAAAGGCCGTAGGACGTACTCCGCGTAGGGCCGAAGGCCCGAATCGTTCTTCAGAGAGGCGCTGGTTTGCGAGGCCAAAAGCCGAGCCTCCGGCCCGGACCACCGGAGCCAGAGGCACAGACTTTTACTTAGAGGGCCCAAGTGTCACTTGGAAGATATTTAAAGCAAGGCCGAAGAAGGGCCGAAGGCCTGGAGCGTAACTATCGGGGTGCTTCAAGCGCGAGCCCGATGATCGGAGGCCCGATGAGCGAGCCCAAGCGGTACAAACGTCCTTCTTAACAGCCTTAACAATCGAAGCCAGAGCCCAGCGCTACCACACTACGTGATGGAATAGTGTAACATGAAAACAAATCTGAGATCCGTAGACCCGACGATCGTTTCCACAACCTGCGACGGCTGTAAACCGAGCTCCGCGTAGGGCCGAAGGCCCGAACTGTCTCCTAAAGGGGCGCCGGCTTCCAAGGCCGAAGGCCAAGCTACCAGATCCCAGCGCTCCTTCGCTATACAATTGAAAAGTGTAGCATTAAAACGAATCTCAGGGCTGCAGGCCCGAAAAATCATTTCGAGAAAATGCGGAGGCTGAAAGCCGTGATCCGCGTAGGGGTGAAGTCCTGGAGTAGAGTGGGGCCACCCAGCGCGCTTGCCTGTGAGCTGCGTGAGACTCAAGTTTTCAGGCAAACCTACCTTCATTTATACCAACTTCCCTGCGCAAATGTTAAGGCCAAACCCGTCTAACCCTCATCTCACCAAAAGCCAACGGCAGTACGGTCAAAACCTTGGCCCCCCGTTTAGTGTTCCTCTCCAGCACCATATGTCTGACTAAGCTCGTTTTCTAGTGACGTTGTTGTACCTATCAATCCTATCATGTGCATACTCGTAATTACTAATTTGACACTTAACAAAAACTGTAGGCTCATATTTTGGATGACAAAAACCGGCCTACGAACAAATAAAACAAGGAAGCCGCACGCCATACTAAATTGCCTTTCAAAAACGGGCCTGAATTTTAGTTGACAATTGTCTGAGGGGGTCCTCTTCAATGCATCACGGTAATGAATTTCAATATCAACCTATAAAAACTTAAACCGCCATTTAAAAATAGTTGTGATTGGTCCATCAAAGTTTTGATTGGCTATATTCTATAAACGTTTGTCAAAGATGTTGTGCCGAAATATGCGTGGTGTTAAGAAAAGTGCTATGTCCTGCCCATCTTGGCACAATTGAACAATTTGTTTTGGGGGCATTTTTGAGCTGGCGTTAGACGTCCATGTTATATGTGGTCGCAGAAACCGGCCCACATTAAATATCTCGTACACGATACGAGACATTTAATGTTAAGATAATTATTTCAAATTTTAAATTTTATTCGCATGTTACAACACGTAGGTATAGCAATTTTGTTTGACCACAATTGCTATTGTGATTGTATTTTAGGGACATTCTTCTGATCTGAGAATCATATCGTACGTTACTTTTTGATATTGTATTCTGGTCATTCTCCGCAACGCTGGCCCAATACTTGTTAGGTATGCAAGTTCCCTCACGGTGTTTTCCTTCACCGTGCTTAGCGAAGACCAGGGAACCTTGGGACTAGGGCTCCCGATATACGTACTATTCGCCGAACCGTAGCTCCGTGTTCTTAACCCCGGCGGTACTAAGATCACGAATTTCACAGTCACGCCGAGACACGTACCCGAATCTTTGTTTGTATACGTATCTACGAATCTTGGCTTCGTTCTGGCAACGACTGCTTGTGGCATGGATCCGGCCGGACCAATTACTACGCAAACAGATAAGGCCTATTATTGAATAACAGCTTGTTTTTAAAGTACGTATTGAGTATTATACTCTGAATCGGGACGAACGGTATTTTATTGATTAGACTTGCATTTTTCGTATCGATTTATGTTATAGAATAACGTGGTAGGTAAGGTACTGTGTTCTATATAACAAGCGACGGTGTTATTTATGGATTAGAATTTATATTGTGATTTTGAATCACCAGATAGAAAAATTAAAAAAGAATGTTAAAAATATTTGGCCAAATTGCTATACATAAGAGATAATACAGTCGTTCATTTAAGTTTATTACCTGACAGGGCGGCCCTTTTGTAGATAAGACCTATACTAAGAATTTGCACGCGCAAACTAGCTAACAATAGTTTGTCTGCGATGTAATTGACCACACGTGGTAATTTTACTGATAAATATGTTAACTTGGGCTTTACCTGGTACACCTTTTGTTTGTGAAGTTGAATGAAATAGCCGCATCTTTGTTTTGATATAGATAAGCGGGGATGTTTTAGTAAATTTGAAAAGGGCAATTTCGGGTTTTGGTTTTATACGTGTTTAGTCACTAATAAGATTGCAGGCCGGTCAGACTTAGCGAAAGTTTAGTCGAATTTAAATTAATTGTTTTTTTATTATTTTGTTACGTTTTTGTATTGTTACTGTTGGTGAAAAGATAGCGTTTTTAAAGTGTATTAATAATGAAGATCATTTGGGTGTGGAGTTATGCCACCAGGGTCGATAGGAAAGCTTTTGAAATCAGTGCACCTAAAATCTCCCGTCATCGTCACGACATCCAATGAGTTAGTATATTTTATTATTTCATTATATTGTTTTTTAATATCCTTTTATATTCTAAAAGTTCCTTATTTTGTAGGAAATAACGCTGTAAATTTGTATATTTATGACGCATTTATTTTGTTCCTGGTTCCCTAGTATAGATTAATTGTTGCCTGGTACCATCAATATTGATTTATGTATTTATATATATCAACTTTATTGCACGAAAGAAAAACTTAAATTATGATATTTAGAACTAAGAAAAATATTTACTCCGCACTGTGTTATGTATTTTTTAACTTCCGTTCACATCTCATTATTAAATTAGGTAATTAATACATGACAATGTGTCAGTTTTTATTAATATTGAACTCAGAAAATATCTATATTTTATAATTCTGCCCTCCTTACCTTAAAAAGTAAAATATTAATATGTAAAATTTAATCTCAGTACGTATACACGTTATCATACTGAAATTAAGTACAACTAAGTTATCGCACTTTACGTTAGAAAGGCAATTAGGTAACCACTAAATTAGATTCACAATTATCACGGAACATTCTCATCCGTTTTCCTTAGTCCTTAAAGACAACGCATCGAATCGTCACTAAACAACGCGGGCGGAACGGATCTGCGTGTAATTAAGATACGTATCCCCGTGTACACGTGTATACGTAACTTTATTGGTACGTAGCCGTGTAACACGCAGGAAACGGGCCTTAAAACCGTGGCCGTGTAACACGGCAACGGGGATCCGGCTACGGTTACACGAAACACGGTCACGACCACGAGCCCTACTTGGGACGGACGATCGTCGGCGTCTGGTAACACGACGCGACCGCGTGGCGCGCGGCGAGACAAGGCGAGTGCCCTGATCCTAGAAAGTGCCCATCCGTACCCACTTTTATATTTTAAGTCAAGTCCCTTCTTTTTAATCCCAACTTAAATTCTCAATTTTAATATTCTGACTACAAACTTGACTACAATTTAACCTAAACATACCTATTTTGCAGTTCATTCAACTTTGACCCTTACGTAACTAAACTCGACAAATTACTTTAACTTAAATAACCTTGAATCCCAACTAAATTGTCTTTAAACTGAGTACCTACTGTGATTTATTGCATCTATTTGTGTTTTTACCTACAGGACAGTTTCTTATCAGCTTGTTTTTAGTGATCTTCAAATACCTAACCTCTCAGTGCACGTTGTGTGAGTTAACTTAAATACCGCTTCAGTGCCTATCTATTTAGGCTTTCTTAATTAAATAAGGCAGTGCAGTGAAAATATGTGCATTCCTTTAAAAATATAATAATAAATACCTAACGCATTTATTTAAAACCTGACTGAAGCGGCTTGTTTGTGCCTATATTATCGCCAGCTTGCCTACGCATTTACGTTTAAATCATTTGCAGTTAAAAAACCCTTGTTTGCAAGCGCACGTGTGCCATTCTAAAATTAATTTAACTTATTTCCTGTTCTCTTTGCTGACATAAACAATTTCATTCAACTTCACGCCACCCTTGCCTGCGCTTTGGTTCTTGCACGCATATGCACCCTTTCTTTTGCACGATTTCAGTGACGAGGCTGCCCACGTGCGCGCCGCGTGCCACGCATACATACCACGTGCCCACGTGTGCTTCGCGTGCCACGTGTGACCTCGTGGCTGCGCACCGGGCCACCTCGGCGTAGCTGTTGAAGGCATCAGGGGCGTGAGCTGTTTTGCCAATTTAACTTTTGCTGACGTGGATACTTTTTAACTCTAAATAATATTTTTTCTCAAATTAATTCGTCTGTTTTGCCAGCTCAGTTAACAAACACAATTCAACATGACTGAAGCTGCAAAAAAGGAAGCTCTCTTGGCCGAACTACGCATTAAGCGTGGATCCATAAAGGGTCAAGTTTCTAAATTTCGTGGTTATTTAAATACAATTAAAGATGATGAAGTGTTAACGGGAATTAAATTTAATGAGCTTACCTTAAGATTAAATAATGTTATAGAGCTCTCCACGCGCCTAGACGAGCTGCAAACTTCGATTGAGGTAGTTAATTCTGAAAGCCTTGAGAGTGAGCTCCTAGAAAGGGACGCTAATGAATCTCACATTAATTCTGCTATAGCTGTAGCTCAAAATATATTAGAACGCTCTCAAGCTCAGAAACCCTCACCTGAGCCGTCTGTAAAAACTTGTTCTTCGGGCGGTTGTCATTCTGAGCACCTCGGCTTCAAGTTGCCTCAAATTAAAATAAATAAATTTGATGGATCTTATTATAAATGGATGGAATTCAAAGACCTTTATGAATCTTTGATTCATAACAATGACCACATTAAGCCGATCCACAAGTTTCACTACTTAAGTTCATACCTTGAAGGCGAGGCTGCCCGTGTAATTGCAAATTTAGAAGTTTCAGCTGTCAACTATGCTGAGGCCTGGAAACTGCTGTGTGACAGGTTCAGTAATAAAAGGCAATTAATTACTAATCATTTGAATGCATTATTTAATATGGAAAGTATACAGCGGGAGTCTGATAAGTCGCTTAGATTCTTAAGCGATAATTTCACTAAAAACCTCCGAGCGTTGAAAACATTAGGTCAACCTACGGAGCATTGGGATACAATGTTAATTCACATGTTAGCTGCAAAATTAGACTCAAATACATATTCAAAATGGGAAGAGCACAGAAATACTCTTCAAGAGTGGCCTACACTTGAAGATTTCAAAGAATTTCTAAAAAATCGTGCAGACATATTAGAAAACCTGTAGGGGAGACCTGGGAGAGTTGACACAAATTTTACATATTCGCGCATAATTTCTTTGTTATACAAGCTATAAGGACGTAACCAACATTTTTAGAAAGGAAATTTCATGTTCGAATTAAAAAAGTAAATTCAAAAAGTAATAAGTCATTAGAAGGTGGCAAAAACATCGTTATTCTAGAACAAGTCGGGTTGTTTCAACCCTCCTAGTACCGAGATAAGTTGAAACAGAGACCTGGGTAAGTTCACACATAAATAGAAATTAAAGTTTTAAGATAAATATAACGACAGTTTTGGCAATAATAGTATTTATTTTACTAAAACACTTTACTAAAATAACTTTGAGGTCAAATATTAGAAATATACTAACAAAAGTATGTTTTTTTTATAAGAATAATAAGGCACCTTCATTGTACGACTGTGAGTACACATTTGGTTTTTTCTTACCTATATTATAATAATTCCGGTCCTACATACTTTTGCATACTAAAGTTATCCATAATCACATCAACGTTAAGACTTAAGACACTAAATGAGATTAATTAAACATTAACATTGCAAGTCTTCTCCTTTCAGGAAAGCAATAAAATTAAATAAATCTAACTAAAATAATCCAACTTAACTTCTTATGGTAATTGATAGTGTTACCAACAAAAAACACAGAACATTAATATATCTAACTAGGCATATCAAAATGCAACGTAATAAAAAATTAGATTTAATTTACCAGGCCAACAGTTTAATGTAATATATGTAGTTCGCCATTATTGGCATTTTGCATGTGCCCAGCCCTTTCAATCCAAAAAACTATTTTTTATATTTTTTTTGGTCTATTGTTTTTATATGGCTGTAAGCAACACAGACATAAACAATCATTATGATTTTCATTCTCACTATTGCATTCCTCTTTATGTTTTTACCAGTCGTTTTATTACGCTTGATAGATTTATTTTTCTCAATTGTCTTTGTTTGCTTTGATTAATCTAATAATGGTTTCTTAACGTTTCTTAGTTTCCTGTTTGCTTTTATTGCTTTAGGCACTCTGAAATACCAAATAAATATTTAGTTCATAAATTAACATCTAGGAGAGTTGCAACAAAGGAGGTTAGTTGAAACAAGCTATTTCAACTTACCTTCCCTTCAAAATTAACGGCTTTTTTATATCTTAGCGATTATTACTTACAAGCGGTTCTCGTTTGAAAATAACATGTTTTAATATAAACATGTACTTAAATAGACGTTACAAATGATGTATACAAAGGGCATAATTCTTAACATAACACGTAAATAAACGGCATTGAAAAAATGGGTAAAAACGTACTTTTCGCACAATTTTGAACACAGACGCTATAACTCCGCAACCGTTCGACCGACGGCCATGGCGTGTACTGAAAAGTAGGTAGGAGGGAGAAAAAGGATAGAACTACGCTATTGCCAAATTTCTAATGCCTATAATTCCTGAGATTTTGTCGTTGTGTCAACTTACCTTTGTGTCAACTCTCCTAGGTCTCCCCTACCGATCTAAAAGAGAAAAACAATCTAATCACAGGTTAGAGCCTGTGACTAATAAAAATTCATTTAAACATGATAAAAACATAAAAACCTTCATGATTTCAGAAAAACAAGGTGACAACAAAGGTCGGCCGTGCGTCGTGTGCCGTGGTGATCACAGAGTGTACGACTGCCCAGCCTTCAAAAGGATGTCGGTCGACGAGCGCTGGTCGCGGGCGTCCACTCTGAGACTCTGCCATGTCTGCCTCCGCCCGGACCACGAGACCCGTCAGTGCAAGCTCAACGGTTGTCGTGTATGTAAGAGACGGTACAACACATACCTACACAACAACACACAAACCACTAACAATCTGTCTAGTGGGTCTAACACAGATCAAATAAGCCAACCCACCGACAGCGTTAGGGAGGAAGCTACTTCCTCCTCAATAATGGTAACTTCTGACAGTGCCGAGGTGCGAAACACCCTCACTGCTAATACTTCTCTCAACAGTAGTGAGGCATTGCTCTCTACTGCTCTAATTGAAATTGTAAATCCTGTCATCAATAAGAGAGAGACAGTCAAATGTCTCTTGGATAACTGTTCACAGTCTAATTATCTTACTGAAGCGTTAAGGCAACGCCTGTAACTTGACCTTCAGCCTCTAACTGCCACAAATGTAACGGGAATAGGAAATACCTCTCTGACCTATAAACCTATGAGGTGCGCAGCTCATATAAAATCTAAACTGACCAATTTCAATGCTAACGCAGACTTTCTTGTCTTAAATAAAATAACTAAACAATTTCCTAAAAAATATGTTGATATTAGTTATCTTAACTTACCTGCATCGATGAAACTTGCAGATCCAACCTTTAACGTTCCATCTCAGATAGATATGCTATTAGGCGTTTGAATTGTTCTGGTCGATCGTTACTGGAAAAGCAAAAACATTGCAAGATAGTAAGTGCACCTTCCTTATCCCTTCAAAGCTTGGGTGGCTTGTAGCCGGACCGATAGAGGGCGCCACTACCTATGTAAACTCATTAAACACAAGTACTCATTGCTGCATGTCTGACCTGTCTGCCCAAATGACTAAGTTCTGGGAGACGCAGGAGATACCGCAAGAAGCGGACTTCAAAAATGGAGGTGAGTTCAATTCTCATCCCATAGAAAAACATTTCACAGATACCACATATCGCCAATCTGATGGCAGGTTTGTAGTGCGTCTACCTTTAAAGGATACGCCCGACTGCCTAGGCAACAGGAAAAACGCCTATTCAACTTAGAAAAACGTTTCAGTAAACAACCGGAACTTAAAAAAATGTATACTGATTTCATAAACGAATATGAAAGTTTAGGTCATCTGTCGGAATCTAAGCAATGTTACAATGCTTATCACGTCCCTCATCACCCAGTGATGAAGGACAGTGAATCTACACGATTAAGGGCAGTCTTTCATGGCAGCTGCCCAACCTCCTCTGGTTATTCTATTAATGATATCCAGATGGTAGGACCTAACATACAAAACTCGTTATTTGACATATTGCTTAGATTCCGACAGTATAGATATTATGTGCTGTCGTCTGATATAGAAAAATAATATCGTCAAATCTTAATTAATGAAGCAGATAGACACTTGCAAGTCATTTTGTGGCGTGAAAACGAGCACCTACCTATTCGTTCTTTGACCTTAAATACTGTTACTTATGGCTTCGCCTCTTCCAGCTGGTTAGCGGCGCGTTGTTTGTGGCAGTTAGGGGCTGAGAGCAAGGATCCATTAGTTAAGACTATAATACAAAATGATTTTTATTGCGATGACTTACTGACAGGCGCAGATTCTGTAAAAGAACTGCTTCATATACAAGCCTAGGTATCAAAGGTCCTAACCGCCGCTTGCTTTAACCTACGTAAATACCGCTCGAATTCAAACGAGTTATTAAGTTCTGATTCTATTAATCAAAATGATCATTTGGCATTGAGCCAATCTTGTCAAACACTTGGACAGGGCTGGCTGCCCAGCCAAGATATTCTAAACTATGCAATTAAGCCTTATGAATCTGATGAAAAGGTTACAAAGAGATCAATATTATCAAAAACGTTCCCAGTCTTTGATCCCTTAGGCCTGTTAAGTCTGTGCACAGTTAAACCTAAAATATTACTGCAAACCTTATGGAAAGAAGGCAAAGATTGGGACGAACCGGTTTCACCAGAAATCCAGCGAATCTGGACGCGATTCATTAAAAACCTACATCATATAAAAATGCTTAGTATACCTAGATTTGTGTTGTGTGATGCACCCTCCACAATAGAATTACACTGCTTTTCTGATGCAGCAGAAACTGCGTATGCAGCCTGCATTTATGTTAAAACAATTTCAGGCTCGGGTGAACAACATGTACACCTACTGTGTGCGAGAGACAGAATTGCTCCAATCAAGAGAACCAGCATACCACGACTTGAATTGTGAGGTTGCTTGTTAGCTGCGCGAACCTACGCAGCTGTAGTAAAAGCCTGGAGACGTCCTGTCTCTCGTGCAATATTCTGGACTGACTCTAGCTACTGCCTGGCTTGGCTAAAAACTGACATTAGCAAATTAAAGACCTTTGTGGCCAACAGAGTGGCAGCTATAGCCAGTCTCACCCCAGGAGCTGCCTGGAGACATGTACCTACCAAAGAAAATCCAAGTGACCTCGCAACCCGTGGCGTAGACCCACAACATGTCTCTGGAGCCGCTCTTTGGTGGCATGGCCCCGAGTTCCTACTAAAACCTGAAGCTGAGTGGCCAGACTTGAATTCTGTGCCTCCGGAGGTCTTGCCTGAAATCAAGGTAACTTCTATGCTTACAACTTTAGAACCTGAGCCATCGATCATTGATTTTGATAGGTTTTCAAAATAATAAAGATTACAACACGCCATGGCTTATGTGCGCCGTTTCATTAATAACTGTAAACCTAGATTACCTAAACTTACGGGATCGCTGTCGGCACAGGAACTCGCAGACTCGCTACATACTTTAGTCAAAATTGCTCAACAACAGTCGTTTACGTCTGAAATAGAAACGATGCACAAAGGTCACAAGTTGAGCCCTAAATCACATATCACAACTCTGTCTCCGTTCCTTGACTCTCAAGGCATCTTGAGAATCGGGGGGAGGCTGGAGGCTTCTGATCGTAGCTACGACCAGAAGCATCCCATGTTATTACGTGCTAAACACACACTAACCAGACTCATTTTTACACATGAACACATACGTCTCTTACATGCTGGGCCACAGTTGTTATTATGTTCAGTTCGAGACATTATATGGCCGGTCGGAGGCAGACATCTCGCAAGAAGCACGGCCCGCAATTGTGTCACTTGTAGGCGTATTTCTGGTCAAACTTTAAAAAATATTCTGGGCAACTTACCCGAACAACGCACAAACACTGATTTTCCATTCACGTCAACTGCGCTTGACCTAGCTGGTCCCTATTTCATAACCGATCGCCGCGGATGTGGATGTAAAATTACCAAATGTTTTATGTGTCTATTTATATGTCTAAGATATAAATGTGTACATTTAGAAGCTGTAAGCGACCTGTCTAAAGATTCATTTATGCTTGCACTTCGCAGATTTATCGCCCGACGCGGTAAGCCCGCGGAGCTGTTCTGTGATAACGGTAGAAACTTTGTAGCTGCAGCTAAAGAGATTAATGACTTTTATAAACTATATCAAAATGATATATCTGATTTTGCAGCTGGTCAAGGTATTAAATTTAAATTTGCGCCAGCTTACGCTCCTAACTTTAACGGCTATGCTGAGGCCGGTATTAAAAGTGCTAAATTTCATCTAAAAAGAGTATTAGGTACTACTCATCTCACGTTTGAAGAGCTGTCCTCCTTGTTCGCTCAAGTAGAGGCAATATTGAACAGTAGACCACTCTGTCCACTCTCCTCCTCCCCCAATGACTTAGACCCCCTTACTCCCGGGCACTTTCTGGTTTTTAGGGCGCTCGAGTCGCTGCCGTCGCCGCCACTTGAAGACCGGAACCCACAACGCCTGGACCGCTACCTCAAGCTGGAGCAGCTGCGTCAACACTTCTGGAACCGGTGGTCGTCGGAGTTCGTGTCTCTACAACAGCAACGCTACAAGTGGCGCGAAAGACAACGCGATCTACGCCTGGGAGAGCTGGTGCTCATCAAAGAGGAAGGCGTGCCACCACTGCTGTGGCGCATGGGCAGGGTAGTCAAGCTATACCCCGGCAAGGATGGCGTGCCGCGTGTCGCGGACCTCAACACTGCCAGGGGGCTCGTCAAGCGAGCACTCAACAGAATATGCCCGTTACCTATGCAAGAAAGGGATTCCTGAAAGATACTCTTTCAGCGCCCCGGAGTATGTTAACGCCTGGTAACACTGGCACCGGCGTTGACCAATCCAGACGACCGTCGGTAGCGAATCAGAGGGCTCCGTGAGCGCGACAACAGCGCCCAGGTTGCGGGCGCTCGACACCACAAAAAGCGGAGCACCGAGCCCAGAAATCTCTCTTTCCTTCTAACCACTGAAGCCGCCGCACGTGTCCTAGACATAAAAAGAACCTCTCGATTGTACCTTATCTATAATTAAAATGGTAAACTATTACAAGTAGTTTTACTTTCATAGGCTGAAACACCCAGCATGCATTAATCTCTTGTGCTCGAATTCGAATAACAGCTGCGTGAATCTATGCTTAGCATTTATCACAATTGGGTGCTTTTTCTCAAATGAAAAGTTAGAGCTATCGAGACGACCACCCACACGCATTATTCTATGCTCGTCTAGAAATACATTGAGCTTAAGCAACGGGCTTTTCTTCGGAAGTTGCTGACCTTGCGATAACAAATTATATTCCGGAAATGCATCAGACTGCGATATCCTAATTAATATATTTAATGCAGTTTTTAGTTCGGAGTCATTTAAATAAGCTGTTGCAGGGATTTGCTTTCTACACAAACTCGTAAACCGCAGAGCGTATGCAAACGCTCGATTGAGGCGTGCCAAATTAGAAAACCGAGAGAAGTCAACCAACCCAACATTGTCGTCCTCGGCTTGACCACTTGTGACATTTAGGTGGAGCATAACATCAGCCCGCGTTTCTGGCAAGGTTGCCGCTACAGCTGAACTTGTGGGCCACTGCGACTCATCTTGTCTCAGAAAATGAGGACCAGACCACCAAATGTCGAGTGACTGAAGCACACTGGCAGGAACCCCACGAGATACGTGATCGGCAGGGTTCTCATGTGTCGGCACATGCCGCCATGTACAGCTACCAGACTTATCTAAAATCTCGGCTACACGGTTGCGTACAAACGGTTGCAACTTACTAGGGTGCATCCGCAGCCACCCTAATACAATCGTGGAATCCGTCCAGAACGTGGTGCTCTTAATTTTAATTCTCAGTGAGTCTATCACCTTTTCATAAAGCCTATCGCCAGCTAAAGCACCTGCAAGCTCGAGTCTCGGGATCGTTGTCGGTTTAATTGGAGCTACTCGGCTCTTTGCCAATAATAACCTAACCAATACGTTTCCCTTGCCATCAACGCTACGCAAGTATAAACATGCACCATAAGCACGCTCGGAAGCATCCGTGAAAATATGACATTCAACCTCCTCGTATGAGTCACATAAAACTAAACGCGGTATCCGAATATCGTTTAAGCAAGGCAAATCGCGAATAATATTCTCCCAAAGCTTACTAATTTCAGGAGATAGCTTCTGATCCCACGAAAGCTTTGCAACCATAAATTTTGGAGCAGCATTTTCAAAAGAATAACGTAGGGAGCCAGCACACCAGTGGGGTCAAATATTTGTGCCACTACTGACAGCAAATCCCTCTTTGTATTGACCACGAAATAGCCGGTGCCCACAGGGAAGCACAGTTCGTCAGAACTAGGCTGCCAGCTGAGCCCCAAGGTTTTACTGGGTTCCGTACCTATATTTAAATCTAATTGCGATGCATCCGAATCAATCATAAGCTGGGGTTCGTTAGACTTCCATTTTCTTAAATTCATGCATGCAGACGCTAAAACAGAATGAACTTTATTCTTTAACATGAGCACTTGCTGCAGATCATCCCCACCAGTGAGCAGATCATCGACGTAGAAGTCGTGAATGATGACTTGGCGAACGATATCATCCTCACATTCGAGCCCTAACTGTTTCAAACAACGCGTCGCAAGAAAAGCTGAGCTGGCTGTCCCATAAGTAACGGTGTTTAAATCATAAATCTTCAAAGGTTTACGTAAGATGGGTCATCCCGCCAAAGAATACGTTGCAAATGTCTGTCATCGGGATGAACGACCACCTGTATGTACATTTTCTCGACATCCGCTGAAATAATGTATTTATGCTGTCTAAAACGAAGGAGTATAGACAGAAGGTCATCCTGTACAGTAGGCCCTACCATCTGAATCTTATTAAGGGACACCCCAGTGCTTGTGGGAGCGCTGCTGTTGAAAACGACCCTTAACTTCGTGGTACTCCGATTTTCCTTGAAAATACCATGGTGACTGATATGATACGCTGGACTCTCTAAACCAGACGCTTTGGACTCACTCATGTGATTTAATGACTCATATTCTGCCATGAATTCTTTATACATATCCCTAAATTCCGGTCGCGATCAGAGCCTGCGCTCTAGAGATAAGAAACACTGCTTAGCGCGGTTAATAGAATTACCTAAAACACTAGGATCCTCTTTTAATGGAAGCCGCACGCAAAACTGACCATTCCCTAGTCTAGTTGTCGTTTCAGCGAAATGCTTCTCACATAACTTCTCCTCTTGAGAATAATGAGAACTTTTAGGGCAAACTTCCTCAAGCTGCCAAAACCGCGTAAGTTGGGCTTGAACCTCATTGTTAAGCATTTCGGT
Source organism: Thaumatotibia leucotreta (assembly GCA_025490895.1). Classification (NCBI taxonomy): domain Eukaryota; kingdom Metazoa; phylum Arthropoda; class Insecta; order Lepidoptera; family Tortricidae; genus Thaumatotibia; species Thaumatotibia leucotreta. The sequence goes on along the minus strand of JALPQI010030640.1, from coordinate 764 downwards.
ACTAGGACTAGGAATAACGCCCATGAAATTACATACGATATCGTGCGACGACATTTGAGGCCAGCCGCTAATAATCGGCCCTGCAATTATATACCCCAATGCAGTCTCCCATAATACGCCTTTTCCATTACCTAAGCTGATCTTATGCGTCCCCAACAAATCCCAGAATAGGTCAGACCCAATGAGAATGTCGATATCGGACGGTGTGTGAAAATTAGGGTCAGCTAAACATAAGTCAGACGGGATATCCAACTGAGATATATCAATTTGCTCATAAGGTAAGGGATCGGTTATTACCGGTAAAATCATACAACGTAAAACAGTTGAATAATTATTATTTAGGGATTTCATTGGAACCTGACATGTTCTGCTAACTAACAGGCGATCTTATTTTACCTATTCCTCCTCCCTTCATTTCAATTATTAACATTTTACTTTCTATAGGTACCATAGTAACACTTAGATACAGCAAATTACCATAATCGTCACTCAACCATTAGCGACCCGTTGAGTTATAGCAGAGGGCAAATTATATCTATCTAGATGCAGCATAGCGCGTAACTCAAAATGTTTGAAATTTTGGACCGTCGATATTTTTAATTGCCTACAGTTAATTTAATTAAAGTCAGTTATTGCAAAAAAAACTTGCCTCTCATTAGTTATATACGCTACCCATATTCACATAAAAAAGAAAAAAATACAACCATAATAGGCTACTTGACTCATATCAAATTTAGTGCAAAAAATTATTATTTTCTGTAATA